>OZ010602.1:23899831-23922331 GCA_963932145.1 Acanthosepion lycidas
GCTATAGAACCCAGTCCATCCTGCTATCAGGTAATCCCATAAGTTCTGCCCGAATTTTAACTTTTTGTTAAAATGAACGAAATTTAAAGAGTATTTTATAATGTCTAATGGAGCTGAACATTATTTTTATGTTTAGATGCATTTAAACTGATCAAATTTTATTTCAGAGAACAATAAAATTAAATTTTGTTTGATTAAAACCCTGCTAACATGGAAGTACCAAAGAATCATTTGAGGCACATAATGCTTTATGAGTTCAAGAAAGGAAACTCAGCAGCCGAAGCGGCTAGTAGCATTCATTCAGATTATGGAGAGGAATGTGTGAATGAAAGAACTTGCAGAAGATGGTTTGCAAAATTCAGAGGTGGAGATTTCACCCTTGAAGATGAAGATCGAACCGGACGTGCAGTTGAGTTTGATGAAAAGCTTCTTGAAGCAGCCCTTGAAGAAAATCCTGCTTTATCAGTTGAGGAATTGGCAGTGGTTCTCAGTTCAAACCGTACAACTGTTCATCGTCATCTTCAACAACTTGGAAAAGTTCCTAAACTTTGAAAATGGGTGCCTCATGAATTGTCTGAGAACAATCTCAAATCCCGAGTTGACATCTGCTTTTCTCTCCATTCTCGCCAACTTGTTTCACCTTTTTTGGATAGACTTGTGACTGGCGACAAAAAAATGGATCTTTTATCGAAATGTTAAGCGTCGTAGACAGTGACTTGGTAAAGGGGAAGAATCCCAGCCACAACCGAGAAGGGAACTTCATGGGCAAAAGGTTCTTCTTTCAATCTGGTGGGATCGCCAAGGAATAATCCACTTTGAATTTTTACCACCTAATGCAACAATTAATCCTCAAATATACTGTCAGCAATTAGAGCGTTTGAACCAAGCTTTGAGGAAAAAAAGACCTGCTCTAGTGAATCGAAAAGAGGTGATGCTTCATCGGGACAATGCGCGACCCCACACAGCAAGAATCACGTCACAAAAGATCGAAGAACTTGGTTGGGAGATAATTCCTCATCCACCTTATTCTCCCAATCTTGCTCCTTCAGACTACCATTTGTTTCGTAGCTTACAGAATCATTTGGAAGAAATAGCTTTTGTAACACAGGAAGAGGTTAAAACTGACATTTGTGAGTTCTTCGAATCAAAGCCAAAAGAATTTTACAGTAATGGAATTAGTAAGCTTGTTAATAGGTAGAAAGAAGTCATCGATAATCAGGGAAAATACATTGTTGATTGAATCTGTAATTAAATGCAACATTTGATCACTTGTTATCTTTATTCCAAATTCGGACAGAACTTATGGGATGACCTGATATTTACCCATAGCTGGAGGGAGAAGAAGAGGATTCATACCTTTCCCAAGGGTATTAGCACGTATTCATAAAAGCAATTAAAAGCTTTTTTTTTTTAATTAAATAATGTCTTAGTTTTATTGCATTTTTTATTTTACGATTCAGAGCAGATTTTCTGTAACTGGGAGACCTGTTTGAGACAAAAAAAGCAAAAAAAAAAAAAATAAAAAAAACAAAAAAAAAGGGAAAGAAAGAAAATGATTTAAATTCTCCAAGAACTTGTTCGTATAAACAAAGAATTTCTCGAAATTTCATAAAATTAAATAAGTGATGGGTAACAGATGTAAAAAATATATTTTTACCAAATTTTTCAAAATCAGAAACATTTCTAAATTACTTTAATTCTTTTTGAAAAAGCTTTGAAAATCTAATTAAAATCCGACAATTATCTGTTTTTTGCGAGATTTTCCAATCAATTAATTTTTACTGAAAAAAAAAAAAAACAAAAAAAAAATGCCCAAATTTTCCATACTAATTTATGGTCTCCGTTGATGCAAGGAAAATAAATTTTTAACCAAAATTTTTAAGGTTCTTAAAAGGATTAAATAGTACAATTTAACAATAAAAAAACCTTTGGTCTTTCTTCTTAATAATAACAAAGATCTTGACGTTAAAACTTTTGTTTTTATTAAGTCTGCGGCATGTTTTCATTATGGTAAGCCTATTTTTTAACGAATCTTTGGAGATGCCTAAATAAAATTATTAACACCTCTTAAAGGCGAACAACAAAGAAAAAAAATGAACTTCTAAGATTTTCCTAACATTGTAAAAAGAAGGTATGGGGAAGCTAATACTATTATGTTTTATATATGATCTTTTAAAGTTAAATAGAAATCTAACAAAAAGAAAATGAAAACGTTTAAATATTATTTAGAGAATTAAACCCGTTTCTTTTATATTTGATGCTGCTCACATGACCTTTCAACTCTATACTTTCTTTGACTCTTGTCAGGTGTAAATACTTTGAGAAATAGATCAGAAATGTTTCTTTTTCTTTTACGGAATATGCGATCTGATGAAAGTTGATTAATTAATCAACCGAAGCGTTCTGTTAATAACATTAAATCTATGAAGAAAGAACACACTCAGCATTTGGAATATTAATGACTTTTTCAGAGTTATAGACAATTTTAATGCATTGTTATAATAAAGTGGCCAAAGAATTCGAGATAGCTATCTAATAATACGTAGCTTTATCCTTTGAATAAAGGTGGTTACGTTCTAAGATGTTCTAAAGTTATTGTATGGGTAAGTTTCTAAAATTGTCCTAAGTTGTGTCTGCTGAGTTTTGCCGCAGGGAATTTCATGAGTTCTGCAAAACGGGGCGTAAATCTGACCAGCGCGTGGGTCATAGAAATACCCGGAAATCATTTGAGCATTCTTGGAACGAGTTACGTATGATTCGCACAGGATTTGGAATTGCATTACCTTGTATTTGGTACACCCGTCAAAAGAGACTATCAATAGTCTTTGCAAATGCCAATAGACTTAGCCACATTAAGTCTCCTTCGAAATTCGACCGTCTTCTTGAAAGAGCTGACCATGACTTGACTGATGGGTTCAATAGGGATACGAGTTGTTGCACTGTTTCTCTAACATTGGTGGCTACTTTCATTGTCAGGCGTTGCTGTCTGTGCGGAATTCACAGGTTCCTGCAATAGTCTTGCTATTGTTCCATAAGAAAAATCTGGTGCCAACTGTCATCACATGACTGCTACTACTACACTGTATTTTTACCTCATCTAGATGACAAATATTATTAAGAGCTACAAAAATTGTGGAGGGCCATGATTGTCCACATCATGAAGGAACACAACACAGAAAAAAAAAAGAAATATTTCTAATTTTCATATAATCTTTTTTTCCTATGTAAATATGCAATTCAAGCATAAATATATGAAAAGAAGCTTATTTTCATGTTTTTAAGTAAATAAGCATAAACATATTGAGAAATGATAGCTTACTTTCATATTTCTAAATAAAAAAGGAAGAATGTCTAGAAAAATCAACTATTTTCATATTTCTAAATAAAGTTCAGTGTTGTGCGAGATGATTTTTCCCTCCAGAATCTATCATACATACCTATAAGTCTACCATGCGCCCATGCTTAGAATATTTCTGCCATTTACGTTGAGCTTCTTGATGAAATCCCAAAAAGACATCAGCAGTATAACTGGTCCTGATCTGGCGATTCAACTTCAATCACTTTCGCACCGCCGTAAGATTGTTTCTCTGTGTTTTTTGTATAAAGACTTTCATGGTACTTGTTCAGATGAGCACTTTGCTATGGTATCTAGACATTCTTTTAAAAATTTAAGCGCAATACTAGACGGGCATCGAAATCTCATCAATTTACAGATGAGCTGGATAGATGTAACCGTAAATTCTATGCTAATTCTCACATGTGGAACTTACTTCTGGCTCCATGCTTTCCAGCCAACTTTAAGCTTAAAAAATTTAGATGCAATATCAATCGCTATCTACTGTCCTCCTGATTACTCTTTCCTCTTCCCGCTCGATATTAATGTCTCTGTTCCTAATTCTTCCACACTCTGTAACCTCGTTGTGTCTTAGTGACTTTACTGCCTTGCATGGGATAATACCGATTAAAAAAAGAAAAGAAGCATAATGTGTATAGATAGAAGTTTATTTTCATATTTCTAAATACAAAAGCATAAATATTCTTAGAAATAGTACCTTATTTTTATAGTTCTAAATTTTCTGTTCTATATCGTTATGTTTTTAATATTTTTAGTGTACTTGAAAGCCACCATGGTCAAGATATTCGACACTCCATGTCTGCTTTTTATCCTTTGAAAGGCGACAAAAAATGTCAGATACAGACGACGTCAGTACGTTGGTCATCCTCCCCCCTATTATAACAAGTTGACGTTACTTGCGAGTAAAGAGAGCGCCATAAAATTATATCTGTGATCTTTTCCGAAAATGTCAGACAACGGGTGGTATAAGCTATGCTCTTAAAATTAGAGATGTCATGAGATCAAAGAAGCGTGTGGCAACCGAAAATGAAACCCTATTTCAAATGAAAAGACGATAGGAATGATTGCAATCGATTGAGAACGTAAATGATTAGAACAAAGTACTCTCTTTTTTCACAAACGACTGTTTTTTTCTCTCTCTCTCTCCTGTTCAATCGATTTTTTGTAATGGTGATCATGACAGTTCTTCGTTTCAGTATGTGACAGCAATCCACATTTTGTAATGATTAAAGCTTTTGCAAGAATCAGACCATAGTGAGGAGAGACACTTTCATTCAGTTTTGCCTATGAAATATTGCCGAGTTCAAAAGCGTCTCCAAGTCCTTGTTAGAGAAGAATTATTTACCACGCACCAAACTCTAACCAATACTAATAATGGGTCGGTTACATTCTCGTTTCTTCATCTTCTATAGTACTACCAACGATGAGAATGTACCAGTGGTGGAGTTACCTATAAGCTGGATAAGCTATAACTTAAGACCACACACCCTAGGGGGGTTCATTTTTGGTTTTAAATATATTTTTATTTTATCATTATTTTTGACACTAAATTATCAAAAATGTTATATATATATATATATATAGTAAAGTAGTAGTCATTCAAAGAATAAATTAATAAAGCTAACGCACTTACACTTTTTTTTTAAAAATCTTTCGACAAGTATCACTTTCATTTACGTCTTGTAATTTTATTTGAAATTGAGAAAAAAATAACATGTATGCCTGAAGATGGTATATGGTTACCGAAAGTACTTGAAATAAGTACCGAACATCTCTAATCCATTTTACAATTAATAAAAAAACAAGGATCGCGTAGTTCAGCGAATAGACAGTAAGTTAATGCCTTATTTAATCTGTTAGTGAAGTGAATTCGCCATTAATTACGTTAATACATGTCTTTGGCAATTTCAGCCATGAAAAGATTAACAATCAAACGTGTTAAAGTTATCGAAGCCTATTACGAAAATGGACGTTCAAATAGAAATGCACTTCGCGATATTTTTGGTCAACATAATCGACCAACCGAAAGTGCAATTGGAAACGATGTAACGTTTGATGTGGAGAGATTCAATTCCTGCGCGCGATGACGAATAGAGGTATCTGGATTTTCGGCCACATTCACGTACACTGCAGCAATGTTTCCAGCTGAACGGCGTAAACGAGCACGCAATGATGTTTTCACATCTACTACCGACACAGTTTGTTTGAATTTATGAACAATGTTTCCAATTGCCGTCTTGACACCTTAACACTTTGTTTGATTGTTAATCTTTCCATGGTTGAAATTTCAAAAGACTTAAGTTCTTAAATCTGAAAAAAAGAGGAAAGAATCATTAGATGCTTAAACTTAATTCACATTTAAATTCGGTCCAAGTTATTGGAACATCCTTTATATATTAGTTTGCACGTGCCGTAAAAATGACGGCACTTGTTCGAAAGGTTTAATGTATTAATGAAAGAAAATTTTGAAACAATGTATTGAGATTCAACAAAGTGGAGATAAAGAATTCGCAACTAAAATAGATGCCAATGAAGCGTTTATTTAATCTGTTCTCTTTATATTATTTAGACGTTCAATGTTATCTACAATTCATTGATTACTCTTGGTATTGTAGAAATCGCTTTTTGCTCAATATCTTTTCATGTTAAAAAAAATTGAAGTGTTTAATATAACAGTGAAACATATATTTCTCGGAAGAAAAAGCTTACCAACAGAACGACAAAGACTGCGACGACAAAGCTAATTTCAAGACCAAGTTGAAGCGAGACGATTATTTAATAGACAAAGGTATCTGTGTGCCTCACAAAGTCTTGAACAAATAAGACTGTAAACGTATGTGTAAATGATTCATTAAACTGTCCATTTTGCTCGGGAATTAATTTTGTCTAAACTGGAGTAGATAGATTCACCTATCGTCCAGTTCACAAACCACTCCGGTCTTTTGAATACGAGTAGAGGTTTATACCTTGTTTTCTGTTTAGGATTGGGTTTGTTCTTTCTCAACTTTTAACATCTCTCCTAAACACTGATTTTTTTTTTTTTTACTTTTTATTTATTCTTTCTCTATAGGATTAGATAGGTTCACCTATCTTCTGGTTCATAACAAGAGTAGAGGCTTATCCCTTATTTCCATTTTAGGGTTGTGTTTCTGGTTACCTCTGATATCTTTTCATTCTCTTTTACTCTCAGTAGCCCCTTGCATTTTAGTAGCATTATCAACTTGTTTGGGATGAATTGATAAAATTTTATTTGTATAGATCATTAAAACAACTAAGGGAAGTAATCACTTATAAATTTACAAACTTAACTTGATTTGCGTCCCTTTTCACTACAGATGAGACAGGAATTATATAAAAAAATACATATTGGTAATTGTCATATAGTTTGATATTCTTTATTCTTTATCATAAATATTAATACAAAAAATAATAATTATAGTAATAATGACAACAATTTTAAAATGCTTTAGAAAAGTGCCTCAAATTTCCTTTAGCTTTGGGCCTCAGCATGTGAAAGTCCGGCCCTGGAGTGTACGTATGAAATCATATTCGTTTGTCTCTCTTCATTTCTGCTGTTTATACGTACAGTATTATTCCCAGAAGATGGAGTCACAATCCATCTTTTTTTTATTTTTTTATTCTGCTACACAGAAGACGATCTGTCCACTCGCTTTCCATTTGAACTTACTCTGCTATGAATTTACAGTTATATTTATTAAGCTCCATCTCAGTCTGACCTAATGATAAATATGTGGGTACTGAGGGTCCACTCATTACACACGTCCAGGTTCTCTAAACCCACCCACTGGTCATAATTACACAGCGAGGCCCTTTTTCGTGGGGTACGAAGTGAGGATCAGACTTACTGTAAATGGGTATTCACTGAGCTAGTCTGGTACAAAGACACAAAAGTGTAGCATCCCGGGAAGATTGAATTCACTACACTGCCCAGTTGGGATGCGAGATCACATCCTGATCGTTACCTTACAGAAGATATTCTCACCACAACTATAGTCATATTTACAAAGTTTAAAGTAAGTTTGGCACAAGTACACAGAAATAGAGGCGTTAATTGAAACTTGAACTTATTATTGACAAACTGCTAACCATTGAGCCACAGTAGGGACTCCTATAGCGTCAAGTAGGGGGAGTAGGTGGGAAAAAATTGTGCTGTGGGAGAGGATGCCTGCCTTGAAAATCGGCATTAGAAACCCTTGACTTGGTTCGAACACCGATTCTTGGTAAACGCTAGAAATACATGACTATCTCGTCAACCATAATTACTTGATTATTTCTTCCCTAATGGTTGTAATGTAATGTTTGTATGTATTTTAAAATTTACTTTTGAAGACTTTGGATCAGAATATTTTTGCATGAAGTCATAGAATGTTAAATATCTCGGCAATCGCTTAAGAACAATTATTGTTTTCATTATATGCATAATCGCATAGAAATTGCATTCAATCTGTACCCGATTCGATAAAACCCAGAAACAAAAGAAAAAATTCACGTAGCTGAGAAAGAATTTTACGCTACACTTTGTGTAATACACATCTAACTCATCCCACTGACATTTCCTAATGAATTCACTTCCTATATTTGCCATTCTACTGAAACTTTATACCAGATACTATCAAATTGTCCTATCATCTCTGTGCCTTTTCTATAAATACTTTCTTGGTAATTGTTCTGATTAACTTTACTCTTTCGCACTTAAACTTTATGAATTTTAGCACAGTACTAGAGTGGAAACAAAGTCTCATCATTCTACAATTGAATTGGATAGACTTAAATTATAGTTCTTTGATAACAGCTTGTTTTCTCGCACTTCTCACCTGTGGAACTCTCTTCCAACTTTTTGTATTCCATCCAAGTTTGATCTTCAAAAATTTAAATGATTTGTAAATCGTTATCTACTGGCTTCTTGATTCCTCTTCTTTTAATGTTCTCGCTCCTTAATAATGTTTTTCTTTTTTCACACTCAGTAACCTTTTGTATCTTAGTGACATTATTGACTTGCTTGTGGTGAAAATGCTAAAAACAAATCTAGGGTACCATGCTGGGTCCTTATTTTCGGAGCAATGACAGTTGCCTTATTGTTTCATTCTTCTTTTTATTAGATTATTTTAGTTATTGCATTGCGTCGACATTAAGGCCAAGAAAGCAAACTTGTTCCGTGTAGAAGTTGATCTTGTTAATGATTAATTAATGACAAATTAGAGAAAACGTGTACCACAGATTTAACTACTTCCGGTTTTCTATCCTGGCAATAGTGACGACAGTCAGCATTTGCTGCTATCATTGTGCAACTGAAATTGATATGTGAAAATGCTGGGTCATTTTTTCCTCGGTCTATCTCTCCTATGACACCGCATTTTATATAAACTAGCCATTGAAAATAATTTCAACACAGGGAACTAAAAGAACGTTATAAATCAAATTAACCTAACATAAGTTGGTAAGTTTCACTTACTGAATGCACTGATAAATTGTATATATCAGGAGCTGACAACTATGTGCCGACTTAGGGTTTTAAAATCATTTAGTGTGCCAACAGCATACGCATTTTTATACAAGTCAAGGTTAATATACCTGTTCTACAATATATTTTATATAGTAATATATAGTATAAAGTAATATATAGTATATATAGTAATATATATTAGGTTGGTGCAAAAATAATGACGTAATAATGTCGTTTTTTGAGGTATTTTTTAACGTCAAAAAACGAGATTATTACGTCATTATTTTTTCACCAACCTAATACTATATATACTTTAGTAATATTATAATTGAAACAGCTAAATATCTTCTTTGCGCTGTTGTAGTTATTGGTTTGGACTTCCTGATGTCATTTGCAGCTTCGTGCCATTGGAAATTACTTGGTGTGGCACGCGTGCCGTAGGTTGCCGACCCCTGGTATATATTTTATATATGTTTCTATCTTTAATTTTTTGTAAATTAGGAATATTTTTCGAGTACGAAGCTATGACATGCTCATTGAACTGACGACGATGTGTTTTACTTTAAAAATGACCCTAAAAGGCCTCGACTTATGCACGGCGCTTCTTTCAAACTTTCTATTTTGCTGAATACATTCATGTTTTGGCAATCTTCGTACCTGCAAAAAAAAAAAAAAAAAAAAAAAAACGGGATATCAAAAGGACGGGTTTTCCTTTGACACCGTTATTATTTTAATACTCTTCTCTCCCCGACAATATTTATAGTTTTAAAAAGCGATGATTCTAATAAAACTATATAATGAAAGTGAATTTATACATTTTCTTTGTTCTTGAGAACTGACAACAAAAACAATAAAAACCATTTATTTATTAGATTGCTTATTTACAATATTTTATTTATTATATTGTTTATTAGGTTGGTGCAAAAATAATGTCGTTTTCTCACATATGTTACTATGTGAGAAAACGACATTATTTTTGCATTTGGCAAAACATTGGATAATTTCCGAATTGATTCAAACTTCATAAAAAGGTAAATAATAAGGATTTCATTTTAATTGCTTCAAATATTTTAATAATTTACTCAACTTTTATAAATGTATGAATAAAAATTTGTTTTCATATTTATTTCTTTATAAATTGGTTAATGATAAATATTCCATTAATTTTAGTTGTATTAGTTCTTAGAATATTGTAAATATAAAATTATTCGTGTAAATAAACGTTACCGATGAGTGAAGGTAGTTAAAATGATAGCGGCGTCAATGGAAAAACCGTTCATTTTGCACTCCGTTCTTTTACGGGTACGAAGGTCCAAATTTGCCCATTTTTATCATATTTTAGACATTATTCGAAATTTTATTGATATCATTTTTTTTGTATGTTTTTTGTTGTTTTTTGTCTTTCTTTCCCACTTCTCAGATTTCTTATTTTCTCTTTTCTATCAACTTTTCCCTTACTCTTCTCCTTCACGAGGCATCAATTTCAAACCACTTTCTCGTTATTATTTTTCCTCTCTTTTTCCTATTTTTTTTTTTTACTTTCTCTCTATCGTCTATCCTTATCTTTTCATCTTCTTTATCCTCTTCTTTCTCTCATCACTTTGTTCACTCCTTTTTTTCTTTCAACTGTTTTGCGTATTTTGAATTCTTCTTTCTTTTCCCTTCCCCTATGCCATTCACACTCCCCAAATCATCACACTCTCTCTCTTTTTCTTTTTTCTTCTTTCCGCTTTCGCCCTTGTTTTTTTTCTCTCTCTCTCTCTCCCTCTCATTATAATTTTTTAATTCGTTACCTCTCTCGACTGAATTCCCTTCTTTCTTTCTTTCTTTCTTTCTTTCTTTCTTTTACTCACCTTTACGCCGTTTCACACGTTTTCTTTAATTAATAATGTTATGTTTCTTTAATCTTTTCAATTACTTGATTTCTTCTTCTTCTTCTTCTTCTTCTTCTTCTTCTTCTTCTTCTTCTTCTTCCGCCCCTCCTCCTTCCAGTTTACTTTTTACTTTTTTATTAATCGTTCTTTTGAGTAACTTTTAAACATATCCACTTTGTTTCTTCTATTTGTAAGACTATTAACCATTTACTAACTGAATCTATTTCTAAATTTGACCAGTTTTAAGTTAATTCAAATTTGATTTCAGTTAATTTTTTCTACACCGTATATATTATGGCAGGATTGTGTTCAGGCAGATTCTTTGTTTAATGATCACGTTTTTTAGTCAGTTTTATTTTGAAACAACAAAAGGAATCAAGTTGCTGCTTCCATAATTATTATTATTATTATTATTATTATTATTATTATTATTATTATTATTATTATTATTATTTTCCTCTTTGATTTCTGGTGTGTACTCATTTCTTTCTGGGTCCCGCCCAGAGACCTAAGGTCAGAAATGGCATCATGACATTTTCAACTGAGCAATTAAAAAAAAAACAAAAAAAAAAAAAAAATTTTACATAGATAAAGCCCTTCTTAAGTTGTACGCTGTACTCGTGAGAACAATGTTTTTGTATTTCTTTAAGGCATGGACTACCAGGAATCCCTTCAATGAGTCGCTACCAGGAATCCCTTATTATTATTATTATTATTATTATTGGTGTTATTGTTGTTGTTATTTAGGGAGTGAGCATTAAGCCAACATAAAGTGACACTAGTCTACAGATATACAAAACCCAATTTGCTCCATTCTCACCAGAGTACACCAAGCGCAGGCAGCACAGCCAAATATGCGCGATATGGTTACAGATTTTGATAAAAGCAGCGAATAATCTTGACAGAAATAGTTTTAGATCGGGTAATCCAGTTTAGATAATACCCCCTAATCGTCTTGACGGTCTCATCCTTCAAACTTAAAAGAAAAAAAAACCTTCTTGACACTCGTCCATGATGTTTTCCCCTACTACTCCCGCTCGTAAACAGAGATGCACAGTATGGTACCCTATAACATACATGTTCAACTGGTTGCAATTAAACAAATGACAAAGAAATATGTGATACTTAACAGAATATTTATTGCAGGTCATTTTAATTTAGCATATGCATGTTAATACCTCCGATCAATTAAGATGAAAAGCCATGAGAGCTATGTCATGGGAGGGGACCCTGGGGAGTGCTTTGTGACCCTTGTTATCTTATCAAAATTTTCTTTTTTCTACCTACATTTATATATGTTACAAATCAAACTAGGAATAATTTTAAAGGAGGAATAATTTTCGCGGATTTTGATGCCATTCTGGGATCCTTTTTCCCATTCATATCCGGGAATTTGTTTTGCTCATGCTAAGTCTAAAAAAAAAAACATTATATAAAATTCCATTTTTATCCATAATATTGAATGTGTTAAAATAATTATTCAAGTTTTTAACAAGAAAAATCTCAAGTTCAGGTTAAAAATTGCCACATAAACATTGTTGATTTAAGATGGAATGATTTTTTTTTTTTTTTAAAGCGTTTCACCCCAAGCAAGGCGGGAAGCCACTAGGACGCAAGGAGTTACAGAAAATATAGAGCGAGATCAGATGGGAGTGATAGAAGAAAGGATGAGGGTAGTGGATAGATCAAGGCAACTGGAGATGTCGATTGACATTACACTTGAATAGCTGGAGATTATAGCTCACAGGGAAACAGGAAAAGGGAAGGGAATTCCACAGGCGAGAGGTGCGAGACATGAAGCTATTGGAGTAGAAAAGACGGCTACATTTAGGAGTTTCGACAGTGAAGGGGTGAGAGTGGGATGCCAGTCTCGTAGGGCGCTTGAACTCATGAAGTCTGGGAACCAGCGAATGCAGCTCCTCGGAGCAATTTCCATGAAAGTATTTGTAGAACAGACAGAGAGAGGCGACGGCGCGTCTGTGAGAAAGTGACTGTAGACGAGATACCAGAGCAGGGCCAATTATATTGCATATCCGCCTCTGGAGCCTATCATGAACCCCGAGGCAAACAGAAGGGGCAGCAGACCATATATGGCAGCAATACTCCATGCAAGGGCGATATTATGACATGTCACTAATTTGTATTTAGATTCATTGTAGTTATTTAGATTTTTCTCGTCGAATTGTTCACCTATATTGCATATGATCCATTATTATACATAATTTGGTTATAATAAAATGTGTACTTTAGATGAATACTACCATATGAAATTTGAAATGTAGTTGAGTACCGGGCAACGAATCATAGATTCGGTGGTGGTGGGTTTCACCGGCCCTGGTCTCGCACCAGGCTATTCAACAACAACAAGAACAACAATAACATTAAAGAAGAATTAGTAAAATGTGATATCTCCTGACAACAAAATGACCGGCTTGTCAACTCTTTGCAAAAAAAAGAAAAAAGAAAAAAGAAACGAAATTCTTACAATCTAAAAATATTTTCTGGCTTCAAATAAGCCAGAAAATTTTTTTAGATTGTAAGAATTTTCCTTTTTTTAAATAATAATGATTTAGTGATACAAGTCTTAATAATTAACCCATATCACATTAATAACTTTCCCAAGGGTATTTGCGCGTAAGTGAATAATAAAACTCGGCATTCCGATTAACAATGCCGAGCCAGTCTCTGTCTATATTTCTGAGATGAAGTATTATATACACTATTTACATTAATCGGACTATGTTGCCATATTTATTACAATGTTTCGGCGTTGGTCGGAATGTCGAACTGAACACTTTATTTTACTCACTAGGGTAGACTGTTCTAGTTACACGTGCCATGTTTTAATGGATGTCAGTTATCTTCTGTTAATTCTCCTCTCCAAGTTCTCCACTGCCTTAACCGGATATTGAGCTCACACTCTTTAGATCTAACTAACGCCTTTATTCACTGTGCCATGTGTCCTCGAGGACATCTGTGTATGAATTTCTGGGTATTATAAACATATATATCATATCAGCGACAATTTTTTTACCAGTGCTTATATTGCAATTTTTTGCTCTTATCATACATGTTTTTGCCAGAGCTCATATTGCAATAAAACTCGGCTTTCCGATTAATAATTCCGAGCCATTATTTATTACACCATCCGCACATGAAAGCTTACATCATCTGGTACTTCCAATCGATCACCCATCTCGGTACAGATCAATCTCAACGTTGCTTAACTTCGGTGATCGTACGGGCACCGGTATTTCAACGTAATACGGCCGTAATTCAGAGAATTGTTAATTCAAAAAGTAACCGAATCATCTTTGACCAACACTTAGCAATACAGATCACTTTTTTGTTATTATTTAAACCATATCTACTTATTTAATCTCGTGGGAGTACGTCTAGAGTTTCATCTATTTATTATCAGAATGGTTGTATTAAACACTGAGGCTTCTGTTTTTGTTTTGGTTTTTTTTTGTTTTTTTTTTTTTTGTATTCTTTGTATTGTTTTTTTTTGAAAATGGCCGACAACATAGAAACTTTAACATTTTAAATAATTTGTTGTGGGTACAACATATCATTAAAGCTTTAAAACACGGACATTTTAAAGGTATATATAAATACAAATATATATATATAAAACTATAAAGCAAAGGGGAGGAAGAGGAAGGATATATATTATTAGAACCACTCAGAAGTTGGAGACAAGGATGATCAACCAGTTAAAATCCGTTGAGAGCGACATGAA
The DNA here is from genome assembly GCA_963932145.1 of Acanthosepion lycidas. Taxonomy (NCBI): domain Eukaryota; kingdom Metazoa; phylum Mollusca; class Cephalopoda; order Sepiida; family Sepiidae; genus Acanthosepion; species Acanthosepion lycidas. The sequence continues at coordinate 23,914,267 of OZ010602.1, forward strand.
AATTTTTATGCGCTTGTGATTACTTCCAGTTCTGCCTACACTTAAGAAATAATTCGATTTGTGCCTCGTCATTCACTAGCGACCCCCCCCCCATAAGCAGCAAAGCACATTTGGATTACCATCTGAGAATTCTTAAGACCATTTATATTAAGTCTAAACAGCCTTCCCTATGTAAATAGAAGAAATAGATGCTAGGTATAAAAGTAATTTTTCTGTTATTTATATTGCTGATTTCTTGATAGTGATTTTCCTCTTCTGCTGTTTTAGTTGTTGTGCATATATTTGCTTTTGTTTGTTTTTTTTCATTTTACAGTGGGTAATTTAATTCTTATTCTTACTTTTCTGCTCGTATTTCATATTTTTGTATATATTTATATATACTTTTAAAATGTTCGTTTTTACAGATTTAATAAAATTTTGAACTACACCTATACATATTATTTAAGTTTAATTGTCGTTCTATATATCTGGTGATTGAATACGTTAGCAAATTTGAACTGTTATCTGGAATCAGCACCCAAGTGTGCATTATAAAGGCGTTGGTTAAATCCAGTGACAGGACCCAAAGAGTTAGGAGTTCAATACCTGGTTAAGACAGTGGAGAACTTGGAGAGGTGAATTAACAGGAGATAACTGATAACTGACCTCTATTAGACATGGCACGTGGAGCTAGAACAGTCTACACCAGCGAGCGAAATAAAGGGTTCAGTTCGACATTCTTACTACCTGAAGAATGCCTGAGCGTATAACGGCCGAAACGTTGTGATAAATACGGCAACAAAGATGAGGAAAATAGTCCGAACAATGTAAATAGTGTGCGCATCAACACTATGTGTTTGAATTTTATCGTTTTTGTTCTGTAGTATTTTATTTGCCAGATTGGCACTACGCAGTGTTTATAATAACTAAAATTGTTAATGGATTTTTCACAGTTGTCAATAGAGCGCATTTAGATTACCATCGAAGAATTCTTGAAACCATTAATAGTAAGTCTAAGCAGCCTTCCCTCTGAAAGCAGAAGAAATGGATGCTGGGTTTAACGGTAATCTTTCTGTAATTGATACTGCAGATTTCTTGGTAGTAATTTTTTCTTCTTCTTTATTAATCCTTGTGCATATATATATATATATATATATATATATATATATATATATATATAGCTTTGATTGGCTCTGAAGATCATGGAGAAATAATCGGTTGCACCTTTTTGTTATTCTATTTTATTTTATTTTATTTATTTATTTATTTTTTTTACTGTTATATATTTTCGATCTATCACTTTATGGTGACTATATTTTTTATTATTCTTGCTCCCCACATTGTTTTATGTTTTGGTATATATTTATATATATACTTATATATATATACTTTTAAAATTTGTATATCAATTATGAAAGTAAAATAAGGTCTTACTTTTACAAAATTGCAAAGATTAACCTAAATTTTTACAAGTAGACATTGTGAAATTATGATGTATTTAGACAATGAAGTGTTACAATTAACTTCATTAGTAGTTTGCTACTTTTACACTGGTTGTAGGTGTGGTGGTTCTTTTTCTTTATGTTCCCTGTCCCCACCCCCCGCCAAACCAGGAGTTTAAGTGATCATGGCTCTTCATAATTTCCTGTCATTTGTAGTTCCTTATAAATTTTGTCTTTCTGTTATTTCTTCTAAACCCTGTTCTGCCATCTATTTCCTTAAGATCAGTATGTCATGCATTGTTTTCCTCTGTCTCTCTTGTCTTCAGTCTGTCTCGTGAGTATCAGATTTTCCAAGTTCCCTTTCCTCCTTATGTACTCTAGAAATTTCAACTGTCTCTTCCTGATGTTAAGTACAACTTTCCATTTTGTTGTCATTTTCTCTAAAACTTCGTCGTTGCTCATATGTCCGGTCCATGGTATCATTAACATCCTTCTGCAGAACAATATTTCTGTTGTTTCAAGTCTCTTTTTAATCTTTCCTGAGATTGTCCAACCCTCATTGCTACCTTGGAGCGGGCAAGTTCAAATACTTTAATTTTCACTTGCTGAAAGGCTCTTTTTTTTTTTTTTTGTAAGCCATAAATCTTAATTTACTGAATGGTGTGATTTTAACAAAGGAAATTTACAACAATAATTAAATAAAAATTGAGAAAGACTTACGCATTTATGGTAACTTATTTTAGTTATTAATATATATGGCTTTTACATAAATGCTCGGTTTTCATTATAGGTTCGAATGTGAGTATACTGCATTTAGGACGATTAGTCTGGCAGTTGGCGTGAGGCTACTTGTTAGTACATTGGCTTTTTGTAGACAATCAACTGCACGTTTTTCGCTGTACAACAAACCGCGATTTATTTTATTTTATTGGATTTTAATCATCCGACATTTTCTATCGTCTCCTGTTCTCTTTTTATCTATTTCTCTCAGTTCATCCATCATGATTAATTTTTTAATGTTTTTTTTTTAACCTCGTTTGTTCTCAATGACCCTTTCTATTCCATTCTTTCTTTCAGTATTTCTTTCTTTATGTCTATTTTTCATTCTTTCTTTTTTTCTTTCTTTCATACTGTCTGTTTTTTTTTCTTGTTTTTTCTTTCAGTATTTCTTTCTTTCTGTCTATCTTTCTTTCTTTGTTTTTTTCCTTCTTTCATACTGTCTTTTTTTTTCTTGTTTTTTCTTTCAGTATTTGTTTCTTTCTTTCTTTCTTTCTTTCTTTTTTGTCCATCTGTTTTCTTTCATTCTGTCTGTCTGCCTGTTTTTCTCTGTTTTTCTTTCTTTTTTCTTGCTTTCTTTCTTTCTGTCTTTACTTTTTTCCTTCTCTGTTTTTCTTTCTTTCTTTTTTCCTTCTCTGTTTTTCTTTCTTTCTTTCTTTTTTCCTTCTCTGTTTTTCTTTCTTTCTTTCTTTTTTCCTTCTCTGTTTTTCTTTCTTTCTGTTTGCCTGTCTTGCTCTCTTTCTTTTTTTCTCTGTCTGCCTGTCTGTGATTTTTTTGTCTTTCGTTCTTTCTTTCTTTCTTTCTTTCTTTCTTTCTTTCTTTCTTTCTTTCTTTCTCACTATTTCTTTCCACTTCATAAACCGACACTATATTTCTTTCCCTCTCTGCTCACCCTCTCACTTGTTTCTCCTCACTTATTCTTCTTAAACTGATCTTTAACATATTTTTGCACGTAGTCATAACTATTAACCAGAAATATTGATTTGTTGTTACCGCACACAAACAGACGGTCAACAATCGCTGGAGAGAGATACAAAGCAAAACCAATCGATAAACAATTTGCTTTTACTTCACGCAGTTCTTTAACTTGGAAGTTTTTTTTTTCAATGGAATATTTTTATTCTGAATCATATATTTCTTTTAACTATTTTATTACAAGTACATGTTATACACACGAACCAATGCACCTATATCTAACTGTATCAATGCCATATTAAGACATGGAGCTAATCAACGTATTAACCATACTCTCTGTCTGTCTCTCTCTTTCTCTCTCTCTATATATGTTTATATATACGAAAGTGCTAGAGGAACAATAGTACATGAAACATGCAATGTTGATTCCTAGGTACATACTATATTTACAACCACTCTATACCCGATAATGGGCACCCTTTCCCATAAATATACCCAATGTACAGCTATATATATATATATATATAAAAAGTGGTCAATTCAAGGATAGAGCGTATTAAAATATTAAAGTGGATGCTGAGGTCAAAACCAAACGACGACAGTCCGTTTTATATATATATATATATATATATATATATATATATATATATATATATATATATATATATATATATATATATATGTGTGTGTGTGTGTGTGTATGTGTGTGTTTTATGAAGATAAATGCTCAAAACTTGCTAAAACAAATTATGGACTAAATTGTCTGACCTTCTTGTTTCATCTTGAAATATTTTCCCTATCGCCAGAGTTACTCAGTTTCTTAATATAGATAAACTACTCAGTCGCACAGTAGCGATGAGAATAAGCAGTAACAAATATCGATAAGGAAAACGACATTTAGCCCACATTTTATCTAGCACGCCCCTCCAAAATGGCGGTGATGACTACTCTCTATAATGATTTACTAAGCGTAGTTCAGATGTGGCACACGGCCTAAAGTGTGAATGGCCCAGTGAAGATCGAAGTCACTCCTCAGTCGTCAGTGGTCTATCGACACAATCCTGCTAACCATTACACCACGTTGAACTGACCATAGCTCTCTATATATTGGGTTCAAACGCATCGCCGTTAAAATACTCCCATCGTTATTTTTACATTTTCAATTTCCTCTATCATCAGTCTTTACTATGTCACTTTATTAGACCGAATAAAGCAATGGTTAAAAACTGGCTTTGAGCGAGTGAAGACTGGAGTCTTGGCAAAGTCTCTCTTTCTTTGAATATTGCGGACTAACGCTATATAATCTTAAACAAAGTACTGTACGAAATGAAAGAAACCACATCATTCGAGGATTATCGGCAGCAACAAAAACTGAAATGGATAGCACATGCAACTCGACGAGAAAATAGTGGCATAATCGAAATATTGGCATTCCACACTACTTAAAATAAATAGTTAGAAAGGAAACCACCATCAATGCTGGAAGGAACAATAACAGCTTTTGCATTCGTGAAACCTATTTTCTTGAAGAAATGTTTTACAAGAAAGATTTTATACGTGCATGCCCTCGAAGTTAAAATAGCTGTTTGCATAGACACAGACTCGTAAATAATTTAAATACGAAATATGTATGTATGTATGTATGTATGTATGTATGTGTGTGTGTATAAACAGCGAGAAAAAGGAATAACCATCTTATTTTTTTATGTGGCTCCTTACGCAACACAGACTTCGGACTGTGATCGGATCAATAATATATTTTGGTATCTTACACAACGAAGTTACTCAATAAATTCCATGGTGCTAAGACAAAAACGACAAGAAAGGGAGATAAAAAAAAACTGTAAAACAAACAAACAAAAACCTAGAAGGGAAATAACTCTGTCAGTAAAATGCTTTGTCGTTGGCGAGAAAGAGTATCGGTTAATTAAAGGACGTCTGAATTCAAGAAAATTTACTTTTCAATCTACGTCACTGATATGCGAAAGCCTCATCAGCTGAAATAAAATTAGAATCAATCTGCTATGACGTCAGCGATTTCATAGCAAGAAAATGATAATCTATCATAACAGGCTGTTAGTCTTGTCGAAGGCTGATAATAAGACTGTTTTCACAGACTGAAATGATAATTTTCCTGTTCCTTAATATTTTGCATAGCTTCTGGAATGCATCTTTTGCTATCCCAATACGCGTTTTCATGTCATATTTTTCATCCTCTTTTAGAACAATTACTAGATATTTACACTCCTGTACTTGTTTGATTTTGACATCTCCAATTTATAGCTCGCATCTTTTTCTCTTGCTGACAACCATACATTTTGCCTGCTTTCAATTGATGGTTAGTCTTTTCTCTTTGCTTTCATCTACTGCCTCGTCTAGGAAATCCTGTACCCTTATTTCTGTGTCTGCCAACTGGATTCTAATGTAGCATTAATATGATATTTAGCTTGAATCTAAATATTCTATGTACATATTTCAAAATGCAAAAGAGCTAGAATAATTCTGATTGCAGATTCAGAATCAGCAAACTCAATTTACTTTAGTACAGCATCATTTGTGTGAGTAGCAGATACGTTTTTTCTTGTTACCCAGTGTAATTAATATAAATCAATGTCGTCCCGAAATCACACATCATAATTGCTTACATGATAGAAAACTTGGTTTTGTCTAATACAGCCTCATTTGTGACTAGCAGATATGACTTATTCTCATCTAGTGTAATTAATATCAGTCAAAGACTTGGAATTGGCATACCCAATTTAAGACAAAAACTAACGCTTTACTCTAGTAGCAAAATTTTTGTTGCTTAACGTTCTCTGTCAGTTTAAAAGATATTAACTCTCCCAATCTGTCTCATCCACTAGAAAAGTAACAATGATGTTGGATTAGAGATTGTTAGCTATGTTGGACTGCTATGTAATATAAAAACTATATGGCAGTGAATGATAGACAATTTCCTCACGGATGAAGAGAAGACTTGAAGCAGTAGAGATGTTGTTCTACACGAGGATGCTGAGAATGACATGGACAGAGCGCGTAAAGCAACGAGGAATTTTAATGAAAAATAAAAAAACAAGAAGATATTAATACATACAATCAGAAAGGGAAAGTTTACATTTCTTGGATACATAATGAGAAAAGAAAGCCTAGAAATAATTGACATACGATATATTGACGGTAAATGGAACAGAGAGAAACCCCTACCTAAAGCCCTTGTGTAAATGGAAGACAGAACAGAGAGTAGAAGGGATAAAAAAAAAAAAGACAAATATATCTAAAAGTTACGAAGGATAGAAAGTGGTGTATCGCCATGATCGAAAGAGACTGGGTATGTAGAAGACGATGGTTGAACGGGATTTTGAAATTAGGCGCTTATTTCTCCCTCTTTTGCTTAATGAAAACACGAACTGAATCTATGTATTTCAGTAGATGTCTACTGACTTCCTTATCGTGATAGATAAATACGATGTCTATAAATAAGCGCGCATAAATATGTAGATATATGGTGATTTTCAAAATAGAATCGACATCATGTGGTTGTGATAATTATTAATTTTTAAATATATTTGGGATATATTTATTTTCTCTCTTTTTCTCAACAGAAACTCTATTTTGCCAAATTAGATTTCAGTTTTCGTTTTTAGATTTCTTCCTTTTCATCTTACTTTTTATATCTGCTCCCAAATTTTCGCATGAGTTTGCACCTAATTTGGGAAATATTAAAAATAACTTAATCGGTGTTATAGTGTGAAGTAAAGCTTTGCAAACAATATTGTAGTAACACTTATTGGATACCTCCCGCTTGTGGCCTCGTTCTGTACAGTTTCCTTTAATAAGTAATAATATAATTCTTAATAGTAAGTCTGATTGGTTCGATAAGGTCAAATTTGCTGCTGATCTAAGCAATCTGTTGTTAACTGGGGCAAGGAAAGGCTTGTTAATTTTAACGCCTCCAAAACGAAACTGCTCAGTATTAATCGTCTGAGAGACCAGTTTCTGTCTTCCATCAGAGGTTAGCTCTTGGGAAGGGATTCTTCTCGGACTAATATTTTCCGCTGAGATGAAGTGGAAAGACTGTATTGAAGCTGCTACTAGAAAAGTTGGTTTACTGCGTTGTGTCAGAGAATTTTTCTCTCCAAAATCGATCTCATATATTTTTAAGTTTACCATTCGTCCTTGTTTTGATTTTTTTTCTTTTGCCTCATGTGGTCTGGTGCTCCTGATATATATTTAGATATCCTTGATAAAATCCAAAGAATCTGCAATGTTATTGGCCCTGACCTGACATCTCTGCTTCTGTCATTTTCGCACCACCACAATGTCGTTTCTCTGTGCCTTTTCTATAAATATTTTCATGGTAATTGTTCTTATGAATTTTCCTCTATAGTGCCTAAACTTTATGAATTTATATGCAGTAAGAGATTGGCGGCAAGGTCACATATTTTTACATTTGAAATGGTTAGATGGTTTTATGCTAATATTTTTTTCTCGCACTTCTCGCTTGTAGCACTCTCTCCTGGCTTTTTGCTTTCCATTCAAGTTTGATTTTCAAAAATTTAAATGCAGTGTCAATCGTTATTTTCTGTCTTCTTAATTGCTGTTCTTTTAATGATCTCGATCCTTAATAATATTTTTCTTTTTCTCATATTCTTTCACACTCAGTCATCCCCTGCGACTTAGTGGCTTTATTGCCTTGATTGTGATGAAATGATTAAAATAATATTATTTTGCATTTTTCTGAAAAGAAAACGTGGATTATTTTATGTTGACCTTATAGAAAAATTTCATTTTAAAAATTTTTTTCATTGAATCCAATTTTAAATCTGACTTTGCTAAAATCGGTATAGTTATTATTATTAGGTTGGTGCAAAAATAATGACGTTTTTTGACGTTAAAAAAAAAATACGTCATTATTTTTGCACCAACCTAATATTTAAAGAGATTTCTATGGT
>OZ010602.1:23927331-23944831 GCA_963932145.1 Acanthosepion lycidas
TTATGCTTAGTTCATGTAACGAATAACAAGTTTGGCCAACATATTTTCAATTTTTCCTTCTGTCTGTTTTTTCTTCAACCATAAAGAAAAAAAAAGTTCTCTGCGTGTTATACGTGCAGTGGATGTTTTAAGATACATTTTTGTTGTTCAGTTTATAATTCATTTTGAAGGAGTACACCCAGTCCTAGACAGTGTCGACTTATCTCCCCTTAGTCGACTTATCTCCCCTCACCGTAATGGCGTCTCCCTCATGCGAACAGTGTTATGGTAGATATGAGAAAAGTGAGCAAAAAGAAGATGCACATGATTCTATCAATGACGAGCGCCACTTGTTGCCACTCGGCGAAGACTTCCTGTCGAGCTTCAAGCACAGCTCCTCGGATGGCCAAAGAACGTACGTGCTTCTTGACTTCGTCCATGTCTCGTTCGGCCTTCGGAATAGCCTGGTTGTCCTGTTGGCGCACGATTACATCAGACTCGGAAGCCCGGTCGAGTCCACGCATGCTCACAGTTTCTTGTTCATCCAGTGGATAGTAGGCGTCTCCACCGAGACAAACCAGACGCCGTAAACTTCGTAGGAATACCTGGGTAAAAACAATAAATGTTAAGCATTAATATTTTTTATCATTCAAAGGACATTTTCAAAGTTTGAAGAATAGAAATTATGCTGCAATCCGATAAATTCGTACAGCCGTAGCATCCAAGAGATGGATATTATGGAAACATTTAATGGAAGTTGTGCATATAAAGAAAGAATATTATAACTTAAATATCAGTAAAACAGGTTCCAAGAAAAATCATTAAAACGGTAGTAGAATTTTGTCTGCATGATAAGTTCAGTGTGAACGTAACTGTGCCACACTGGTTGGGACAACCACGTAGAAGAGAACACGATGATTTTATCTCTATCTAGATCGCAAGTGTTTTGTTTTGTAGTCAGCGGGTGGGATCTTTGATGTAGAGTGTTTTAATTGGTACCCACTTGAACAAAGAGGAAGAAAAGAATAAATCAGTAAAAGACAGCATATAAGGTCAAATGACAACAAAACCAGATTTTGATTATTTCCGGTTGTTGGTCTATATTAACAGTTAGGCTCGAGGAAGTCAGTTTTTGTCCCTTTGGTATTTTCGATTTCACCCGTTCGTATTTCCAGCCACGCATCGTGATGTGTAGATGGGCAGTTGGTTGGTAGGAGGGATAATCTTAACTGTTTGACATGGCAGAAGTTGTCCCAAGGGTGACATTACCCACCCAAACCGAAACCCTGAATACAACATCTATCTATTCTATAAACATGATTCAAATTCTTATTTATCGATTCTGAGTTATTTTCAACTATTGTTTCCTTGTGAACGTGCTGTGGGCCTTTCCCAGTTTTTGGTGCACACAGACGCGAACAAGAATGGAGACACAACATGAAGGTGATCATTGGCTCATCAGTGGAAAGCTTGGTGATGGTTTCGTTGTGTGTTTATATAGAATTAAACTTATGACATGTTCTAAAATAATATTTTCCGACTAATCACATTATATTTAAAGACTTAAAAAAAACTGTAATCCAGATAAAAAAAAAAGTGTATCAAATGGGAACTCAGATGACACATGGCGATTTAGCAAGCGTAGCTTACATGTGACACAAGGCCGAAATTACGGAGCACCCAGTGAGTATCGAACTCACTATTCAATCGTAACTGATCTAACATCAGACGCTTGCTAACAATTACACCACGTTGAAGTTCCCAATAGAAAATAAGAACTCAGATGACATATAGACATTAAAAAATGCACTATACCTGTCGAAATTCCAGGTAAAAAAAAGGCCAGAGATCAAAGGTCAAGACAGAGAGATACCCACTGAATATCCACCGAAACATTTGGAGAGAGCTGACCAGGTGTTCGCCTGCGCAGTGACCCTACGTCCACAGCCGGCCATTAGATTGATGATGATGATCTTTAGCACATGGTCGACTTTTCCACGAAATTTCCTCATATAGGGATATTGTTCATTTAGGGATATTGTGTGCAAACGAATAATCAAATATAGAACACATCACCTCTATTCAACTTCCTTGGCAGAATTAATAAGTCAGATAATGTTTCAAAAATATATAGAATTAATTGATAGAATTAATACTTACAAGCATTAATTCTATCGCCTTAGTTGATTTCCAGTTATGTTGTAGCAACACTTGTTTAATTGATTTAAAATCGATTGATTGCATTTATAATAACACCAATAACAATTAAAGATAATATATTCAGAATTCTTCATCTAAAAAATCAACCAAATGAATCAAAAGCGGCACGAAGCCTGTCTAGAAATGGGGTTCCATTTCCTTCTAAAGTCTACTTCAACTCTATATTTCTAACGTCTCCACCTAAACTCAGACATTTTATTACTATTTGTATATTTTTTTCTCAATAGGAGTAGACAGGTTTGGCTATTGTCCGCTTCACACACCTCTCCGGTCATTTGAACAATAAAAGAGGTTTTCCCTTGCTTCCTGTTTAGGATTGGTTTTCCGATTCATTCTAAAATCTTCTGACTACTCTTTCACTCTCATTACCTCCTTGCGTCTTAGTGGCATTATCGCCTTGCTTGGAGTGAATTGATTTAAAAAAAAAAGAAGCTAAAAATGCACCGCTTCATGTTCATCAGGCCCAGTGGATAAGCTGCGAGATCCGTCTCATTACAGAGACAAAAAAAAAAAAAAAAAAATCAGCTAATACAAGATCTCTTCTACCAGCCAAAAATTGACACCTGAAGATGGCCAGAGCGTACTTAATGGAAATGTTATGCCTATGGTTACATTCTATAACAACCAAAGATGACAACAGTTTTTCGAACGAATCAAAATATTTTTAAAATTCTTCATGTCAAATATCAAGCAAAATAATTTAAAATTATTCAGGCGTTCTGTTTAGCTCGGAATACATTTTACGGAAAAAAAACTCTCGTAAAATATACTACTTTTAGTTAGGCCGAATAGGGACCCCGAAAACCTGAGTCTCTTAACTAAGACGAGTTTATAAAAAGGAAACGTAAACACCTTGGAAAAAGAGCTTAGTACTGCACGATGTCAGACTTAAATGTGCCAATCTGAATTTAATTGTCCAGATCGTGAGAAATATAGTTCTAAGTCCCAAGTTGCATCCCCACCCTGCGATCTAAGGTCTCCTCAACACTTCGAAATTTTAAATTGTCACCAAATGTAAGATTTTCACTATTATTCTTATGGCTTATATAATACATATGATAGAAATTCTTCCTATTACATTATTGCTTAAAAGGTATTTACCTTTTCTTTTATTTGAAATTTTCTCCCTTGGAAAGAAAGTGCCTACCGAATGAATTGACTTACAGTTTCCACCTTAGCAATAAGCAGGCTTCATCAGTTGCGTGGGTAACGAATTGGAAAACGCAGGAAAATGAGACTAAATTACAAACGATAAGGGTAAGGGTGAACTGTACGGGGGACGTGCGTCAGTATCTTAATTGCCATATTTGTATTCTCGTCACGACTCTGCAAGATCTCGCGTTCGCCAGTCGACGGGAATTAGCTGAGGTATAAATTCTATACATTACTCGGTGTCCGGTCGTGTGAGATGGTGATTGTTGTCGGTCAATCTTCATTTTGTGTTCACGTGGCCTGCGATCACATGGGCTAGCCCATAATCTTTTGGATACAATTTTCATCCATTTTCTATCTGACTCAGAACGGGCATCAACATGAACGAACATCGGTTAGTCGGCTGATATTCCTGTTATCGTCATTCTATCAAGTTTTTTTTTCCTTAAACTGTGTCACTCAGCTTGACGCATATTTCTCTTTTATATAGAATAATGATGAAGACGAGTAAGTAAAAGCTTCGTGTTTATGAAGCAACACTTTTAAAGACTCTTCGCTGATGCTCAGTATATAAATTTGTGTGAGACTCGAATTTTGAATACAGCGTAGTTAGAGGTATTTTTCTTTCTTAGAATGCCATTTCGACAAAGATCACAATGTCTGCAAGTATTTTATATATATATATATATATATATATATATGTATGCATGTATGTATATATATATATGTATGCATGTATGTATATATATATATATATATATCAAGTGGAAAAAGAGTATAACAAAGTGAAAAAGATTTTGTGTCACGTGTTTCTTTCTTTAGGACTTCATATGTCTCAGTTTATGTTATATATATATATATATATATATATATATATATATATATATATATTTACTCAAAACCGGCGCACACACACACACACACACATGTATATACATATATATACTCAAAACCGACATATACATATATATATATATATATACACACTCAAAACCGCCATATATATATATATATATATATATATATATATATATATATATATATATATATATATATATATTCTTAAAATGTGTGTGTATGTGTGTGTGGTCGGATGTTGTTTATGAGTTTCTACAGTTTTCATCTGATTTCGATGAATTTTTGGTTTGATAGATAATTCTTCAGTGCCGGTTCTAGTCCAAATTGTTGGCGACAATGGCTCTCCACTACTTCTTGTCCATTATAACTCTCAGCAACGTTTTACTATTTACTATCTGTTCTTGGATATATATCTTTCATAAAAACTTTAATCAAAATAAATAGTTTAAATTATTACTATAATATTGTTTATATTTATAATTCTCAAAATGTGTGTGTGTGTGATCGGATGTTGTTTATGCTTTTACACAGTTTTCATCCGAACGCTTCTGTGCGCGAGGCTGAAAATGATGTTCAAAGGACTCAACGGCTGGGAAGAAATGCCTCATCAACTACTGCTCCGCGTGAGGCTGAAACAAAATTGAGAACGCAAAAATTGTTAACACCTTCCATTTGTGGGTTGTGCCTCAGTTGCACCCAATTGTTGTTACTTTTTGTTGATTTTCTGGTGGGCTGACTTTAAACTTAAACTGCTTGAATTGAACGGAAAAATTCCCAGTAATGAAAGACCTGGTCGAAGTCGGGTTATACTGCTAGTATATATATATATATATATATATATATATATATATATATATATATATATAACATAGTCTGTACATAAATCACCAATAGCTCAACACCTGTTAGACATCTCTGACTGTGCTGATAAATATGATGACTTTTTTTTTCACTATTCTGCACAGTGTCCGGACCGCTCACCATTTAAATATTCTTGGGGCGGTTTATATTAAGATACACAAACCAGGCCTGTGTAAACAAAACGAGCATTTTATTCGCTCATTATGTTTAGTAGGAGGGTTGTGAATAACACATTTCCTTTTTAATACTTTTAAAACATTTCATTTATTTTATTCGGAAATTATTTTGCTAATAAATTGTCTTTAGTCGTGTTCTTAAGTTTCCCTTCCGCATTTACTATTTTTGCTTTTCTGTGTTCATCGTCTCTTATATCGTCTCCTTTATACCAACGGTTTCCTTCTGAAGAAGTGTTGGGTGTAAGGGTCCTGGCTAAAAGCTGGAATCGAGGCTTTCATGCCTAATCGTATTCAGACACTTGGTTCTCAGCTCCTTGTTCAGAAGCTATTGCCCACAGGAATCACCACTTCCATCTATACCGTAGAGACACATCTGATTGTTGTGGATTCCGAGATGTAATTCGGTCTCCAATGAATGACAAACGCAAGAATTAAATATAAGAAATTAAATGTATTTACACAAGAATACAATGGGTAATACTGTTAGTAAATCCAGGAACGCGGTTAGTAGCAATAATATATATATATATATATATATATATATATATATATATATATAGTCTCGAAGTAGGACTTAGTCTACGTGCGTGTAACTGTGACTTCTACAAGCGGTTACCTCACACTATTACTCTACATCCAACTCAATCACAATCTCTGCTCACTCTCTCTATATTCTGACTGACTCTGTGTATTTAACGACAGCAGTCCAAGTAACACTCTGGTCGAGTCCACTTATATGAAAAAGGGGAGGACCCCATAACACCCCCCTCCTTAGATCCCTTTTTGCGGGGAGTTAGTATTTTTGTCTCTTATGATTGATATTTCAGGGGTTCGACAAATTTTCTCTTCCTGTTTGACCATATCATTTCTGTGTCTTCCTGCGGTTTTTAGATCTCAAACGCTTCGAAGATTGTATCCATAGAATCGTTGTTTTCTGCGGTTGACGAGCTTGGCTCCTCAATCCGTCTTTTTTGAAATTGGTCGATATGTCTTCTATGTGAAAACTTCTCTCCTTGTACTGTGTACATTAAATTTCCTAATCTGTTGATTATTGTGCCCGGCTCCCAGTAAGCCATATTGTTTCTAAACATTTTAAAATAAACCCATTCTTTATGTTTAAATGATCTCTTTGGTACAATCGGTGTATACTGGTTTTTATTCTTGTTTGTCAATAATTTGTCAAACACAGACCTTATTCTCTAAGCAAACATCAATTCCGCTGGTGAAAGACCCGATGGCGTGTTCACGTTAGGTGTTATTCTGTACACTTGGAGGAACAGTTGTATCGCTTTTATCGTTGGTACATCCTCGGATTTTTTTAACGCTCTTTTTAGTGTGTCTACGAATCTTTCAGCTTGTCCGTTCGACCTCGGGTGGTACGGAGCTATCTTGATATGTTTTACTTGATATGTCTCACAAAATTCTTTGAAGTCATTGGAGGTAAACTGTGTGCCGTTATCGCTTACCAAACAATCCGCGACGCCAAATCTCGCGAATAGTTCGTGTAAACAGTTTATGGTGTTTTCTGTCGTCTGGTGTTTAAATCTGGCAACCTCTGGCCATTTACTGAACCTATCTACTGTTATTAAATAATAGTAACCTTCAATGGGTCCTGCGTAATCCACATGTATTCTGGACCACGGTCTGTCGACTTTAGGCCATGGCCTTTGTATAGAGGGTGGTGCTTTCGCCGCAGCAGCACTTTCCACCATTTGTGTGATATCATCGTCCATGTTCGGCCAGTAGACAAAACTTCTCATAAGTGATTTCATCCGGTTTTTTCCGGGATGTCCTAAGTGAAAATCTTTTAAGATCCTTCTTCGTAGCGACTTCAGTATTACTACTCTCTTGTTATACAATAATATGTTGCCACAGATTGAGAAACTGTCTGTTAAATTCCTCATCTTCTCTTCTATTTTTTTTCTTGGTATTCTGAATAAATTCGTCTCTTTCTGCTTCTCGTCTTGTCTCTAGCAGCGTTACAGGTAGTTCCTTTATTGTATTGCATAGTACCTTACTGATTTCATCTTCAGCTTGTAATGCTGCAATTACCGAATCTTCTAACGGTTCGCTTTTCGCAGGTATTAATCGCGATAGTCCGTCAGGGTGTCCTATTTTCTTTGATGGTAAGAATTCCAGTTTAAAATTGTAGTTTAGTAACACAGTTTCCCATCTGAAAAGTCTGTTCGCTGTATAGACTGGTAGGCCTTTTTTTGAACCGAAAATCGTAAGAAGTGGTTTGTGATCCGTTTGGAGTGTGAAGTCTCTCCCATAAATATATCTGTGAAAACGAGTTACTGCAAAAATTATGCCCAATGCCTCCTTTTCGATCTGTGAATAGTTTCTCTCCGCCGGTAATAATGATCTAGATGCGTGTGCAACGGGTTTGTTTGTACCGTTCCGCATCTTGTGTAAAATACACGCACCTACCCCATGTGAGCTCGCGTCACTTGCAATAATGATTTCGAGTTCGGGATCAAAATGTGTCAATGTTAACTCTGAAGTTAATTTTTGTATTATTTCCTTAAATGCTTTTTTACAGTCCTCTGTCCAATTCCAATTGTTTTCCTTTTTTAGTAACTCATTTAGTGGAGCCCTCATTTTATCCATATTATCAATAAATTCGCCGTAGTAGTTAGCTAGGCCCAGGAAACTTTGTAGTTCTGCAATATTTTTTGGTTCCGGCATATTTTTAATTGCTGATGCCCTCTCTGGGTCCGGTTTCCTGCCATTTTCATTTATTATCTGACCTAAATATTTAATTTCATTTCGGAAAAAATCACACTTTTCTCCTTTTACTTTGAACCCAAAGTCCTGAAGTCTTCTGAAAACTTCCTTTATGTGTGATGTGTGCTCTTCAACATTGTTGCTCTTAATATGAATATCATCCAGATAAGCGGTCGCGAAATTCTGGCCCGTGAGCATTGTGTCCATCGTTTGCTGAAAAATTGCAGGTGCAACTTTTACTCCGAATAGTTGTCTGTTGAATTTGTACAACCCTTTGTGCGTATTAATGCAAAGGATTTTCGTACTCTCTTCTTGTACTGGGATTTGTAGATAAGCCTCACTTAGATCTATTTTTGAAAATATCTTACCGCCGTTGAGATTTGTAAATATTTCTTCTGGGCTCGGTAGTGGGTAATGGTGGTCTTTTGAGTCACGTCGAAAAATCTGCGCATACGCGGATTTCTCTTGACTTCTTTTTTACATAAACCACCGGTGCTGCCCACTCGCTAAACTCTGTTTTTGATAGAATCCCAGTTTTTTCAAGTCTCTCCAATTCTTTGTCTATTTTTTCTATAGTAGCGAACGGTAAATTTCGCTTCTTTTTAAAAATTGGTTGGACGTTTTCTTTTAATTCTATTTTGGCCTTAAATTTGTTGCATCATCCCAACCTGCTTGAAAATATCTCAGGAAATTGATTATATAATTCTTCCTTCAATGTTATAGTATCTGATGGTTCAATCTCTAACTTTTTGCAAAAAGAGTTGATAGGTAGGTCACAAACGTTGAACTTCTGCATCCAGTCGATACCTACTAGATTTTCAGTATCTTTCATGACGTATATTTTAAGTTTTTTTGTTTTGCCGTGAAATTTAACATTCACAATTATTTCTCCCTCAAATTTTATTCGTTTGCCTGTAACCGACTTGTCAATTTTTTGTGTGTGTAACATGGTAGGTCTGTTGAGTTTTCTCCATGTCTGTAAGTTGATTATCGTGAGGTCGAAACCCGAATCCAGGGGTAATTTAACCTTTTTATTTAAAATTTCCAGTTCCACACATTTCCTTCCGTTAGTGTTGTCATCGTTATTCATCCTTGTAGCTCTTATTCTATTAGTATCTTTTCTATTTCTACATTGGGATGCCTTGTGGCCCTTTTTTCCACATTCAAGACAGTTTTTATATCTAAGGCGGCAATCCTTGTTCCAATGTAGTCCTCCACATCGATAACATGCTGATGGGGGGGGGCACTTATATTTGTTCCGATATTCATCATAATTTGTCCTGTATGTTGTACTTTTCCTCTTATTATAAAATTTTATTTTTCTTTCCGGGGTGGGTGAGAATCTTTTTTCATTGTCGTAAAATTTTAGTTTTCTTTCCGAGGAGGGTGAACAACGTAGACTTTTGTTTAACTTACGTATATGAGAAACAGCTGATTCCTCAATATCCCTTGCGTCTTTCTTTATACTTAAACATCTCTGGCAATCTTCCGATAATTGCTGTAATGTTAGACCCGGTTCATTTTGTAATTTTGCAAGCATTCTTCTGCGCATTTCGCTATCTTTTGTAGAAACTAATCTTTGAACAAAGATGAGACATTTGATATTGTCCGGGGTTAATTCCGCTAGTTTAAAGTCGTCACAATGTTTATTTACGATTGCGGCAAACGTGGAATAATCCTCATTATCGCCCTTTACCAGGTTAAGGCATTTCCACCTCCTATGGAAGAGTGATGTTTTCGGGCTGAAGAGTTCTTTAAGACATGTCACTGCTTCGTCAAATGTTAATTCGTTCGTCTTTTTTGGCAAGATATAATCCACGAACTTTGTATATTCTTCATTTCCTAATTTTCTAAGCAATAGACGTAGCTTTTTTGCTTCTGTCCAATTTTGACAGTCTATGTTAAAGATGTCTTCATGTCTTCTGAAGTAATCTCCAAAATTTTTGTCCTCATCTAGAGAATATTTGAAAATCTCTTTGGTATTCCACACTGCGTCTTGCGAAAATGTTGCTTCTTTTTCCATATATAATTGTTTGTTGCCTGCTACTTTCAATATTAGTTCCTGGAGCTCTATTTGTCTTTCTTGATTTTCCTTTTGCGTTTGTAATAATTGCTTTTGCCATTTTTCTACCATTTGTTCTTGTAGTTGTAATTGTTGATCATTTTGGTATTTTATCAGTTCTACCAAAATATTTTTAAAACTTCCATGATAACTCAATTTTACGTATTTTTTACTCCTCGTAACGGTTTGTCGCTAATTTGTTGTGGACGAGGGGCGAACTTTTCTATTTCTACTTGTGTGAGTTCGAATCGCTCGGCACGAATTTGTTGTTTTTTCTTCCCGTGTGTGTGCCAATTTGCTTGTTGGACGACGAGGGAAGATTTTTCTTTTATTGATCTTTTCTTTTTCGCGCGAGTATCTTTTCTTTTCTGCGTGAGTTCGAATCTTCGTCGCCAATTTGTTGTTGGACAACGAGGGAAGATTTTTCTTTTGTTGATCTTTTCTTTTCCGCGTGGGTTCGAATCTTCGTCGCCAATTTGTTGTGGATTCCGAGATGAAATTCGGTCTCCAATGAATGACAAACGCAAGAATTAAATATAAGAAATTAAATGTATTTACACAATAATACAATGGGTAATACTGTTAGTAAATCCAGGAACGCGGTTAGTAACAATAATAATAATAATAATATATATATATATATATATATATATATATATATATATATAGAGAGAGAGAGAGAGTCTCGAAGTAGTCTACGTACTTGTAACTGTGACTTCTACAAGCGGTTACCTCACACTATTACTCTACATCCAACTCAATCACAATCTCTGCTCACTCTCTATATTCTGACTGACTGGGTATTTAACGGCACCAGTCCAAATAATACAGTGGTCGAGTCCACTTATATGAAAAAGGGGAGGACCCCATAACACTGATTAAAACAGATGCCTCTTTGTCACTGCTCGTAACGAGTGCAAGCATGTCCTCAAAGAAGCAATGTTACTCTTTGCCGAAAGAATGAATCAACGTATTGCATCTCGCAAGTTTGGATCAAGATTATTGGCGGCTCTGCAAAAGCGTGCTGAACAACAGCAAATCTTCAATGCCCACTTTATTCAACCAATTTGAGGTCCTGACCTCCTCAGCTGATAAGGCTGAATGCTTTGCTCGTAAGTTCTCCAACTCAACGCTAGGCTCATCTGGTGTACCGACACTGGACTTTCCCTCTAGAACTGAGGCTCTACTGAGTGAGATGCACATAACCCCAACGATGTTATTGGACATCATCTCTAAATTAGACTCCCGTTAGGCTAGTGGTGGGGACAGGATACTGACCGTTGTCCTGAAGAAATGTGCTCCTGAATTGGCCCTTTCCTCTCTAAACTTTACAACTACTGCTTCCCGGACTCATGCTTTCCAGCCTGTTGGAAGTCCTCATCTGTTGCGTCAGTCTTTAAGAACTATGGTGATCCTTATGACCCGTCTAACTACCGTCCTATCAGTCTCCTACCACTCTTCAGTAAAGTCTTCGAAGCTTTAATCAACGCCGATATGGTTAAGCACCTTACTCCACATAATCTACTCTCCAACAAGCAATTTGGTTTCCGCTTTGCCCGATTTACCGCTGACGTGCTCACGGCCATAACTGAACTTGTATCCCAAACACTCAACAATAATGGAGAAGCTCGAACCGTGGCTCTAGACAATCTCTAAAGCGTTTGATAGTTTGGCATGCTGGTCTTCTTCGTAAGCTTCAGGGATACGGTATTACAGGACGATTATTTGACTTAATACAATAAATCCTGTCAAACCGTGAAATGAAGGTCGTCCTAAACGGGTTCTCCTATGGCTCCTTTATCACTAACGCTGGTCTTCCTCTTGGCTCTATCTACACTGTTCCTGATCTTCATCAATGACCTTCCCGATGTTATCAGTTTCGAAGTTGACATCTACGCGGACGACACTACTACTTATTCCTGCCTCAATAGTAAATCGTCGACAAAATTAACCTGGCTGCTGATCTCGAAAAGGACCTCCAATCTGTTGTTAACTGGGGCAGGAAGTGACTTGTAAACTTTAATGCCCCCAAAACGAAACTGCTCTCCTTTACCAACCATAGAGACAACAACCTCCACTGCCTCCCATCAGAATGGCTGATTCCCAACTCCTTAAGAGCGGCTCGTTTGATCTCGCGCTATCCACTGACATGAGGTGGAATAAATACATTGAATTAATAGCGTCATCTACCGCAAGGAAATTTGGCTTAATACAATCATTCCTTTAAAGTTTTCTCATCTGAGTCCATCCTTCAAATCTATAAATCAACCATCCGTCCTTGCATGGAATATTGCTGTCATATATTGTCTGGTGTTCCTGCTGTACGTCTCGAGGTCCTTGACAAAATCCAGAGAATAATACGCAAGATGATAGGTCCTGATCTGGTATCTAGTCTACAATCGCTATTCCACAGACGTGCCGCGGTCTCCATCTGTCTCTTCTACAAGTATTTTCCGACGAGCTACTTTCGCTGGTTCCCGGACTACATGAATTTAAACGAGCTACCAGGCTGGCAGCTCGTTCCCACCCTTTCACTGTCAAAACGGTTAAATGTAACCGTCACTTCTTCTCAGACAGCTTCTTCTCCCGCACTTCCCGTTTGTGGAACTCAATTCCCCTTACTTGCTTCCCCGATTACTATAATCTTCAAATATTCAAGTGTAATGTCAATCGACATCTGACACCCTTAGCTTGTTCCCCGTTCTTCTCTATATCCTTTCTCTCAAACACGCCTCTTTACTCTTGTTCTCAATCCTCTGTAACCCCTTGCGTGCTAGTGGTACTCCCGCCTTGGTTGGGGTGAACTGCCTTAAAAAAATAGGGAAAATGTCTATGTGCTTTTTCAAATCAGTATATTTGTTCTGTAGTATCAAGTCTTTGTTCATATATATGTAAACAATTCATGATACTTATCTAAACCGAGTAAAAGTTTCGCAATGTTAAGGATCTTCTCGGTGAAGATATTAAGCCCTATCTTCTTTCTGGGGAACGTTAAAATCGTCAAATTTTTAATCAGACTGTCGCCTCTGAGTTTTGATTTTAACGTCCATTTTTATATCTACATACGCCCTATCCTAATATTAAGCACTTTGACCCATAAATATAGGATACCTTAAAATTACATGTTATCATACACACACACACACACATATATATATATATATATATATATATATATATATATATATATATATATATATATATATAATTGAAGATGATTGACAAGGCACTGTCCAAATGATCGCTTATGGCCAATCTATTACGAAGGGTAATTAGCCATTATCATCCTTGATAATGTATAATAGACTGGCAGAGATAACTTTGCATACAAATATCGTCTGGACAGTTCTTACACACTCTATATTCCAAAAAGAAATCTCATGTGCGTATTCGAGAAAAATATAATGAAAATGTTTAATTACAGTGCCTTGTCAGTCATCTGCAATGAAACCTGTATAAAAGATAGACTGCTGCCCAAATATATACCTAGCGTATTGAGCACTTTACGTTTTTTCTTATTTTACTCAATTGTTTTTTTTTTTTTTTTTTTCTTTTGGCTAGACATTACGGTGTTGAATGAAATTTTTTCGACCTACTCGGATGTTTTTAGTCTTTTCTTTTTTTACAATTTTTTTCCACGGATACCAGTTAGTTTAAATATATTTTTATTTGCAAATTGTATTAACCAGGTTTTTCATACCAGTCGAGTATAGGTATTAAAATAATAGTAATAATAATAATAATAATAATAATAATATGTGTGTGTGTGTGCATAAAAGTTCAAAAATATATCTTTCTACTACAAGTTTCGAAGATACGCCGCTCTTCATGATAAGATAAATCCAATAAATTCATTAACAGATACGTTATTTATGTTTAATATCATATGTTTTGTTTATATTTATGATAATTATAACATTTATTATATTTAATATCTTTATGTCTTTTCTTGAAATATTGAAAAAATTGTTTACAAAAATCTACTCGCCTTTAAACGCGTTAAACTTGGGCTTTCAGATAGCATGGCGACGCCCATCTCTTTTCCAAGATCTTGACCGACAGCCGAAGATCATGAAATATGATGTGGATCAAACTAGGTCAGTTTCTGAATGCAGTGATTACCTCCTAGACGGCTTATTACTCAAGGCTATATGACACAGTTTGTCATGCTATTTACCCATAGTTAGGAGCTCTATAATACACAGTGCGTCAAGTAAATGAAAAAAAAGTATAATATAAAACAATATGCAATATAAAACAAAGGTATTTAATAGAAGAACGACAGTATGTTTTTAAAAAAAGTCATATATTCTACTTATAAAACACATAAAGATTTATTCAGTAACACTTTCCACAGTTTCAAGAATGGAATTAGAAGCGACTGCATGCCCCCTGTAGGTTGACCTCGTTCATGTGGACCATCACTTCCAGGATAGCGATCTTCTTGTTATTGTAGGGTCTCTGAAAATCTCTTTCAGCTATATTCCGCATTCTATTACTAATCTTCTTTAAATTAAAGAAGATTAGTAATACAATGCGAAATATTAAAGACTTTAATTATATGATTCAGAAAAAATACTATTGAAAAGTGTTTCATGTTACTTAGTTCTTTGTAGAAAAAAATTATAAACTATATTGTTACTGAGACAAGAAATAACTTCTTAATTTTATCGCTTCCAAAACGAAACCTCGCTCTCTGAGAGAACACTTTTTGCGTTCCATCAATATGGCTGATGTTAACCTCCAGGAAAGTGACTCATTCCCGGTCTAACCTTTTTCGCTAGAATGATTAAATTGAGTCAATTGCTGGTTCTACTGGTAGGAAAGTTGGTTCAGTGTGTCATGCTAGACAATATCTTACACATTTATATCTCTACCTTTCGTCCATGGACTGAATATTGCTGCCACATCTGGTCTGGTCCTTCTGGTATGGATTTATAGATTCTTGCTAAGATACAAAGAAGAATCTGCAATTTTATTAATCCTGACTTGGCATTTCGGCTTCAGTCAATTTCCCACCGCCGTAACGTAGCTTTCATGTGCATTTTCTATAAATATTTTAATCGTAACTGTTCTTTGGTACTTCCTTGACTTTAAAAATTTAAGTGCTGTACTAGAGTGGCAGCTAGGACTCGTTATTTTATAGTTGAAATTGTGAGATGTAACCGTAAGTTCAATGCTAAAAATCTACTCTCGCATTTCTCTCTTGTGAAACTCTCTTCTAGCTTCTTTCTTTCCAGTCATTTTGACATTTAAAAGTTTAAATGCCGTGTAAATCTCATCTTCTGTCTTTTTAATTCGTGTTATCTACAGAAAAGTCGCAGGGAAATTAGTGAATATGATGAACCAATCTGGAATTGGAACTCGGCTCTCCGATTAACAATTCCAAGCTATTATCCATTACACCAGCAAGCTTACAGTACCTGGTATCCCCCAAGTGGTCAGCCATCAAGGTATTGGTCATGCTCGATGTTGCTTAACTTTGGTGATCGCACAGCATCCAGCGTTTCAACATAATGTGGCCCTTAGCTGGGTGGGGATCTACTGAGATGTGCCTGGTCCCGAGGAACAGCTGCACGCGATATTACTGTCCTCATTGCAGTATAGAGAAGGATAGGTAGTCATATATTTGTCAACGCAACCGATGGCTGCGGGGACTGGGGAATTTCTGGTCTTGGACCGGGTGTACTCGCTTGGGTGCCTCATATTTGTATCGGGTATATATTCTTTTGATGAGAAGTTTTAAGTTCCTGGTACATTGGGCCTGCTGAAAATTTTGATGGATTCGTATAAATCTAAAGGAATAATAAGATATAGAATTTGAAGAAATATTAACAAATATATTGTCAGGACATTTTACCAAAGAATAGATGAGAAATGAAAAGTGAAAAGTGAAAAGTGAAAAGCAACTTTAAGTGTCCATAGTTGATTCCACACATTTTGCAGGAGCAAAAAGAATACGTTTTTTTCGCTATAAAAAGTCACCGTTAAAGAGATTGAGTCTTTCAAATCTCGCGCGTCCTGGGTGGGGGGCGATAATTCCAAAATCATGCCGCAGTGAGATTTTATTAATCAGGGAGCGGTAGTCCAACAATACTCCCCGCCATACTGAAGAAGATTCTCTTATGCAATCTGATTTGTTATGTATGTCGCTAAATGTCGTGGCTATTGCAGTGAGCTTTTATTAATCAGGGGCAGTAATCCCATTAAAACCGACCTTGTGTCACATTACATCTCAGTTGGGAGACGGGGTAAATACTGCATACCTCCCTGAAATACCTCCTACCTAATGGTAAAACATTAGCTCGATGAAGACACCATTGTCACTAATATCTTACCATTATGTGGAAAGTATATTCTGGGAGGTATATGTGGGATGTATTTCTGTATATACATAATTAAAACGATCTTACGTCAAGACATTCCCAGTATAGACATATTGTGATATTTCTACCACGTCATTAGATGAGTACATGTCATGTAGTGGAATATTTTGATTGAATTCTCGACCATGAGTGTGTGTGCGTGCGTGTGTGTGTGTATAATTACAGAATTGAGTTTACTGCCCTTTTAAAACGACTGCATATAAAAATTCAAGTCGATTTTTTATATGTTGTAATTTATATATATATGAAGATGAATTTCGTTTTATGAAGATAGAATTTCATTTATACTTATTTTACCATATCAAATTATTTACGATAAAATTATATGACAGTTATTTATACAAATACTACTAAACTTTCATTAACTCTAATGATTGCATATATCAGCAGAAATATTATCAAAACAACAAAGATGATGATATTAGTTATATTAAATAAATTATATCAATGTTTTATCTGATAACACCAAACAACACTAGGGAAGTTCACATCTGCTGAAATGTCGTGATCCATACAACAAAAATAATGATATTAGTCATATTTAAGACATAATGACGCTATCCCCCCTCAAATATTATCGCCGTCATTTTATAAGTGTATTTTTGTCTGCTCCCCTAGTCACGTAGAAATCCTTAGAAAACCATTATTATTATAATCAATTATCATCACTAATTGTCCTTCACTACTATGCTTGTGACTAACAAACTACTGTGAATTACTATTTAGCACTAACCGTGAAGCAATGTTTCACAAACTAGTTTCGCAGTGTATGACTAGTGAGTCCCACCTGTACTGGGTATCCCACAGCTATGGCCTATCGCCTTGTGCTAGACTAACTTAATCTTAGTAATGACTTATAAATTCATATTAAAGAAATTTTCAATCTTCACCTCAAACACATGAGCACATGAGGAATTAAAAAAATGTACAGAGAGGAAGAATAAAAATAGACAGAACAACTGATTTAACTGAGAGAGTAATGGTGAGAGTAGAAAAATTGAAAAGAGTGGTGGAAAGCGCCAAAAAAATCTGTTGCGTCTTAAAAAGAACAATGTTAATAGAAGCACACAGTAAAATGG
>OZ010602.1:23949831-23994831 GCA_963932145.1 Acanthosepion lycidas
TTTAAAGAAATGTCTATCTATCTATCTATACATATATTACTCACCGTCCCTTTTTAAACAGCATGTATTATCTGCGTACTTGGTAAAACTTAATAAACAAGCTGTGTTCTCCAGATTCGACGGTGGTTTCTCTTACAAAGGGGGATGCAGTTTCACACACTGTTGGAGAGCCTATTCCCTTCATTAAGTTTTCTCGAGTGCCCAGGCCAGTAAACATAATGGGTACACGTTATGTACATTTTGTAAAATACGGGGTGCCTAATCACTCACGGGTATCCTTAAAAAATAATGTTCGAAGTAATGAAAAAGGTGGATTAATAATAAAAAAATCCATTAATTCTTTATATATGCTTCGGTGACAGTCTGTTATGAAATGGCCAGAAGATTGCGTCCAAGCATGAAACAGACAATCACCGTCCAGTATTGATCTCAGTATCCACTTATATATATGGTCAACAACGAAATTATTCGTACACGCATCAATTTTCAACATTTTTATCCATTTTAACCTATTGCTCTGAAAAATGAGCTTTATATTCCTTTTTTGTGTTTATTAACATATAAAAAAGTCTGCCATAATACGGGCATTAGACTCTAAGAAATGGATAAGAATATTCAAAATTGATAGGCGTACGAATAATTTCGTCGTTGACTATATATATATATATATATATATATATATATATATATAATAAAAAGGCTTAAACACTAATATTCCATTGGAATCGTAAATATAGGTACCTCTACGAAATCGCTAAAAAAAAGAGCATAGTCTGATAAAAAAGACGCCAAACCTTATGAAAACAAAATTTTATCGTCTAAATGCTTATGTTTTTATGAAGAGGATAGACCAAATTTCTTTTTAATTATTTTTCAAAATTTTTTCCATCTTTTTAGAATATTCTAAATTTTGATTTAAAAACTTTGTTTATCTTTGTTGCAACAAGGGGTAGTAAATAACAGATAATTTTAGCGCGTTTTTTTTGTATTTACACACATTAATTTGGAAAATCTTGTAAAAATAAAAATAATTGTCAGATGTTAATGAAACTTTCAGAAACTATTCACAGATGATCGAAATTATTATAAATATGTTGTTTTTTATAAAAGTCATGGCAGAAATATTTTTTTTTCATTTTTATTAACACCCAATAACTAATTTTATGAAAAACTCTAGAAATTAGATCGAGCCGCCCCCTACAGATTGCAATAGTTAAAAGCACAAGGCTTTGAAGAATGCAAATCATGTATTTTTTTTTTTTTTTAATTGTGGCCAACGTACCTGAAAATCAGCTCTGAATTGTAACATACAAAACTCAATAAAACAAATATATTATTTAATTTCAAATGCTTTTATTTGCTTTTATTTGTTTTTATGAATATGGACAATATTTTCTGAAAGCATAAAATTTTTTCAATGAAAATTGAATTTTTAATACAATTATTTGTTATTTCTTTTAATTATAATAGAATTTTACATTAAGTATTTAAAAATATTATAAAATTAGTTAAAAGCAGTGCCAAGCTTTCAATTGTGTCCAGATGAGACCGCCATTGTCTAGCGCTTTGAAAATTGTATCGTTTGGACCAATCGGATTAGCCAACGTAATTAAAAAATGTAACTTTTATGCCTATAATAGAGCGGTAATTATAAAGTACGGAAGATCAACCAGGATACAATTTAGTTGCATTATTTGAGTTCAGCATTGTTCTCCGCTCTTAAGGCCTTTACTTTTGCGAAACACGTATGGAGAAGTTAATTTGATTTTTCAATTTCAACTGAGAAGGGTACCTATAAGTATCAGTATCATATGAAATTTAACTACTGCTAAACTTTAATTTATATGATCTTATTTTGATTTTAATCTCAGTTATGTCATTTTCCCATAAATGAAATATCAAAATTAATAACAAAATAAATGGAAATACAAATAACACAGTAAAATTTAATAAATGTACATAAAATTATAGTATTTTATGTACACTTCTGATAAAAATTCATAAGGTACGTATAATAGATACCTCTTTCTTATGAAATTTAATCTCACTCTTAACAGTCTTATTTTTTAATTTCTTTATATTTTCCATAAAGCATCGTAAACGTAAAGATGAAAGCTAAGTACAAAAAAAAAAAAAAAAAATGAAAAATTAGAGCGCTGAAAGTTTTTCTTAAAAGTAACGAGGTAAATAATTTGTTCATTTAAATCTAAATAATTTCACTTCCTTTCATCCGTAGAAAGAATTATCCTCCCGTAAGTTATCTAAACGTCATGAATCATAGCTGTCAACAGCTGTCAACGAGGCGAAAGGTTATGACCTGCTTTGTTTTATTTTCAAATTACATTTTTTCGGCGCAGAAGCTAAGTTAAGCTTGGTTCAAAATATTTTAAATAAACATTATAATTTCTGATTTTATTAAAATCAGTTTTGAAAAAATGATAATTGATTTTTAAAAGAATATCAAAATCAGATTTTCATCTTTTTATCAAATGATTGAAAATGATTGAAAATGATTGATTATCTGTCCTTTTTTTTTGTGACAAAAAAAAACAAAATTTGTAACGAAAATTTCGGACGTGCTAGGAACGATTAAAAAATGTAAAAAAATACCCCAAAAATACTTTGATCTTTACTCTTTAATAATAATATGAACATTAGACGATAAAAAATTGTTTTCGTCAAGTTCGGCGTCTTTTTCATCATGCTATCTCTGTTTGTTTACATTTTCGTAGAGGTACCTAGTAAATACGATCCAATTCATCAGACCTACAAATTCAAAAAGAAAACAGAAAAAACAACTCCGGAAATAAAAAATAGAATTTAGAGAGAGTGTAAGTATGAGAGTGTGGGACAAATGTTAGAGCTATAGAGAGGGATAACAGACGAGAGAAGGTGGGGGATTCAAAATTTAACAGAAAGCAATTTTAGAGCGGGGAGTTAAAGACGGTTTAAGTGAGTGAAATATGAATGTTGTCGGATGTCTAATACATTAAAGATGTAACCGAAAAGGATACATTTTGTGGTGACATACACACACAATAGACGATGTAATATATATATATAAAGAGACAAGAGGACAAACTCTTCTTAGCTGACGCGTTTCTGAGAGACTCTATGAAGGCAATATATAAACATTCTTTCATATATATATATATATATATATATATATATATATATATATATATATACACGCACACACACACACACATATATATATATATATATATATCTCCCACCAACATTACTAATCACTACTAACAATTTACAATAAATATTAACCACTTATATTATTATTGCCACCATCCACCTTATCACACCATATCTAACATTACCATATAATCCTGCCATAATTATTAACGTATACTACCCCCTCTCCCAGCATATTTAATACCACCATAAAAATAACCAATAAGGATTACAAACTGAAATTTCTACCAGCCACATATACACAGTCACAAATAAATAAGGAAATTGCGAGCTTTAATATAATAAACAATAATATTTTTGTAAATTAAACATTAAAAATTAAAATATTATATCAATCTTCAACTACCATAATTTTACACAGAATACCTATTATCAGGATTTATACCAAAATAAATTGATACATATAACAAAATAAAATAAAACACCAACAACCACTCTTTAGCTACCACCACTATAACTACATTCATGGTTTTATCATTCTCCCACCACCGTTACTAATCATTTCTACCAATTTGCAATTTCTACCAATTTACAATAACTATTAGCTAGTTATATTATCATTGCCTCCAATCCCTTGCAACATTACTATCACATCATATCATATATACCCGTTATTAAATCAAACTACCCTCTCACCCAGCATAAATATTAATAATCAATAAGGATTACAAATTTCTACCTGTTACATATACACATTCAAAAACAAACAAATAACCAGCTTTAAATATAACAAATAAACCGCCATTTATTTCAAAATTTAAAAATAAATATAAATAATAATAATTTTTACCTATCATAATTTCACACAAACCCCACCACACGTATATACATACATGCGAGGAAATATTATTCAGCGGAAAAAAAAATATATATGACATGTATACATTCACGAGACATTCACGAGACATTTCCGCCACACTTCCAATCTTTAAATTTCAACATACAAGTGCGTATGTATAGACACAACACCACCAGTATACATACATATGTCATATCCGAAACTGCCCACATATCTTTATATATGTATGAGTCCCGACGGACGACCAAGTATGTATATGTGTCTGCATACATCGATGTTTGCGTCAGTACGATGAAAAAACGATGAAGTTTCCCCCACCACTTCCACAATAACACCAATACACGCAATCTACATAAAACTAAAATTAAAAAAAAAATTAATCAGTTTATCTGACGATCGCTAAAGCGTGAAACCCAGGGTCACAAGCTCACATCTATCCAACCATATATATATATATATATATATATATGAATCAAATGTACTAAATAAATATATAATCTAAATGTAATAAATGTGTGTGTGTTTGTGTTTGGGATATCGATATATAAATTTTGATATGTCAAGTTTTGGAGGAAAGATGTAACCATTCTGTCATACACCTTTTCTCCACGTTTATACACACACACACACACACACACACACACACACACACACACACACACACACATATATATATATATATATATATATATATATAGATAGATAGATAGATATTAGTAAGATGTATCCCTGGGAAGCAAGGTACGCATTTCTTACTCTCTACAAATTATTCGCTATAAAATAAAAAAATATCTTTATTAAGTTTAACGTATTATTTATTTCATTTGTATCAGCCAGCACTTTAGGGAGACCGACCGAATTTATGCCTATTGTAATGAGCGATTGCAATTTATAGGCAAGGATTCGCCTTTGAAAATTTGCACCTGATACTTAAAATTCAATTTCCAGTATTCTCTTTCCGCAATAAAATGACCTGACACTTCCAGACGTAATACAGAATATATCTAGGAAAGCACTGAGCCTATCAGCCAGTAGCAGCTGCTCTTGATTCGATGAAAGGTATATTTTTAACGCAAAATTAGTATTCTTTTTGACCGTAAGCCAAGAAAGATTCAATTGAATTATGTTTTAAATGGTAAATTCAGAGACTTTATGTTATTATTTCTGATTTATATATTCAATGAATAACAATTATTCATTTTTGTCTAAGATAATAACTGTTGTTTACTTCTTTTTCTTTGATGTACAGTCGATCCAGGACGTAGGCGATCATGGCTCTCCACGGATTCCTCTTCTTTGTAACTCTAAGCAATATATATTCCATTACCACTCTCCTTGTATTCACTTAGACATCATTTGACACAAACTTCATGGGTCCATCGTCTTCAGTATGCCCTGATGTCCTGGGTAAGACGATAAACTGCATCTAACAACAAGGCCTCTGATCAGGAGGTTTTGAGGAGCGTGGAACCATCTTTTAATTGCTGGTGTTCCAGGTCCATCCTGATCCGGGGTGGTAGCACCTGTTAGGGTCTATGGGCAAATAGTTAACCCCACACTGGGGTCAAAACAATATGAAAGTGTAAAAATAGGTTTTAATACCAGAAAAACATTTTTGTAAAAAATTATTACCGTAATGAATTTTTTGAGGGAAAAGATTTTTACCAGCAATACATTATTACCAGTAATGCATTTTTGAAAAAAGAAATATTACCAGCAATAAAAATTTTGTGGGTATTAATATTCCGTAAAAAAATAAACAAACAAACCAAACTAATATGTCCTGTGAGTGTTAAATTCTCCAAGTTCTCCTTCCACATTATATTTACCAGAAAGTGATATTTTATTTTGATAACAGCCACTTCTTTATAGAAGAAGGCCGTTTCTTCAACGTTGAGCTGAGCGGTCATGGGACCACAGATGACTTTGCAAACCATCCTCTCTCCTGAATACCCTTTTTACATATGTGACACACAAAAGACTTTGCAGCGTCTTAACAATGACTTTCTCCTCATGTACTCTCATGTGCCTCCTGAGACCCAGGCGTCCGACCTGCAAATTCGATCACAAAACTGATATAAATACCAAGCAGGTCTGTTAGTAACGACATTCACACAGTCGGGATTATATTGTCGATTTTCATGTGATCTTAGATGACTAGCAAATCCTGCACGAGATAGAACAACCTTCCTGAATATGTGACATACAAACTCAGACGGAATAGCTTCTGAGATTGAGTTTATATCACCTTTTCTGGGAGCTCCTTTCTACTCTAAATGCTCAAAATTTTGCAACCATAAAAAAAACAACAATAACCACATTTACTCTCTGCTTCATTTTCCCAGTTCTTGACTCCATTTTCAAGAGTTTTCAAATTGTCTTTAACAATTTTCTTGAAATATATCTTAGTTTTGTACCGAGTGCACTTATCAAGAACGAGCTCTGAGTGAAACAAGAGCCTAATACAATTCCTCATCTTCCATTCTCCCGAAATGCCCTGCCCAGGGCATTTGATTGTGATTGTCTATAAGCAGTTTCTCTATGCTGGGTGTTTTGGTTCAATGCAGAACAACTGTATTTGGTGTAAAAGACTGTCGTTGATATTTAAAATACGCCTACGTTACTTTTGTTAAAATATTTCCAAGGTTTCTGACATCATAGTGATATATAGTCCATGTCTCGAAGAGTACGGGGACGATTGGTAGACACCGACCTTAGTGTCTAGTGAGCTGACTATATAGGCAGGGCCGTTTTTCCAAATTATCGAAGGCTTTTTTGATTCAAAGATTGATTTCGGGATTAAAAGAACAAGTTTTTAGCGCGAGTACTTCCAATGCAGAAAAAGATGTTGACAACATCGAGCCTTCGACCGTGAATAAAAACGTTAGGTTTGACATAGCGTTGCCCTGTAAGGTGTGTGTGTGTGTGTGTGTGTGTGTGTGTGTGTGTGTGTGTGTGTGTGTGTACACATAACCTTAGTCTTTATTATGCAGATGGTAAGCCCGAACATAGAGCACGCAGTCCAAAAATAGTTCATTATGGTTTGCATGCCTTTTTCAGTGTGAGCAACCTGCTTCGCATCGTCAACATTGAACAACTCTTGAATAACTGTCTAGAAAGTATTTGATTAAGCCTTGAGACGAGTCAAGTCAAGAACTTTACCCGTGGTCCTGAAACGCAGGTATACACCGACTGTACAATCCTGGAAAACATATGTGAGAGCCATAACAAAGAAAATAGAGGATAAAGTTGTAACAGGAATGTCAGCCTGTTTAACTCCATTGTCGATACCTATGGGTTCGGATAGAGACCCACCGAAGTTAAAATAATATATATATATATATATATATATATATATATATATATAACCAAAATATTACATTAGATAAACTTATGTTTTTAAGCAGAGTGGAAATAATTCTATTTCCTTTTTTCCCAATTCTTGAGTAGTCTGGTCGATCGAGAAATCACAGCATGAGACAAGCTGACAAAGAAAGATTAATGATTGAAAATCCCTTTTGTTGTTGTTACGCCATCTAGAAGTTGAATTCGTCACACCAACCCTAGGAGCGGGCTGAGGTTAGCTGTTGAGAAAGCGGGAGAAGGAAGAGAGAGATTAGCACCAACTATACGGAATGATGGTGCGAGATGAGACGTGAAGAGAGTTGAAGTTAAGGGACAGCTTGATTCCTTTGAACTCTCATAATGGGGTGGTGGACAACCATAAATTTAGAAAACAACTTGAGTAAATAAATTTTTATATATGGAAATTTAGAGAAGGTTGATCCTTAGGGTAGAAGACAACCAAACCTAGTCCTCCCCCCACGCGCCGCATTCAGGACCCCTTATAAGCCGAAGTTTTGAATAAATTAGAGTGTCTCCACACTATTACTACTGGAATCCACATCATTCGCCAAGATCTCCTCACCAAGACCTTGTACCGGCCCTGAAGACCAAAACTTAGACATTTAAGTTCCTACTAAACAAGCTACAGACTCCAAAGGGGATGTTAGTGTCATTTGATTATCACAGTAAGTGGGGAGAGTTAAAACAGCTGTATACAACAAATCATATATAAACCTAATCGTTGTTACATTTTTTAACTTGAGAGTGACGGGTCCTGAACAAACAAACGCCAGCTACATCGATACTAGCGACGAACGAATTACGCATTAACGAGCCAAATGATAACCACGGTGGTCAGAAGGAATTTGAGGACGAATGCGGGGCACAGGGCTACATTAAAGGTGGCCGTTGACAAGAATCAACCAGTGGAGTGACATTATTGGTTATAGTTGACCATGATCGACGAGTGATGTTACTCGAGAACCAAGCTTCTTAGAGACTTTTGCGGTGTCTCATTCTGTCAGCAAACAAAGACTTAGCCGCTTTAAAGATACATTATTTACAATTTACAGTTATTACAAACAGACGCAAAGTGGTGCCTGTTGTGTTCAGAACTCTCGCGCTGAAACACCCGAAAAAAAGATTCCTGTGGGTTATAGCGGCTGAACAGTCCGGTGTGTACCAAGGAGAAGATTGTGATTTCATTTTGCATTTCCAAGAAGATTCTCTTTTTTTGTTCATGAATATTCACTCAGTACAAAGCCCAAAAGCCACTCAAGGTAGGGTGTTACTGTGTAGAGTCCTATTAGCGTTTGAAAGGGCAAGTTAACAGGAAATATAGACAGCTAATTCTAGACTTAATGAGGTCAAGATTTAATTAGAGAATAAAATTTCAGAGCTCAGACGTTGACATTAGGTGTGTGGAGGTGAAGGAAACTTTAGAAAGAAAATGAAACACAATCCTAAACATCAAACAAGGGGTGAATTTCTCCCCTTATTCAAAAGACCGGAGTGTGAACCAGATCATAAGCAAACCTATCTGTACCTATTGAGAGAGGAAAAATAATTACTGAATAAGATTTCAGATTTCAGGCGGAGACGTCAGTAATAGAGTCGAAGTAACCGGAAACCCAATTCTAAACAGGAAAACAGAGATAAACCCTTATTCCTGTTCAAAAAATCGGATAGGATAATGAACCGGAGTATAAACAAACCTATCTACTCCTATTGGGGGTCTGGGGAGGAGAAAAATAATTAGTGAAAAGCAATTCAGAGTTCAGGTGGAGACTTTAGATGTATAGAGTTGAAGTAGACTTTAGAAGGTACCGGAAAACCAATGCTAAACAGAGGGACAATGATTAAACATGTCTTCTTTAACACCTCCAAAAATCTCTGTGGCACAGTTCTCCATAGGAAGGTTAAGAATATCAATCAAATGGGCGTCTCGAAGAAAGTCACGAAATAAATATAAATCAGTACGCTGGTAACAGAAAGAAGTTTAACGCAAGAAGCGGTGTAGTCTGGCCCTTTCAGAACTACGCGCAAGCTGTCCAGGTCAACTTTGAAAAGAAACAAATTGGATCTCGCGAATTCTGGAAGTTCACCAATCAAATTATGAAGAGAGGCAAAGCTAGTATAAATGGCCCCGACGTCATATCATCTTAACAGACAAGGTGAAACTCTTCGCCTCGAATTTTGCCTCAAACTCAACGTTAGATGACAAAGGCCACCCCCTCCACAACTTCTCAGGTTTCACTGAGCCCAATCGGAGTAATATAGTCATTTCAGTAAGAAAAGTCTCTAGATTTAGGAAAAGCCTCGACCCCCAAAAAGCCACTAGCCCAGACAAAATTCCAGTGGTCGACCTTAAGAATACCAACCCAGAATTATCATCGATTCTAGCAAAGTTATTTAACCACTGATTGAAGGAGAAATAGTTCCCAAGCCTGTGGAAGGATGCAAGCGTATGCACGATCTTCATGAACTCGGGCAAGCGATACTGCCATCCCAGTATAGACCAATTAGTTACCTCAGTATTATCAGCAAGCTTTTTGAGGCTTTAATCAACAAGATGGTCGTCGAGTACCTAGATAGGAACAACTTCTTGTACAACGAGCAGTAGGGGTTACGATCAGCCCGATCCACTGCTGATGTCCTAACTACTATTACACACAGTCTTTGTGAGGTCCTTGACGACAAACACACCTCAAGGACCATAGCATTAGATATCTCGAAGGCCTTCGACAAGGTGTGGTACAAAGGTTTGCTACACAAGCTCTCCAGCTATGGAATCACTAGAAAGATTTTCTCAATTATAAATTCCTTCCTAACCGGTAGATCTCTGAAGGTAGTTATTAACGGCCAGTCCTCCGAGGGACGAGCGGTCAACGCAGGCGTACCCCAGCGTTCACTTCGCGGACCAACACTCTTTCACAAATGATTTGCCAAAGAATATACCTCGATCATTTGTAAACATCTATACTAATGATACGAAGATATACGGGAACACCTCTAAAATTCTTGACGATTAGAAGTTGGCAGCTGATCTCTAACACTAACTTCCCACTGGCTGGTTACATTCAATGCCTTGAAAACTAAACTGGTTCCATTCTATCACCGCCGATCAGACCCCGAACTACTGCCAGTCACGATGAACGAATGTCCCCTCAAGGAGGCACTGTGCCTTTGACAGAATATTAGACCTCAAACTCACACCCAACCGCAAGTGGAATTATTATATACGCTAAAGATGCAGGTAAAAATGACCGGCTGCCTGTACTAATTATTATTAATAATAATATACATAGCTGGATAATTTCCCGAGCTTATCTATCCACCTTATCCTCATACTTTTACCACCCTTGCTTAGAGATACAGCGTATGCAAACATAAAAGTATACAAACATCGGCGACAGTCACTTTCATGCTTTATCGCCGCAGGGTGTTGACCTCAAAGTGTTTTTTATGTCATCAAATCTGGCAATTATTTAAATGATGTTAATACTTTAATTTAATTCTATGATCAATCAAAATTTAGGTGATGATAGCTCTCCACTACTTCTGTGAAATTCCATATATATTCGTGAGAAGGATAATAGCTTGTGTGCTAAGAATATACTCCAATCATTTGCAAAGTCTATGCCGATGACACAATACACAGGCGTACCCCTAAAACTGTTGACGATCAAAGATTGATAGCTGACCCCTCTTCCAATCTAACACTAACTTCCCAGTGGGCAAAAAACTGGCTAGTTACATTAAATGCCTCGAAAACCAAACTGGTTACATTACATCACCGCCGATCAGACCCCGAACTACCGCCAGTCACGATGAACGGATGTCCTCTCGAGGAGGCTGCTCCATTGCTAAAGATGCAAGTAAAATGATCGGCTCCCTGTATCGCTCTAGTAAGTACCTGACTCCTCATTCTATCATCTACCTTTATAAGATCCAGATAAGGACAAAAATAGAGTGCTGTTATCATATTTGGGTGGGAGCTGCCAAGACCCCATTTTTCAGTCTTGATAGAGTTCAAAAGTGTCCTTGTTCGAGAAAAATTATTTTCCACCCTCCAACCTTTCTCTCACAACGTGATGTGGCGAGTCTCACACTGCTCTATCGCTACTCCCATGGAATGTGCTCGGACGAACTATATTCCTTGGTTCCGTGAGGCCTAACCTTCACGGCTAGGGCTCGCCATGCCGCTTACATAGTAGCAAATCATCCACAGTCTCTCCGTATTCCATCAGCGAGAAGTAAGTTCTACTCAAACAGCTTCTTCCCACGAGCTACTTCTCTGTGGAACTGACTCCCAAGAGAATGTTTCCCCGATCACTACAAATTTAACCTGTTCATGTTTAGAGTTAACCGTTATCTTCCTCCCCTATCCATACAAACTACTCCTTAACGTCACCTTCGACCCCGAGTGGTCCCAGGGTTTTGTACATAGTGAACTTTACTGTAAAAAAGTCTTGCGAATAAGAGGTTCTTGTTGAATAGAAGACTCAATAGAACTATCAACAGATACTACTGCTTGATCTGAATTGTCAAGAGGACGGGGACAAGACAAGAGCTAGGATAGGCAGATAAGAAACAGATCAAGTAGAGAAGCATGTTGATAAGAATTATTAGACAAACGTGTAGCGAAATACACTATCCGACGAAGACACTGATCAAAGGAAGAAAAAAAAATAAAAGTTTGAAGACCGGCAACCTCAGTAACATTAGAATTAAGCCTCTTGTCTTATTTTATTTACAGCGTGTGTGATTGCAATTTAAAAATAAATAAATAAAATGTAATATTTTCTTTCTATTTTGATTACTCACCTGCCGGACAATCTCCGGCATCTTTCGTCTTCTTGGACCTCTGTTGTAGACGTTCAGGATGAAGATCGATAGGATTATCGATAAGGTCACCCAGACCAAAGTCAGCAGGTGATAGATCACTGAAAAAGACAAATATGAATGATTAGGCAGGTGCATCCTCAGACCAGTCTTTCAACGTAATCACTTTAGTTCCCAACACCGTCAATTCATAGACTAAGTATTATACAGGAAACATTTCAGATTAAAATTCAGCGATTAACTGCAGCTTGTTAAGGTACGGACGTATCCATACTCCCTTGTAGAAAGGGTAACATTTTAAGGTCACCCTCTGAATTTAATAATTAGTAAGTTTCATATCTTCTTTTATTTAATTAACCCCGACTATGATAAGCGGACACTATTAACCCATTAGTGCATGGAGCTCAATTGTTTTAGAGAAGATGTTAATCAGTAAATAAAAGTTTTCTTTTTGTTTCTATTCTTATATATATATATATATATATATATATATATATATGATGTACGCATATATCTATAATGTACGTATATATATATATATATATATATATATATATATAATTTATGTATGTGAAATTGGGTAGACGGAACCATTGGGAGCCGTCGATAGCTGTGCTAGCCCGAAGTCACAAGTCATCGTGACCGAGGCTTTGAGTGTGCTGGCCTTTTTGAGATTGTTGATCACGCTAGATAACATGCTCTCTCCCAGAAACTGTAACTAAGGTCTGCTCAGCACAGTTTCAGTAAAACCACAGGTTGGCTATGTGGGTGTTGAACAAACACAAATGTGCTTGAACGAGTGATGCAATATGGATTGGCTAGCCGCCCTAATAGACACGTATCCTCGAATATGAGTGACCAGCTATTATTATGATTATTATTATCTAATGTATGTATATATATATATATATATATATATATATATATATATATATATATATAAACCAAGTATAGGATTGGTATATAAGGAATAAATTCCAATAACCAATATATATATATATGTGTCTGTGTGTGTGTAAAATGTGTATGTATGTAAATATATATATTATTTATATATTATATATGCGCGTTACTTATTGGAAAGCGCTCAATATGAGTGATAAAGCTAACATATTTAGTTGGATTGATGTGAGTTTGTAACCCTGGGTTTCACGCTATTTGCGATCGTCAGAGAAACTGATTAATTTTTAAATTTTGGATTTATATATGGTTGCGCGTTGGTGTTTTTGTGGTAGTGGGAGGAAAAATTGTCGTCGGAACGCCACTCATAATTACGCAAAATTTTAAAAAAATAATTAGTTTATCTAACGATCGCAAATAGCGTGAAACTCAGGGTCACAAACTCACATTAATCTAACTACATATATATAGGTGCGATGGATGAATTGTCGTCTATATTTAGTAAATATGAAAATAACACTGACATCTCCTTTTAACAGATATATTTACCAAAACTACACAAATATATCTTGAAATACTAAAGAGTAAATTTATTCATAAAAATCACCTCCGGCTTTAACTATGGCATCCAGATGACTTCTGGATCTCCTGCATCTCTTCTGGATGGTCTCCTTATTCAATTTGGTGAAGGCTGTCATAATACTTGCCTTCAGTTCATCTTTGGAGTCAAAAGGATTTTTGTTGGTCTCTCGCTCAACTGTGATCCACACATAACAATCAAGGGGGTTGTAGTTTGGGGAGTTAGGTGGCCAGATGTAAGGGATAATGTGGTCGGAGAAATTGTCTGACAGCCATGGCTGGGTTCTCCTACTTGTGTGGCATGGTGCAGAGTCCTGTTGCTAGACATAGTGTCTTCCAGCAGCTACTCTCTTGATCCAGGGAAGAACTAACTCTTCAAGGCACTTGATGTAGACTTCCGGGTTGAGTCTGAAGCCCTATGGAAAGTGATCACTCCAAGTTCCTTCTTAATCCTCCAACTCTTTCCGAATCCTTTGTACTCTCCTCAGATGATTGACATCCAAACACTCGGAAATGTTCGTATTGGAGATCCGACGCAAATGCCAATCAGTACAGCATGCTGTTTCAAAATTTCTGGCGAAGTGAATTGCGTCATGGTGCTCTTTTTCTCATAGACAGTGCCCAACTGACCCTACTATACTGTGCAGTCGACAAAATCAAGCTTTCGAAGTGCAAAGAATCCCTAAAGATATACGTATCACTAAAGATAGCGAGAGATAAAAGCTCATAGATAGATAT
Organism: Acanthosepion lycidas; assembly: GCA_963932145.1. Taxonomy (NCBI): domain Eukaryota; kingdom Metazoa; phylum Mollusca; class Cephalopoda; order Sepiida; family Sepiidae; genus Acanthosepion; species Acanthosepion lycidas. The sequence continues at coordinate 23,964,245 of OZ010602.1, forward strand.
AGTGTTTTTGTGTCACGTGATCAATAAAACTTACCAATGATTGGAACAGTTTCATGTTGACGCGGAAGGATTTCGTGTATTAAGGTTATCTGCAGAAGGGTGCAGAGAAATAAGACAGTGCCTATTAAGAGAAAAAGAAAAAGAAAATGAGAGAGACCTTTTAAGAATGTATTTATTTATAGTAAAAAAAAACTGATCACGACTTCGAAACATCTTTTTTCTAATCCTCTACCATTTCCACAGATTAACCTGAAAGTGTAAATAACTAAAGGGGAAAAATTGCACAAGCAAACGTACAAGAAACGTGTATACATAAATACGCCTGTGTTATTACACTTTAAACAATGTATTCATGAGAATATTGAAGAAACACCACAAGGACTTGAAAGGCAACATTGGTAAAAGCTAAAAAAATTTCGATTTGTTTTTCTTTTAACATTATTATTCTATTGCAACTCCTAAGTCGCTTAAAAATTCACCGTGTATTAAATAAGGAGTAAAAAATCATAAAAATGTAATAATTTGAATTTCTTTAAATTTTATAGTTGTGTTGTCATATCCTGTTATGGCAACAGAAAACAACTTTGAGTAAAATTAACAATAAAGATGAGAGGATAAACAATTAAGAGGCCTTGAAAAAGATTACAGAGGAATGAGAAATAATATTAATAATGCAGAGTTCTCAAAGTTACCAGCAACTTATCAATTAGTCTACGGAAATCAATCAGTAAAGTGAATTCAAATTAAATCCTATTACTCCATTCCTCTTTATCTGATTTAATCATTGATTGTTTACATTTACTAAAAGAATAATAGTATTATCTGAATTTTTTAAATGAGGAAATTTTTGTAAAAGCTTTGAGCAATAATTGTCCTTTTTTATGTGAAAGTTTTAAAGAAATATTAAGAATATTATTTTTTAAAGAAATGTGAAAAAAATTGGTTTCATTGTTTCTTTTTATTGGAGAATACAAATTTGCTTTCAATAATATTTTAATCAATGTTGCCTTAATCAATATTTGATCAATAAATTTTTAAAGTTATATTCATAAAACTCTGTTCATGCCACCCAGTCTCCACCTTAGACCGTCGCTAGCTCAGGCCTGAGGGCTATTCCACTTGTCTCCCGCACAGCATAGGATGGCCTGTGACAATCGTGAAAGACATTGATTAATTTTCAATAGGGAAATCAGGCAATAATATGAATGCAGAAAAATAATCACCTCTCTGATAGTTCTGGAAAGAATGAAAGAAAGAGATGAAAGAAAGAAAGAGATGAAGAAAGAAAGAAAGAGATGAAAGAAAGAATGAAAGAAAGAGATGAAAGAAAGAAAGAAAGAAAGAGATGAAAGAAAGGAAGGAATAAAGAAAAAAAGAAAGAAAGAAAAAGTTAGAGATATTAATGGCCTGATGAAGAAATATATGTTACTATCAAGCACGATTTTAAAAGTACACACAAACCTCTCATCAACGGACTAATAGAGAGAGGGAAGGGTGTTCCGTTAAAGCCAATTGTGCGTATATGGGAAAGGATTATTTTTGAGTTATAAAACCACTATAATCGCTACTATAAATATATATATATGGCATAAATTCAAGTTTAAGACCGATGGTTAAAGTTGTATTCATTTCAGAACATGTTTCTAATTAAACAATATCAATTAATTTTATTCTGTACGCTTTATGCCGAATTTATTTCTCTTTCGAATTATATATATTTCCACAACATGAAAATTTTAAAAAAAATGTATTTTCCACCGCTTGATGAGATGCTATGCTGCATCGAAACATTAAGGCATTTTGTAGCTGAAATATGTATGTTCGAGTATAATAAACAATATATATATATTATATATATATATTGAGAGAGAGAGAGAATGAGAGAGAGAGTATAATGTGTATATACTGTATATACAGTAATTAAAAAAATACAGCATGACACACGAAGAATAGCTCTCTCTCTCTCTCTCTCTCAAATGCAATAATATTAATATACCCAGTTAAAAACTACAATAACATTATTATAAGCGATCTCGGATTGCAAAGGAAGTTTTTGTCGCAGATTACTTCCACAACGCAGAGAATAAATAAGTTCAGATTCGAACATCGGGGACAGAAAGAAATGCCGAAAACTCGATTCGCAGGTGCTATCTCACAAATCCCAATGCACATAACCAGTCAGAAAAATAACTCACTCTCCGACGAACACGGTAGCCAAAATACCCCACTTCCCCCGGATTCGAGAACACCAACTGCTTTTATCGTCCGAGCATTTTTTTCATTCATCGACAGCTGGAGAGGAAGTTCAATTTTTGCATATCAAAATACTTTTTTGGCGACTCCTGCGACGGACTTGTTTTTTAATTTAAATATTTCGTCTTCAGCATGTCATGCGGGATACGTGCCCTTTTTTTTCTTTTTTTCTTTTTGGTAAGTAATTTTCTTTTTTGCCACATTTTCCGTCGTAAGATACACGCGACGTGCTGTTGCTTGGTTTGACGAGGTAAGTCGCCGTTTTCCTCGCTATAATTATATTTATTATAAATATTACAATCTACACTACAACTTTTTAAAGTTTATTTATCTTGTGTATATAGTGGAAAATGGAGTTTTTTTCTGCCGTGATCATATAGTGGGGTCTCAGATTGGTTTATTATTCTGAGTAAGAGAAGTTATACAGTTTCTCTGAAGCACTGCTGGTGGCTACTACAAGTATTTGTTCAGTGCTGGTGCTTGGAGTGATTTAACCAGGTGTTGGAGAGACGGTAGGTGTGGGTTTGGGCTTCAAAGAAGAATCCAACTAACTTTAATTGCTTTCCACACTTATACTGTTCACGAATTATTAATTCTCTTAATGTGCGGAGGTGTTGATAATAAGCTTGAATGGAAGGATTATATTTTGTATCAATGAATTGTAAGTTATTGCCAATGGAATCTCATACATTAGACATTTTTGGTTTCATTACCACCTCTTTCTCCGAGTCAGTGGAGCTTTCAACTGAATCATCACAAGCTCGAACTGATTATGCTATTTCCTCCACGGAAAGAACTTGGCAACCGGTGTTATACGTGTCACTTGTACACCGCTTCTTCCAGTTCTTTCTGATTGTTTCTTTACACCATATTCCTCGCACACTTTCGTGACCGAAACTCCAGCTTTTAACTTCTTAAGAAACTCTAATTCGTCATTGATACTTAGGTTTGTACGCTTCTTTTTCACAATTTCCTTTTGCTTCGATGTCATCATGAGGACAGAACAATTAATATATTAATCAAAATAACAAAATTTCTCACAGCTACTTTCTCACGCATGCGCTAATATAGCGTACTTTATATACTGTACACCCGTCTTTGTTTACAATTGAAAGGCCCACCACCGCCGCCAAGCGGTCACTTTGAGAACTAATACGACTCGTTCCGCTACGCCCGCAAATTTTGAGATACATCGGTGACGATTTGGGAGATTTTTTTTGTTTTTTTCCTGCAGATTTTGTCCGTTGCATCCGAAAAACGTTGATGGGTGGGGTCCGTAGATGAGAGGTTTGCCTGTACATAGATCTACTAACTCCCGTCTGAAATGGAGTATATTGCATAGGCTATGTAGTTTTCTTTGAAAACCAACATTCGATAACTTGGTTTTAAATTACGCACGAACATTGACCTCACGTAGCAGTGTGAATTATTTATTTTCCCCACGTGGTTGACGAGTTTAAGAAACTTCAGCAGACACAAGTTAAAAGCAGGGGATAACTAGCTTGAGATAGCCACCAGTTATATGTTTGTGCCTGTGTGTGTGTCTGATAAAAATATAGTTTTAATGTATGCTGTATCTACAGGTCAGACCTCATTATCAGGGATAAAGCTCATGTAAATATACAAGTGAACGTTGATATCAACACTCAGCTGCGACAGTTTGTCTTGCTTAAACGCAGTCGTCAGAGATTGGCGATTACGTTCAAGCATGACAGACTGTCACTTCAATGCTCATATATATATATATATATATATATATATATATATATATATATACATACATACATACATATCTGTTATCATTTTACGAACTATTTTCCAAGTGTCTTTTTTTATCCATATATATATACATATATACATATATATATATATACATATATATATATATATATATATATATATATATATATATATATATATAATATTCGTAAAATTAATACGCTAGAATCTCCCTTTCCCTCTTCTGTGCGCTGATAGCTTAGGGGTAGAAGCCTCGACTGATGCCATATATATATATACATATATATAGATAGATAGATATTGCATGAAAGTTCATGATAATTATCGGAGGTTTCACGATTCGTCTGTCCTCACGACCCAAAATGATTGTATTAATAATTATTATAGAATGAATATATATATATGTTTGTGTGTGTATGTGTATATATATGTATGCGTGTATATATGTGTGTGTGTGTGTGAATACTATAGTGTTTAAAAATCTGAATATATGACCACATATTTAATATTTTGGGCTGGCCTTCTTGGGGGTAAGCCGAGAACTTTTCAGTACCCCATATTAAACACGGGCACACATCCACACATGCACATGTGTTAACATATTTATGCTTTCATATATAATCTGTATGTCCATATAATATATGCTCACTCTTTTATATATATATGCACACACACACATTATTTCTTACTACTTCAAACTTTATTTTGTTTATACTCAAGTTTGAGTAGACGCCCTTTTTCATACTTAAAAATTACACACGGACACACACAAGCTCACGCACCCACACCCAAACATAAATACACACCCCTATATATATATATATATATATATATATATATATATATATATATATATATGAAGAAAAATATACGGAAAAAACAAACAAAATATATATATAACATACGCACAAACATACTTAGATATGTCCAGATAGATAGATGTGAGTCATTTATATGAGGAATATGGCTTTTATTATATGTAAATCTGTTTTTTAGTTTCATATTTTAAGCTTCTTGCTCGTCTATGCATGGCAAATTATTTAATTTTTATTTTTTTCTGATTCCACTTTTGAAAATTTCAAGATTTTATGATATACACGTCATTATTCATTTCAAATGTGCACAAAAATACTTGTCTAAGATTTTAAGTTTCTGAAGAGATATTTTCCGCGCAAGAAAAATTAAGTAAACTATTTCAATTCGAAATAAACATTCGCAGAAGAACGCTTACTTAAACAAATTCACGTTATATGTGATGATGTCTTGAGCGAAATCTGATGAAATCTCATTAACCAGGCGTTATGATGAATATAGCTGAGAGAAGGAGATTGAGAGAGAGAGAGAGAGAGAGATTTCGTAAGTAATGATTTCCAAGAAGAAAAAAAGAAACTCATCTGTAAGATATGAAAACAAAAAGAGATTTCCATGATAAAACGTCCTTTTAACACATATGAGTAATGACATATCTGCTTGAATTTTGAAATATCTGTAAGAATGATAAAGCAATTCAAAACAATAAAGCAAACAGACCAAAATAGAAGTTTATGAAGTAATGACTTATCACGCACTGATCTATGTGTACCAGTTCCTTCATTTTGGTTGGGATATTCAGAACATTCGACCGTTGTATCTTCGTCTCTTCTTCAGGTACTTGCCGTATTTGGTAAGCTTTTGGAAATTTCGAACCGAGCCTTTAATTGAATACATGTAGGTATAGATGTAGGCAGGTTTCCATGAAAGGGGATTATCTTTTATCAGTTAATTCGTCTTGGTTTATTCATTCTTATGCTGTTGCAATTTCTTTTTCGACTGACTCTAGGTCTACGCCATTATCTGACCAGGGCATTCAGAGGCGTATTATTGGCCATTGAACTCATAGTGTGTTCACTAATCAATGCATTCCAAAGTGTATTCATTCGTCAATGTGTTCAAGAGTGTAATCCCTGGTTAATGGATTCAGATTATATTCACTGACCATTGCGTTCATAGTATATTCACTGACCAATGTATTCCAACGTATATTTACTGGACAGTGTATTGTAAAATGTATTCACTAAATAATGTATTGAAAAGTGTATTCACTGGCCAATGTATTCAAGAGTGTGTTCACTGGATAATTTATTCAAAAGTGTATTCCCTGGTTAATGCATTTAAGAGTGTATTCACTGGTCAATGTATTTAAAATTGTATTCACTAGTCAGTATATTCACTGGACATTGCATTCAAAAGCCTATTCACTAGCCAATGTATTCAAATGTGTATTCACTGGCCAATGTATTCAATAGTGTATTCACTGGCAAACTTATTCAAAATTGTATTTACTTGCCAATGTATTCAAGAATGTATGACATTCACTGACAAATCTGTGACTGAACTCGCAATCGCTTGTTAAGTCGACGAATAACGAAAATTTTGACATGTCTTGTTAAATAACGTTAGTATAATTTATGGTGTTCCCAATTCACGGAGAGATGATACGTCCTCTAGAACCTCCAAGAAAAAAAAACGGATTCCAAGCATAACTGAAGAAAAAACGTGTGTCCATGTATGTATATATGTATATACTATAAAGATTGTATTAAGAACCAATGAAAGTTATTCGGTAGTTTTTATTAATTTTCCTTTTTCTTTCTGACTCGGTGTTTGATATCAGGGTCGAGACTGTCCGAACGCTAAGCGTTTTCGTTTATTGTTTATAAATTAATTCATGCGTTGTTTGTTAGCTTCGTGCTGATGCCGTCGTATTTGTGAAACTTTGATCCTGGTGTCAAACATCGAAGTCTGAAGGGGGAGAAAAATGATAAAGAACTTCCGCCGTATTTTTTTTTAATGAGACTTTAAAAGAAAAAAAAAAATTGCTGGAAACATATTCTTATATATATGCGAATAGATTGATGTATATATGAAATTTATCTCACCAATGCGCGCGCGTGCACACACACAGACACACACACACACACACACCAACCATGCTTATCTACTGTTGAAAGTAAAGCCTAGTTTGAAATAGGTACTTGGGAATTTTTTAAATATTGCTAGAATAAGATGTTTCTACCAATGAGAAGAATTTCAATTCTACATTTAACATCGCAGGCGTTTCAGACGCTACCCAACACACACACACACACGCAAACACACAGACACACGCGCACACAAGTGCGCGCTCACACGCACATACGAGCACGTGCATATGATGATGTATGTAAGCTGTGTATTTGACATCTGAGACTGCAGTCGTTGTTCGAACCCAGATAATACCCACGATACCAAATTCTGATTTGCATGAAGTCATGTATGGAATCAGTTTCTCTTTTATGGCATGATACAACAGGATTCACCTACTTACACAGTACAACTGCATACTTGTAAAAATTTGCACTATACTAATGGTACAATTATTTTTTTTATTTAATGAACTTACTCATGACGGAATGACTCCATTGCTTAGAAAAAGGCATTTTCTATTCCAATCAGTCATTGAACGAGCCAGTTTCCACTATGACCTTGCATAATAAGAGTTTATTTCGTTTTCTGAAATTCATAGTAACGAATTCAATTTGAATCCCAACAAACACAGTGGGTGGGGGGATTTTCCAGGTACATTATACTTATGATGAGGTGTAAAAAGCTCTCCTGAAACACGCCAAGATTTCGATTCTCGTAATAAATCAATTTTCTATCGTCTTTTCTAACAATAACTATTTTCTGTATTGAACAAGATTGATTTATTGATTTGTGTATTTACGGTTTATCAACCTTTTACATGTTACTTAAAGGAAAAATAATTTAGATTGTAATAATTTTTTTTAGATAATAATAACTGATATGATTGTACATTTTTGTTCGGGGCCTGTAATCATATTGAAAAAAATGACAACAGCATTTCGTTAAAATGGAAACGTCGGCATCATTTTAATACGACAAGTGTGTCATAACTGTTTGGAGCAACAATGATGTTTCTTTGCAACTCTAATCAGCAGACAGGTTAGGTTTAAGGCTTCAAGTTCTCTACGGGACAGTGGCCGAGTAGGATAAATCATTGTTCTGTTAATTTGGTCATATAATGAGTGTGAGTCCAATACTTTGTACACTCAGAGAAATAAGTGAGCAGTACTAAAAATAAGAACTAGAGGACATATCTCTAGTTCGGTGCCTGTAGTCACGATGAATAAAACATTTAGTTAAAATATAAACTTCGGCATAATTTCACTACATCAATTATGTCTTAATTTTCTTCAGAGAATAAATATCGCACAGCACACAACAAAGATGCTTCTTTGCAATTCTAATCAGCTGGCAGGTTAGATTTAAGTTCAATGCAACAAATTTTCCTGGTCTAGTGGAACAAGAAGTCTATCCCAGGTTAAATAAAAGAATTCCTCGATATACACACAAATAAGGCCGGAGGGTATAACAACCGAAATATTGTGATAATATTAGGTTGGTGCAAAAATAATGTCGTTTTCTCACATAGTAACATATGTGAGAAAACGACATTATTTTTGCACCAACCTAATAACAACAAAGATTAGGACAATAGTTCGAATATAAATAGTGTAAATAATGATAACACAGCCTTGAAATGACAACTCATCCTTGAAATTCAGACAGAAAGTGATACTTTTATTGGGCATCACATTTTGAGGGCAGCAGCTTTAAAATGTTAACGTTAGCCATTGTGATTCACGCTGATTTCTCATGATGATAATAATAGAGAGTAAGTGGAAGAGTATTAAAGGGAGAGAAGAAATGATGGAAGGCAAAGAGAAGTAGGTAAGGAAAGCGACTGACTTACCCATGGTAATACGCTCTTTGGAATCAGGTGGCAAGAGAAACATGAACGGAACAAGGACGGCTATGAGGATAGCCGGAAGGATGAGCACATGACTAAAATACGATGACTTCCGACGCAGCTTAAACGTCACTGTTAGCGTTTGGTAGGGTTCCACGCAGCACGAGTAGGTTTTTACATCGACCTGAAAAAAAAAAAATCAGTTACGCAATTGTCGAGCGCAAAATCGAGCACTGGTTAAACAGGAATTAAGGGTGCGTAATTAGCAAATATAATTGCAGTACCCAGAACACACCAAAGTTGTAAAATGGAATCCATGTTGCACTTGTCTTCAGACTCTTTAACCACCCCCAACATATATATATATTTTGGTGAGACAAAATGTAATAACCCGATTTGGATTGAAGTCCTGTCAATGTTTCCTCTTGGATCTTGTTCCAGCTTGTTAACATGTGGTCTTTTAACTGCTTCAACTTACAGGGTGGTCTTCCGCAGAGAAAGTTCGTTCAACAAATCCTACAACTTGATTGAGTTCTGAGGAGTTTGGTACAAAGCAATGACGTCTTTATCATCTTCCCGACAGCATTCACATGCAACTCGTACATTCCGGTAGGTCCCTTTATCCTGCTGAACGATGCTACTGCAGCCAAACAAGATTGCGACCATGAAGTAGTTTCCCTGGTCTTCAACGCTGATGAGGTTTGTAGGCACACGACAAAATACCTTCAACTTGAATGGTAAAACCCTGTTTCCCAGCAGAACGTTGCTCAAAACATCTCACTACCTCTACAAGCTTGTGGTTTTCTCATGGTGCATCCTGGTGTTATCGCAAGGTCTCTGATCGAGAGATTGGAAGGTTTTGAGGAGCATGGAACCACCTATTAATTTCTGTTGTTTCCAGGTCTACTCTGACCGGAGGTGGTAGCACCTGCTAGGGCCCCAGCTATGGGAAAATTGTGTTTTTATTTTTGTTTGGTGTTTCACTAAAAAAATATAAAATACATTATGGTAAAAATACCAGCAATATATTTTATAAAAATGACAGGTAGCAATACATTTTTATAGCAAAATGACAATCAATACAGCACTAAGGTTTAAAAATGCATTTTTATAGTAAAATTACCAGCAATACATTTCATCACCTACAAACTATATATCTAAAAACATACGTTTGTCTTGAAAATATAAAATTATATACAGAATATCTGTAGTTGAAGCAATAAAATTGCGTCCAAAATATTTAGGTCTCAGCATTAAGTAACCTATAGAGGTTGATATGCCGCTAAGCAAAAACATCCGAATAATCCTGGTGTTATCGTTTCTTTCAACTCGTCCTGGATAAGGCAAAACTCATCGGACCAGGTGGTCTTCTTGCAGTTCCGATCATTTCGTGCTTATTGAAGATGCTTTCCGTTTCAGACCTTGATTAACATGAGTATTAGCATAGCTCTGTTGGCAACAAGAAACTACAGTTTATTTTGACGCATTCCTTCTTTTACCTTGATTAAAGCTATTTGTAACTTACACTGCATTATATCATTTCCTGGTGCATACTCAGCGGTGAACTATCCGTACACTTTCCCTCACCCCACAATATTTTATCGGCTGATGACTTTTTCTTTCATGAACTACTGCTAATAGGTACTCACCAAGACTGAGTGTAAGCATCCCACAAACTTAGTCATTTCGGAAATTTTCTAATCTTGTATTCTGATCGTAACAATTTATCCTTTATCAAAGTCACTCAAGTCTTTCTTCTTCTTTTCCCTCTTCTTCTTTTCTTCCTCCTCCTCCTACTCCACCACCTTCTTCTTCAACTCCTCCTCCTCCGCTGCCTCATCCCTCTTCTTCTCCTCCTCCTCCTTCGTCACATTCTCCCCCCCCGTCTTCTTCTTTATGTACCGTGTCCTTTCAAGAACTAGACGATCATGGCTCTCCATAATTTCTCTCCTTTGTAGCTCCTAATAAATTTCGTCTTTCTGCTATTTATCCTAAACCCTGCATGCTATGCGTTGTTTTCCTCTGTACCTCTTGCCTTCAATCTGTCCTGGGAGCATAGAGATTTTCCAACCCCTCTTTCTTTATTATGTCCCCTAAGAATTTCAACTATTTCTTCCTGATATGAAGTATAAGTTTCTTTTTTGTTTCCATTTTCTCTAAAACTTCGTCGCTGCTCACATATTCAGTCTATGGTGTCCTCAGCATCCTTCTGTAGTACCATATTTCTGTTGCTTCAACTCTCTTTTTCATCTTTGAGCAGATTGTTCAGCATTCACTGCTATATAGGAGAAGAAATATCACGTAACAGTTCACTATTATTTTTTTTTTTTGTTTCTAACGAAGTGTTTTTGTTCTTTAATACGATTTTGGAATGTATTTTTCGCTATTCCAATGTACCTTCAGATTTCAGTGTCACACTTTTCGTCCTCTGTTAAACCACTTGCCAGATATTCATCACATCAAAATTAAGAAAATCAAAAGAGCCTTACCTACTTATATACCACTGACCCTCACATGCGTAGTTATTACGAGGTAGTAGTTGTCACTCTTGCCACATGTCACTGATCATAATGTTTTGGCTCATCAGTGTAGATTGATCTTTGAGTTTCAGCATTTTTGTTAATTTTTTTATTCATATGAACTCATAGCTTCATTATATAGGCATATACACGTTTTCTGTGAAAATTTTCATCTAAACTGTAAATCCCGTGAAGAATATCACAGTTTTAATTAGTTGAATTCTTTAAGGAATACTTCTATATTTTGAACTTATTGGAAGTGCTAATCAGACAAGGAATGTTATACAGAACGAAACAAGTGATAGCCTGGAGAATACGCCGCATATAGAAGAATTTCGGGTCCATGATCAATTGCTTGCAGCAAAATTGCTGATTGTTTTCATTAACTAGAAAAAAGTATTTCCCTTTCCAATAAGACATTGATACAAGCCTGACGCAACAGGATTCTCCTACCCACACAGTAAATTTGCCTACTGATGAAATTTTGCACTATACTGATACAATTATCTGTTTATTTTACATTATTTATTTTTTTTTGCTTATAAAAAAGTATTTTCTATTCCAATGAGTCATTGATACGAGCCAGTTTCCACTATGACCTTGCATAATAAGAGTTTATTCTGTTTCCTGAAATTCATAATAAAGAATTCAATTTGAATTCCAACAAACACACAAACACAGTCGGGGAAGAGTTTCCATAGTCCATTATATTTATGTCGAGGTGTAAAAAGCGCTCCTGAAACTCGCCAAGATTTGGATTCTCGCAATAAATCAATTTTTTATCGCTAGTGAATGTCTTGTCTAACAATAACTATTTTCTGTTTCGTGCAAGATTGATCTATTGATTTGTTTATTTACGGTTTATCAACCTTTTATTTAAAGCAAAAATGATATTAGATTGTAATAATTTATGGTTGATAATAATGCTTTACTGATACACATCTTACTAATTAATCCATAGCTGGCGGAGAGAAGAGGTGGGTTCATACATTTCGTAAGGGTACTTGCGCGTAAGTGAATATAATGAACCTGACTGGAATTGGAACTCGGCTTTACAAATTCCAATATCGAGAAGTTATCTATTACACCACCTGCATATCCAGGGTTACAGGACCTGGTATACCCAAACGGTCACCCATTGACCAGGCTCGACGTTGTTTGACTTCGGTGTGCGTACGAGAACCAGTGTTTTAGCGTGTATCGAACAACGAGAGAAATAAAAGCATTTAAAAGCATGCTGATCGGGGGTCAGGTTTAAACTAATTTCCCGTATCTAAATTTCTGAGTTATCGTTGTTCTTTTTTGTAAACGACGTCGTACAGTTAACGTTTAAAAAAAAAAAATCATAAACTCTGAGCAAACCTCAAAGACACTTCTATGATTTCTCTAACATTGGGTAAATTTGGTGTTGTGAATTTTGTATAAGCACAGTAGAATCAAGTTTAAATTAAAAGACACAAGATGAAAAGTGTAAATCGAAACCGTAAGTTGCTTTGGAAAACTAGAGTTGATTTGTTGTACAGTATTAATTATAGCCGGTTTTAAGAATTTTAGTCAGAAAGCGATTTTATGCTGAAATCCGAGTATGATGTGAAAAGACACAAGCAAATTTGAACATGTCTCATTCAATCATCCTATATGGCAGTGAATGATAGGCAATTTCCTCACAGATGAAGAGGAGACTTGAAGCAACATAAATGTTGAATACCATGGATGGAGTATGTGAGTAACGAGAAAGTTTTAAGGGAAATGGAAACGAAACGGACACATACTTAGAATCAGAGAGAGAGAGAGAGTTGTATTTTCTGGGACTCATAATGAAGAAAGAAGGCTTGGAGAATTTGTAAATGAATGGCAAGTATGGGCTAGGGGTGATAGTAAGACCATAAATATTGCTTAAAGCTATAAAGAATAGGAAGTTGTGGAGAGCCATGATCACTCACGTCAGGAAGAGACACAGCACATACATGAAGAAGAAGTATCTTGATTTATTTAAATAAATAGTCGAATAGAAATATTCAAATTTAATTTTCTCGCGTGTGGGAAAGAAATAGTGCAATAATAAGTGCCTATGTTTGATTAGTTAATTAGTGCAAAAAAAGAAAGAAAGAAAGAAAGGATGAAAGAAAGAAAGAAAGAAAGAAAGAAAGAACGGTTGAAAGAAAAAAAGAATGAATGAATGAAAACAAGAAAGAAAGTCAAAAAAAAAAGATGTCATGTAAGACACATGAAGTAAAGAAATCTAGAGACAAACACCAAAAAGAAGAATGAAATTTAGGTTGCAAAATTAAAGATACGTAAATAAATAAAGAAAGAAGGAAAATAGAAAATGGTTATACCTCGGGAATTTAAGTTTTGTAAAGAAAGAAATAAAGAAAAGTTTCAAAGAATGAAGTAAATTACGAGAGACCGTTTAAAAAAAAAAATACGAAGAAAAAAAAAGGAAAGTGCTTGGCAACTGAAGGTTTGTAAAGAAAGAAAGAGAAGGTGAATAAAAATAAAGAAGGAAAGAAGTTATGAAGGAGATTGAAGAAAGAAATAAAAAAAAAAACATGAATATATTTTAGAAAATTGTTATCTGTCTATATTTCTGAGATGAGGTATTTTAGTTATTTATACTATTTACGCTGTTCGGACTGTTGCCGTATTCACGACGTTTCGGTCATTGTACGCCCCGGCCTTCTTCAGGTGACTGGAATTTCAAACTGAACCCTTTATTTCGTTCACCTGTGTAGATTGTTCTAGTTCCACGTGCCATGCTTCTTCTATATGTCTCAATTATCTCTCTTTAACTCAACTCCCGAAGTTTTTGTTCAACATTGAAATAGCCACTTGAGAACACATGGCCTACTGGATAAAAGCGTTGGTTGGATCCAATGACTTGACCCAAAGAGTTGTTAGTTTAATACCTGATTACTGTAGAAGATTGGTTGGTTGATTTTGTTTAGCGGCATATCAACATCTCTATGGGTTATTTAATGCCGAAATCTAAATATTTTGTACATAATTTTATGCTTTCAACTACAGACATTCTGTACATACATTTATTCTGAAGGTATAAAATTATGTGTTTTAAATATATATTTTGTAAATCATTAAATGTATTGTTAATTTTACTATAAAAATGTATTTTTATAACTTTTTTTGTGTTACATTGATTGTCATTTTGCTATAAAAAAATGTATTGTTGCTCATTTTATTCTAAAAATATACTGCTGATTTTTGTTTGGGAGTTCACTATTTACCCATAGCTGGGACCCTAACAGGTGCTACCACCCCGGGTCAGAATGAACTAAAGAAAGAAGAAGAAATAATTAGATATAAAGAATATAAAATATAAAATAATATATTAAAATAACATATAAATTAATATAATATTAAATAAAAGAATATAAACAAATATAAACAATTACATATTAATATTTAAACAATTAAATATAAAATATAAACAATTAAAAATAAAGAAATTACATAAAATATTGAATCACTGCAACAAATATACATCCATTATCAAAGATTCTTATCAAAAATTTGATTTGAGGTATTTTATATAACTGCTTTAAAATCTGGAGCATCTCAGGTTTTCCACTGATATGAAGTTCAGTGATGATATTAAATCAAATGCTAGGTTTCCTGCTAGAAAAACTAGTTTACTGTTTCATACCAAACAATATTTCTTGTCAGAACCTATCTTGAACATTCATACATTTACCATTCGTCCGTGCATTAAATATTACAGCAATATTTGGTTCGGTACCTCCCCTCTTATATGTCTAGAGATTCATGAGAAAATTTAAAGGTTCTTTAATGTAATCGATCTTGTCCTGACATCTTGACTTTCCGTCATTTTCTCATCGACATGATATGGCTTCCCTATGTCTTTTCTACAAATATTTTCATGCCAACTGTTCTGATTATATTTACTCCTTGGTGCATCGATTTTATTAATTTAAGCTACTAGAGTGGCAACTAGGTCCTACAGTTTTTGCTAGATGTAACTATTCTCTTCTATTCTAATAGTTTTTTTTTTCTCGCTCTTTTCATCTCTGCAACTCCCTTCCAGTTCTGTTTCCCTACCACACACAATTTTCAAAAGTTTAAAAGCAACGCCAATTCGCCAACTTCTGCTCTTTTATTACCCTTTCTCCTCATTAAAGTTTTCTCATTCTCTTTCACCCCCTGCGTCCTAGTAGCGTTATTTTGCCTTTTCCTTGGGATCAAATAATTAAAAAACAAAAATAGAAACAAAAAAGAAAACAAATATACATCCATTATCTTTTTCTTTTTTTTTTTCTATTTGATTAGAGGTGTTTTATAATCCCACTTAAACAAGGTCAAAAATCTTGATTATTTACAGGGGAAAAAACTCATTACTATATTAATAGTCTGATCAAGTATCTCATTAACGGTTGCTTTATGGCCAGAGGTCAGTTTTGATTAATCAGGCACAAAGCATAAAAAATATGAGCACTCACTGTTCTAACCACGGCCTTTTGTTTAGCTTACTAACCATTGCGTTTTAGCGAAGCAACCATTATTACAGTGTAACCCAGATATAAGAGAGTTGTCGGGACCAGAGAAGAAGTTTCTTATATCCGGGTTTCTCTTATATCAGGGTTTGGTCTATTTTGTTTAGGTAAGTATGGCTCTTATATCCGGGTTTCTCTTATATCCGGGTTACACTGTATTTGATTTTTCACAAGGTGTGGTCAGATAAAAGATAAAAGGCTTTTAATAAATTAAAAAAAAATAATATCCCTTTACCCGCGAAGAAGTGTCCAAAACTTCCCATTTGTTATTCTGCTTAAAGTCACCCATGTCAATTCCACCCAACCTGGTCGTGATGTTCACTTCCTTGCCCGTGTGTCCCCAGGAACCGTAGAGGAGCGTGCAGGTTTGCGTGTCGAATGGAAACTTGGCCATGTTGACTGCACAAACTGACGTTTCCACCATTCGGCTAGGATGGAAGATCGTACCTCCGGAAAGCACAATGGCGTCATCCACTGGAACAGGGTTGTGATTATATTCGGCACTGAAAAAAAGTAAAAGAAAAAGAAGGTTTTAGGTCTGTATGTGAAAAGGAAATCAATAAAAAGTAAATAAAATAAATCAATAGCAAGAAAAAACACGCCCAAATAGAATCCATGGTAGATTCCTTCATCAGTACTATACAAATAAATAACATGAGCCGATATTCACTGCCAATTCTACACATGTTGCTCAACTGCTTTCTCCAGAGCCTGTACTTTATAATGCTCCATAATTTTTCTATGGGGTTGAGGCCAGGAGATTGGGGCGCCCATGATATAACACTCACCTGCTTCTCATCAAAGTATTCCTTCATCATTTTTGATTTGTGACAGGGAACATTATCCTGCATAAAAATGAGCTTGGTGGGATCGATTTGTACCCTTTCAGCAGAAGGGAGCAGAAAAGACTGTAAAATTCTCTTGTACTGCTCGCTCCTGAGGGTCTTTTCAATAGGATTCAAGAAACCAGTTCCATGAAAAGAAAAGCATCCCTGGAACATTATACTGAACGGATGCTTGACAGTACTTACTGCTAAATTCAAAGAGCTTTCAAAGCTTCTTCTTCAGATTTTAGATCACTTATCCTTTGAATTTAGCTCAACGTTCTTTTCATCGCAGAAGAGAACATTTAGTAAAAAAAATCAGGTGAGTCACTTTTATCGAACAGCACTGTATATATATATATATATATATATGTGTGTGTGTGTGTGTGTGTAGATATTGCATGAAAGTTCATGATAATTATCGGAGGTTTCACGATTCGCTTCTCACGACCCAGAATGATTGTATTAATAATTATTATAGAATGAATATATATATATATATATATATATATATATATATATATATATATATATATATATATATATATAAGGATCGAATGCAGAGCACATCAAATATGAATCGGAATCCGACAGGATGATAAAATAAAGAACAAATAGGAAACATATATCAATTTAACATGTTTCCCTTTTATTAAAGCTTTGTCAAGGCTTGCAATATCAGTTATGTTTGGGTCAATTCTCATTGGTCAGACACGTATCACGTGCATTCAAACCGTAGATGATTGTATGTGTATGCAACTTTGGGAAGATTCTTTTATATCCAAGTCGGCATCGAAGGTAATGTGTATTTCTAATTGTGTATGCGTGTCTGTCTAGTGGGAGTTATGATGTTTTTAGCTTTGTGCAGTCAGCCTGCACAGCGGGGTGTCACATCGTTCTAATTTATGGCTAACCTCTTTAAGCATGTATTCTTTGTATTGGATAGATATAAGTTAGATTTTTTAAGAATGGTTTCAAAGAAAGATGGCGATGTAATGTAATGATTTATGTGTGTGTTGGCAATAATGTTATTATTAAGTTCTCAATGTATTTTCTCCTTAAAAAATTATGTTCTTTTTTAAATTAGTGTGGAATTAGTGAAATCAGTTTTTGATCTTATATCAATAACTTAAAGCAAAGCCAATCATCCACAGACATAATACCACGCCCACATGTTAATTTGACCAATCGCTCGCCATCCTGGATCAGCCTTCGCATCATGTATCCCTACGTCATAGCATTCACTTTTTTTTTTTTTTTTTTAATTCGCCAACTTCTATCTTTAATCGTCTCTCAGCGATTGGATTTTCCTTTTGATTCCTCAAGCTTTTCTTAAATTGTCTCTGTGAACCGATTAAAATATTCAGCTTTCATCGTGCCAAGTCAATCATACAAGTAAAACTGTCCAACTTTCTGGCAATCTTTCATCAATACCGGTATTGGACCTGCTAGGCAGCTGAAGTAATATTATATTTCTTAAAAGTCTCGTATTTTAATTCGTTAAAGTAATTAAATCCTTAATAGTCATGTACCAGACTAAGTGGAGCTTCATTACGACTTCGTGCTAAGTATCAACTAGGTACAATGGGTTTCATAGCAAGTGAAGAAATCTACGTGTGTTGGAAAATGTAAACAGGAAACCAAAAAGATGATTAAATCATTCATTTGGTTTCGGAGAGCCTTGGGTAACGATTTTTTTAAAATTTATTTTGCTTCGTTCGCGTTGTCAAAAGTATCGAATATGGCGGTGAAGGTTTTGTTTTACAAAATAAAGCGGGCGAAAGATTCATATCACTGTTGCCTTTACGACTTTGTAATAAAAGAAATCTTGCTATTAACATATTCGTTCCTCCTGGTCTTCCTCCATTTTGCGACCTGTTTTTCAATTGTTTCCTCTTGCGTGGTAATTGAAACTTTTGCTGATGCACTGATACGGCGGCACCAATCTATTGACTATTTTCTTTTAGCCGGCCTTGAACGCAATGGCCGCCGGTTAGTGAAAGAAACAGTTACAATAGCTCCAGATCTAATTACGTTGACTCAAGTTACGTGTAGAAATAAACGACTTACATTCCCAGTTGCACACGTAAAAGTATTTTACCACTATTTCTAATTTGCTCAATTGCTTGCAGATTACATTAGCACGCAAAATACAAATCTCTCATGTGATATTGACAAACATATCTTAGTTTGACACAGTCCCTATGCGAATATATAGATTCTTTGAAGCACAATATCTGATATGTTTGATTACAAGTCCTTAGTAAATGAGCTCAGGTATTTGCCTTTCATTTCTATCGATAAACAAATTCTTGTTGATTTCGAACGAAAAACAAACACGAAATACATAATAGGGAAATTTTCTATGAAAAAAAGGCGCTTAGAATTCATGACTAAGTGTTGTGGAGATGAACAAACCTTTTCAGAATATAACTTGAACTCGTCTAAATCGCATATATACTGACGCCGAGAATCGTCAGCAGATAGCGAGCCTTATACACTTACTACAGAATTCAGTAAGACTACGTCAACTCCAAGCGACATTATTTTTCACGATTGTTATACTCATTCATTGGAATGAAGACATAACAGTGGCGACGAGGATTCGAATTCACACGAAAAAGGAAAAAAAAAACATCGTTCTCAGTAGCTGGCGAATAATCACGGAAAAGAATTTTGTTCGTGTATATTCATAGGTCAGCTAGGAAATTGATAAATTCCAAAGGTGTATGACTTACTGCTATTAGAAAAAAAAAACTTTTTCTTCCTTGTTAAGGGTCACTTGTACGAAAATAATGCACTATGGAAGAATTGATAATTATTCAGCAAGTATTACAACAAATGCAGCGTGAGCGGATTGAATATCGAGAATAGTTGAAGGTAATCCTGGAAAAGCAACGAACAAGCAATGCGTCGATTTCATTTTCGCCAAACTCAGTCGCTAATTTATTTAGTGAATTTAATTACGTCTCAGAATTAAACATTACATTCCTATCGTACTTCAGAAGGTAAGAAGCTATTTCCAGAGAAGAATGTCAAGGATGGTCGGATAAAAAGAAAGTACGACTTCTGTTACAAAAATTGTGCCCCGCTGAACATGAAAAATATATGAATTTCATTTTGCCAAATACCCCAGAAAAAGTATCATTTAACGAAACAGTGTCGATATTATTAAAAACTTTTGTTGAAAAGAATTCATTTTTATACACGTTGGCAGTGCATGAACCTTACTAAGGACGAAGATAAAGATTTTTTCATATATACTGGTAAAGTCGACCGTTAGTGTGAGAAATTTGTAGTGGACGAACTAACCACAGACAGATTTAAATGTCTAATCTTCGTTTAACGTCTAACACCAATCAACGATATGGAAACACGCTCTCGAATCCTTATAAAACTTATACAGGATTTAAAGTTAACGATACAGACTTTTGCAGAAGAGTGCCGAAAATTGTCAGTTTAAGGCACGATACTGTTAAAATTTGACAAAATGGTACGTCAGAAGTACAATTAGTTTTAAAAAGACAGTAGTACTAAAAGAAAACTCATTTTATGTCTGTAGTATGCTTCATTTCAGAAAGGACTTTTCATTTAAAACCAAAGAATTTTTAAATTGTGAGAAAACAGGTCACAAACGAAGCTACTAATAGTTGAAAAGCAAGAGAAATACACAAATTAACTTGCTGAAAGTAGTGCTACCAGCTAAAAACTGGAAAGTCCAAATAATAGAAAATTCGTGGCAGTAAATATGAATAACGCTACGGTGAGATTTCAATTGGACACTGGTAGCCATATTACAATTATTGATGAATAAATTTCGAACAGAATTGGCAAGCCTAACTTTAAAAAAACGACAAAGTTGCAAGAGAAATATCAGGCAAGAAATTAATTTTTCTTGGAAAAATTACGTGTATATGTTTACGCACTAAAAACTTCCAAACACGAATTTACTAGACGTCGATTGGCTAGAATTATTTGAACGATGAGATTGGCCAATTAATTCATTATGTGGAAAAATTAATTATTCGTCAGAGGAAAAGAATATAGCTAAAGAAACACTGAGTAAACTAAAAAAAAATTCACGGGTAGAGGAGTTGGAAAAATGTACAAAGGCATTTTTCAAATTCAAAGAAAATATGATACCAGTTTTTAAGCCGAAAAGAACGATACCCTTTGCTCCGTTGGGGTCTATAAACACAAAACTTGATAGCTTAGAAAACTGGGGAGTTATTCAAAAAACAGATTATTCAGAATGGGCCACGTCAGCGGCTTATATTAGAAAGAAAAATAGTAAGATTCGTTTTTTTTTTTCGACTCCTACCTCTTACCAACTTCAGAGGATATATTTGCCAAATTTAATGGTCATATTTTTTTTTTCAAAAATGAACCTGTCTAATACAAATCTTCTAATCGAAATAGATGAGGAATAACAGAATTTTTTTTTTTTTTTTTTTTTTTTTTTTTTTTTTTTTTTTACTAATAATACATATAAAGGACTTTACAAGTTTGGAAGATTACTCTTCGGTATAAAAGTAGCCCCAGGTATTTTCGAGCAAATAATGGATATGATGTTGGCTGGACTAGACTGTGCCGTCGCTTACACATTTTACACAGTTAAAGCTAATCGTAATGTCTGAGCTGTACTTGTGAGTACAATATTTTATGTTACGTTAAGGCATGTGCTACCAGGAATTCCTTAAATATAGTCTATCGAAACCTTTTTCAATTAATCCGATCGGTCCAACTACAACCGGAATTATTGATGTTCTCATGTGCCACATTTTTATAATAATAATAATAATAATAATAATAATAATAACATCGTGATATGATCTGCATTATATTAAATTTGATTTTGTAAGTCAATGTTTTCACAATAGAATTGTTATAAATTGTTGTAAATTTTACTTGTAGTTTTTTCAGTTTTATCTATCTTCATCAAAAATAATGCAAACAAATTATTTTGTGGATATCAGGTTTTATTATGCAAATAAGATTAGTGCAAAATAATATTTTATATATTTTAAATAAATCTACAGAGGCCACAGAAAAAAAAATATATTTGATCAATAATCTCCCATATACCTGAATAAATTATGATATTAATATGAGTTCCTTGTTATTCTGTCACCTTCATTAGTTTCCACTTACTGATTTTGTTAACCTTTCTAAAGTTTCAACATTAACATTAATTGCAGCAGTTTTTATTACTTCTCACAGAATCTTTCCCTGAATACTGTTTCTTCATTCTCATATACATCTTTATTTAATGATGGACTGCAAGTTTTCTATTGGATCAATATCTGGAGAAGCAGGAATCACTCCAATCATTTAATGTCTTTGAAACTGTTTTCTTTTTTTTTTTTTGTCGTCCGCTTTGCAAAATGTCAAGGTGCTTTGTTTTTGGATGAAAGTACTCTTTGAGCCCTGCGTTCCTGAACAGTTTTAACCCTTTTGCTTGAGCCCTTGAGTCAAAATTCGCAAATAATTGGTATGTAATGTTTCACGGTAGATATAAAAATAGTTACAAGTGTTTACCCACCGTTAAACCAGTGGCTGGGCATTAAGTCATTTTTCTACAAGTAGTTGGTTATTACGCCATTTTTCTCTACTATCGGTAAAGCGGTGGTCAGGGCTCAAAGGTTTTTGGACGTGATCTTTGCCAATAAAAATAAAACATGATGTCTAATAATTGACAATAATTCTCTGTATTTAACATGACAGTCATCAACTTTGAACGGACCTATAGTTTTATTGCCTTCAATACTAGCACAAATTGTTACTTTAACCTCTGTTGTTTTCTGAGTTATATTATGTGACTATTTTTTTGAAGGGCCTAACTTCCAACTCAGCCATCAGATCGATCTAATGTAACTCTATATTCATCCCTTAAAACAGCACTTCTTCGCTTATCTTGCATGTTTTTATTTGTGACGTTTATTTTAATATTTTACACTGCACTTCATCGTGTACAAGTCCAGAGAGCCACTTAAGGTAGAGGGTTACAGAATAAGAGGTGCAGTTTATGCGGATATGGCGGGAAGATAACTTTTACCTCTAGGCTTCAACAGTTTAAGATTGTAGTAATTGGGAAAACATCCTCTTGGGAGTCGGTTCCCCAGTGTAGTAGATCTAACGAATGTAGTTCGTCTGAGCATTTAAAGTGGAGTTTCTAGCATATCTTTAGCGAATATTCTTAATATTCTGTATTTTCCCTCTGTTTACATTCTCGACACCAACTTCTTTAAATATCTTCTTTTAGAACAAAATATTTTTCTAGATTATTAAACTTTTAATTCTGATCAAATCTCATTTTTTTAACGCTAGTTGTTCCTGACTCGTGTCTTCTCAATGGTTTCATACGGGTTTCCTCTGATTATTCTGAGCGTTTTCTTATTCTCGTCAATCAGTAACTTTATATATTTATTTGAAATAATATATTACACCATGAAATAAATCACACTGAAAACATTTCTGATAAAAGATATACTATAAACTGAAATTCATATGGTATATTTATCATATAAATATGTTGTAACCTAGGGAAGGTTACTGAATAGAATAATCACACGAAGGTTAGTAACGGACGATAATACTTAGGACAAGAACAACACATATAAGATTCGCCAGCGGCGCGTAGAAGTAGTCAACTGCTAGAAGTGGGTCAAGTGAATTCTACAATGAATCTTCAACTGCAGGATATCTACCAACCACCCAACGCGATCAGATGTGACACAAGGCCGAATGTGCCTCGACATAGCCTCATCTGGGGATCATGTCTGCCCGGAGGCATAGAGCTCAACCCGTACAGCAGGAGACAAATCTGCAAGTGCAGAATATCTACCAACCGCTCCACGCGGTCAGATGTGGCACAAGGCCGAATCTAATGTGGGGTATCCGAGTCTATAGGCTCGGTCAAAAATTCCTTGTAGACCCCGTATAACACGGGGTCGGGTAGCTGTTTCCCGAGACGAGAATCTGCCCTTCAACATAGCGTCGTCTGGGGATCCTCTCCGCCCGAAAGCAGAGAGATTGTCTAGCACAGCTAGAGAAGAATCTCCGACTGCAGACCAACATACATTATTTACTACTGTATTTATGTGAATAAATATAATTATATCCTGTAAAAATTTATTAGTATCAATTTATTAATGGCAATTTTATTTTGAAAACATTGAAACATTTTAATCTATTCTATTTTTCGATCTATTTTCCCATGAGAGCGCACTGGAAAGTCCTAACTCACTTTCCAAAATTTTGAGAGGTGGGTCGAGTTTTTCAACACTCCTCTCGCTTGCGCATATGTATATATATATATATATATATATATATATATATATATATATATATATATGTGTGTGTGTAAAAAAAAAAAAAGTACAAATAAAATAAAAACGGCAAATAATTAAACCATACAATACTTAAGGAAAAGGGTAAGATTTAGGAACATTAAGATTATCTCCTCGGTTATCCATCAAAACTGCAATCCACCGAAATAAGAATAGAAGCCAGTCCCCACCGCGTGATATTTAAAAGATAGTTCGCGCATCGGATTGGTTGTTACAAACATCCAATCGGATGCGCGGAATATGTGGTCTTTCTTCCTCTTATTCTTTAAAAAGGCCAGAGTAGCTGTTAGCGTTTAGTTGGAAGTGGGAATCAGGGATTGATCTCCCCTGATTGAGTCGATTTGGTGATGGGGTGTATGATGTTGAAAGACCCGAAATATGAGTTTGTGACCCTGGATTTCACGCTTTTGCAACCGTGAGACTCGACTGGTTTATTTTTTGAAGTTGCTTGTTTGACTATTTTTGGTGCGGCAGGGGAAATATACTCCTGAATTTGTTTGGTGTGGTACTATTATGCGCATAGGCACATACATACAGGTGTACGCATTTTAGTTCACAGCAGCTCATCCATATAAACAATTCGAGGCTAGGCACAGATACATATCCGCCCGTTCGTGCATTTATACATATGCAGCTGTAATTTTATTTCGGTGTCGGGACCTTAGCTTTTTATGTGTGGCCATGTTCATTTCAACAATGAGCGGATAGGGGTGTTTTTGACGCTATTCAGATCTACCGCATAGGCCGTCAGAGAACTTATACTCCCCCTCCTCTCTCTCTCTCTCACACACACACACACATATCATTGGTCTGGGCCTTTTCCCCGCCGCTTTAGTTACGCTGGGTTCTGTTTGTGGACATGGTGATGATGATGTTTGTATTATCAACGCTAATTGCTTGTGTGTCGCTGACGGTTTTGCTTATGCTGTAGTGATAATAGCTGTGATATGAATTATATTGATAATGTTAATAATAGATATTGATGCGTTAACGGTAAAATTAGCCTTAATGACGGAATTATAAAAAAGTGGGCAGTAATGACAGTCGTATCTATGATAATAATTGTGGTAAGCATGATGATGGTAATGATACAGATAATATAACAATAATGATGATAATAAAAACAATGGCGGTGCTAAAAAGCAGTACTGATGATAGAGGAGATGGTTATGAAATGAAACATAGGAGTGATGATAGTATAGGTAACGATATTGATAGTTTATCGGTCTGTGTTGATTGTTATCGTGGTGGTTGTGTTGGTATCTTTTTTTATACATTTATATATTTATATATATATTTTTGTTATCTATATATATATATATATATATATATATATATATATATATATATATATATATATATATATAGGGTGTATCAAAAATACTTTTACAAACTTTGTGGTCGAGTTCCTCACAAAATAACAAGGACAAAAGTCCACATAAACATATGCCCGCAAATCCTTTGTTTTTGCGTTAACGGATCGGAAGTTTGTGCAATAAAATATCTGCAAAAGTTCTCCTGTAGTGAGTGATCAGAGGGCGAATGACCCTGCACACGTTGCAAATGACACGGATACAGGAGCTGTTCTTGAATTATTGTTTGGATACACAGCCTTTTGCATATTCATCAATTTACGTGTTCTTCTATCCATCTCCTCGAATTCCGTATTATTCTAGTCTAAGAATTCTGCAGAATACCGTAGCAGAGAGATTGTCCAAGTATTAATTCCTTAGGTGATGTTTCCGCTATTTTGTTGTGTTTCAATAATTTTCCTTACACGTGAAATGCTATAATTTAACCTTGTCTTTCATTTCAGTATGCTTCACTCCGTTGGCCTGTAGAATACCAAAATACTTAGTTCTCTCTTTCAAAAAAATTAATGAATTCTTCACCTGTTGGTAGGACGTTGCTGATGTCGAAAGACATGACTAACTGAAGGAAAGGAAGTAACTATCGACCAATGATATGCTTACCACTAGTTTTGTATTTCATTGAACTCAACTATTTTCTTCCCTTGATACTTAGATTGACGCATTTGTCAATGCCAAATTCCATCCCGATACATTCATTGAGCGCAAGAATTGTCTGAATCAAAGAAACATTTCAGTTCGGGTATAGAGTTTCAAGTGGTCCACGAATAGCAAGTGGTTGATGTTTTATCCATTTCTGACCAATTCATAGCCACCTTCTGCATTCCGTAGATGTATCAATGGGGTCAGACACATCACAAAGATAAGAGGTGAGCGTGAGACACCTTGGAAAACACCTCTTTCCATGTCTATTTGTCTACGTGTCAATTTCACTCTCCACAATCTCATACTGTCTTCAAATAACTATCTAATTTTTAAATGTCTAGAATGTCACTCTAGAAACCAGGAATATGGCATCATATCAAGTAGATAGATTTTTACTTTGTATTTTCACATCACGCAATATTATCGATTAATTAGGTGCCCTTGATAACTCGAGTTCTTCTTGCATCCTTTTTTGCTTTTTAGGAAGTAATAACCGAGGAGTCTCCAAGTGAACATAAATCTCTTCTGCTATGATACTCATCATCAACTGCAAAACTAGTGGTATGCATATTATTGGTCGACAGTTACTTTCCTTCACTTGATCTTGTCTTTCGGCATTAGCAATTCCTACTAACGGTCATCGACTCTAGAACGTTACCATTATCTACATAATACTGTAGCTTCTCTCTCAAATTTTTCAGCATACTTTGGAAACTCTTAAGCCAATAGCCCTGTACATAATCAGGACCAGAGGCTTTCAAGTTTTCTATCTTCCTCATTGCGTTCATCATAACTGTTCTTTCCTGCTTCCGTCTTCATGCAAGTAATTCCTTGTCTTTTGTGGCCGTTCTGTTTCCTTCCTGTGTTCTTTCTTCTTTCCCCAAATGCTCTTCCGAAATATTTAATTATTATTATTACTGAATCAGAGTGCAGTATGCCAATAAAGGGACGCTAGTGTACAAATATTCAAAGCACAATATACCCATCATAACACCCAGTTTGACTAGAGTATACAGGCGCATTCATCAAAAACAAATATGTGCGATGTTGGTACAGTTTTTGATAAAAGCAGATAATAACCAGATGAGGCCAAATTAAAATTTTATCGGGCAACCTTAGTTCGCTCAGATGATCTATGATGGAGGCTGTTCTCAAATATTATTATTATTATTATTATTATTTCCTTGAGTTTCTCTTGTATACTCATTTACTTCGGGCGCTAACTAGAAATCTAAGGTCCGAAATGGCTTAATGACATCTTCCACTGATCATTTTTATAAAAAAAAACAAACAATGTTATACATGTTTTACATAAATAAAGCTCTTCGTAAAGTGTGAGCTGTATTTGTGAGTACAATTCTTTGTATTTCCTTAAGGAACCGGCTAACAGGAATCATTTCAATGAGTCTATCGGACCCTTTTCTAATCAATCCGAGGACTCCAACTACAACTGGAATTATTGATTTTCTTGCGTGCTACATTTTTTTTAAATTCCCGCCTTAAAAAATATATATATCAAAATACAAGCAACTTGTATTTTGATATATATTTTTTTAAGATCTTCAAAGATACATTAAAATCTGTAAGGACTGACATATCAATAAGGAAATAAATTCTGTTCTTGTGGCTTGATCACGATGTCTGTGCGATTAGCTTTGATTTTTCTGTCAGTTTCCTTTCCGTAAAATTGCAAATTTTCCACAGCAGGTATTGGCCCATTTTATCATGCCGAGTTTTATATTTAGCGTATGCTAACATTGTGCAACCTGATAGAAGATGGTCAATTGTTTTTTGATATTTATCACAGAATCTGAATTTAGGATCAACACAAATTATTATTATTATTATTATTATTATTATTATTCGTCAACACAAATTATTATTATTATTATTATTATTATTATTATTATTATTATTATTATTTCCTTTGATTTCTGGCGTTTACACATTTCTTTCCGGGTCCCGCCCAGGGACCTAAGATTAGAAATGGCATCATGACACTTTTCACTGACAAAAAAAAAAAAAAAAAAGTTACACAGATAAAGCCCTTCGTAAAGTGTGGGCTGTACTTGTCAGAACAATTTTTTGTATCTCTTTGAGGCATGGATTTCCAGGAATCCCTTCAATTAGTCTACTGGAATCTTTTCCAACCAATCCTAGGGCTCCAACTACAACAGGGATTGTTGATGTTCCAATGTGCCACATTTTTGAGATTTCTATTTCAAGGTCCTTGTATTTTGATCGCTTTTTGAATATCTTCAAAGATACATTGCAGTCTGCAGGGACTGCCATATCAATAAGGAGGCAATTTTTTTTGGTTGTGGTCTTTAATAACAATGTCTTATTATTATTATTATTATTATTATTATTATTATTATTATTATTATTATTATTATTATTATATAGATTGCGTAAAAAGCGTAGATTGGGTAAGACGAAATAGAGTAACATAAATGTAATGATTATGGCTTCAAATACCAAATTATTTGGAATGCTGATTCAAATATCGCCCGCAGTTTTCTCCCTGTTCAGAATTCGTAAGAATTAATTGTTCACATATATTGTTTGGTATTTTCAATGTTTATTTTCTGCCTCTTTTTGAAAGTGGATTCTTGAATTTCCATCCGACTTAATACGGTTAATTCGATGTTTTGCGAATTCGGCATTTTTGTTACTGGCACAATCTGACTGTGTATCTGCGCATGCTCGCAACACGTCAGCATTTTTTGTTTCTTTATAGCATATAACAGGATTCACTAAATCATTTGTCATGCGCAGAATTCCAATGAAACATATGTTTTTTAACTTCTCTTAATCATAAACTATTCATATCTTGTGTAACTTTTTTGTCGATGAAATATCTCCCTCTTTCCAGAAAATGTATGCATTTGGAAAATTTATTTGCTCTCGTTTGTTATAAATATTTCTGTCACTTTCGTCACCTATCATTCCAAGTAAATGCTTATAAATTTCTCAAATTCTCCCCACCTACCTACGAACGTCTGGCGTGCATAACTCTTCCTGCTCTGGCCCGGAATATGTAGACTCTACAGTCGTTACTTACCCGACAGTCCATGAATATTTATTATGAATACTTTGCTTCGTATATATACCTACATGCTAAGGAAGGTAAAGCTTTTGGTATTCCTGAGGAAGAGCTATTCCATTGAAAATTATACGCATAACAGTCGCATTTTGTTAATTAAGCTTGCATTAATTCCAAATTATTGATAAAAATTTTGTCTGACTTTCAACGTATTTCTATTGTAAAATTTTAGCAATGCATTCAAATTAGATGCATAATAGCCTTATTTTATTAGTAACGCGTGTATTGAATCATAACGATCAATTTCTTCCTGATTTTCCCAGCATTTCTATGATAAAATAATTAGTAATTCATTCATATTATACATTAAATAACCGTATTGCTTAAATAACATCTACCTTAATAACTGACCGCTTTAATACATCGTTTTATAAATTTTCCATAGTAAAATTAACTGCAGGGTTTCTATAATAAAATTTATAATACCTGGCACGACAGTGCTTTTAAGTCAGTAAAGTTTCCCTTAATTACTGATCAATGACGTTTTCTTTATTTATTGATTCTAAAATTAGTTCTACGGTGAGATTATATAATAAAATGCGTTTATGCTCTGTATATTATAAGGATCTGAAATCTTTTGACGTGTGTATTTGTTCCTGTAACAAAGAAAAAACGGCAGCTCGTAGCAAGAGTTTTGTTAGAGAAACAGCATAAAAATGCTCTTGCTTAAATAATAAAACGTTTACTAACAATAAAAGAAAATCATATCAACTTTGCAGCTTAAAAGAAAATCATATCAACATTGAAAAAAGGAAAAAAAATCTAATTAACTAATTGCTGCAGAACTAGATACATTTATTTTCCCAAAATAATACGATTTACTTATTTTAATAGAAAATATAAACATTTCGGGTATCATTATTTTATGCGAATATTATTACATTTGAAATTCTTTCTTCTTCTTCCATGATCACTGCCGAATTTTATAACAAAAGACCCGCTCGTCCGGCACCAACGGCTATGCTGCGTTCAAAGCCTCTTATACCATTTCTTTCAATGCATGAAATGAAATTTAGCAGGTCGCCATGACAATGTTCAAATGCCTATAGTCATTAAATTGCTACTACGTTATTGGTTGATTAGAAATTTGCATGGATGGGCAATTAATTCATGTGCACTTAATTAAGCGTTCTAATGAGTTTACATACGAAGTGCTAACCAAAAATTCCGGTAAATTAAACAGTGCGTGTTAATCTATTGTAGCACAGATATTTGTGGCTACCTTGTCAGCATGCAGTTCGTTTCTGGAGTATTACTTCAAAAGTGACGAAATATTTTCATTATCAAAATCTATCATCTTAAGGTTACACACCTCGTATATTTACAGTTTGTAGTATTAAATAATAAAGTAATCTAGCAAACCATTGCTAGTATAGTAAAATCGATGCCGACATGTGTTCTTGTTTCGTATAAAATTCTGTTCAGTAAATAAATAACTCTCTGTAAATATGTTCGTGAAT
>OZ010602.1:23997331-24002331 GCA_963932145.1 Acanthosepion lycidas
TATTGTCATATTCTCTGATTTTGCTTATTAATTTGCCTTTGTGTTCATATCTACGATTTAAATGCAATTCTAACGCTGTCCATCATCACATCGATAAGCTGGAAAAACACTTGTATCCATACTGAAGACAAGCCATTATATTAGGACATTCTCTGTGTGAAAGTCTCACAAAAGAAACTTGGGTTTCTCTTATCCACGTGTCAATAAACTTTTGTGCGATCGTACAATTGAAATTAAAAAATTATGGGTATTTCGGCAGCATTTCATTGTATTATTAGGTTGGTGCAAAAAATAATGACGTAATAATGTCGTTTTTTGACGTTAAAAAATACGTCAGAAAACGACATTATTACGTCATTATTTTTGCACCAACCTAATAACTGGCACCACGGACTGTCATATCTGATAATACCATGGTATATTATTGCCTATCATCGCATCAGATTCAAGGTGAATCATTTAGGAGATATTCCAGTGACATCAACTCCTGTGTAACACGCATACATACATACACATCTACATATATAAAGTTTTAGCCTCTGTCTGTATGTTTGTTATCGTACTTCTCCTAGGTTTTGGAGATAGACCCCCACCCCAATAAACATTTATATTCTGAAACTACATTACTCAGGGTACTTGGATAAGTATATTTCATTTTGATCAAATGGGGTTCCCGAGGGAAAAAAACTCCCACCCACTGAAAATGTTTTTCCTTTGATTTAAAATGAATTTATATTTGAACAAGGGAATGACTACGATTCAAAATATAGAAGGAGAAAGCCAGAAGATGGAGGTCACATCAGCAAGATCACTGAGTAATATTGAAATGTATCATTTTTCTCCACAAATTATAACAATGATTTAAAATCAATCATCATTTTCTTTAAAAAAAAAATGTGTGTTTGTAGGATATTGGAAACAAAAGTTTAGAAGAGGCAAAGTGGAAAAAATGATAAGAGACGGTGAGTGGGATTCTACCTTTTCAGGTCAACCTATATATATATATATATATATATATATATATATATATATATATATATATATATATATATATATTAATCAGTTCACCGGCAGCAAGGCAATAAAGCCACTAAGGCGCGAGATGGGTACTGAGTGTTAAAGAACAAGACAGAATAAAAGAAACTATATTAAGGAGAGAAAACATTAAAAGGACAAGAATTAATAAGACAGTACATAACGATTGGCATTGCATTTTAATATTAAAGTTGACTGGAAGCAAGAAGCCGGAAAAGACTTACACAAGCGAGAAATGCGGTAGAAGAAACTGTTAGTATAATTTTATCTAGTGACTAAAGGCGAGATACCAGGTAATAACATTACAGATTCTTCTTTGAATTTGAGCAATTATCTCCAGGAGCACCTGACCTGATATGGTAGCAGCATTCAAAAGTAAGAAATGATAGACTTATAAATAAGTAAGTTAGATGATGTATATATATATATGTGTGTGTGTATGTAATATATATATATATATATATATATATATATATATATATATATATATATATGCAATTCCTATATATATTATTTATATATTATATATGCGCGGTACTTATTCGAAAGCGCACAATATCATTGATAGTAGATATTTCCACATATTATAAAAATTAATTTTTTGTGTAGTAGTGATTCAAATGTCTTTCTTGAATTGGTGATGAGATTTTATATATATTGCATCTAGTTCTCTTGCTCATATTTTGTTCTTTCCTGTGGTACGACGTCATAGAACTGCATTATGAATTTACGGTTTGCGTCAGATATGTTTATAATATGTGGAAATATCTACGCTTTGCTTGAAGAAGGTCACGAAACCAGAAACACGTGTAGAAGAATTATGGCAAATAGAGTATGATATATATTTTTAAAAAAAACCCTAAAAAACACACACATTTCAACCAAAAACTTTTGCGGATTATCTTTTAAAAATATACAATTTTCTCTCGTTAGAACAACTATAATCTCTCTCCTATATATATATATATATATATATATATATATATATATATATATATATATTTAAACATCCGTCAGTTAGGTGACATATTTTATTATGTATGATATACAGTTATTAGCTTAAATTTGGTCTGAAATATTCACTCTATAATGTTCAATTCATGAGATTAATATTTACTACCGAATTAAGTGCATTGACAAAGTAAGAGATTATGTTAAAAATAAATATTTTTGAGTAAAAGTTACTGATGTTCCTGCGTGCATATATATATATATATATATATATATATATATATATATATATATATATATATAAAATCTCTGTATTTTATCTTTGGTAACAATAACGAACATAAAAAAATGAAAAATATATCCTTATCTTTCCAGGGTTTTTTTTTTCCATATATTTTTTGTTCAAATATAAAGAATGAAAGAAAAAAAATTGAAAGAAATCGAAAGACAATCCGAAAACGCCAGTCACAAACAGAGTAATTGGTCACGTGATTTTGATTTCTTTCAAGCTTTTTCGATCGTCAACATATTTACTGCCTTCATGGCGACCATCATAAACATTACGTCCCAGCGAAAAATAAACTTATTTCAAAGGGACGATCGCCTAGTACTGATCGATCGATTAATCGAATTGTTTTCAGCCCACATCCATGAAAAGATGATTTCCAGAATTAAAAAAAAAAATAAACAGAGATGGCCCGGACATATTCGAACGGTCGATAATTTGTTTATCGATCTTTCGAGTTTGAGACGTGGAGAAAGCGTGTTTCAGCAAAATGATCCTATCAGTTCGCGTCTTAACCGATTTTGTTTTGTTTTGAGACCCAAAAGAAAATTTTTTTTCAATATTTCGATAAAAGACAGATTGTTGGCTCAAAGTGAACAGTCTTCCGAAACTCATATCAAACGTATTGGAGATTGACATTTAAACTAACAGGATCTGAGGAAGTCCACAGCTGATCGTTTCATGCTGTATTGCTCACCGGCCACATTTCTATCGCGGCAATAATCAGGATGATATATACAGTAGCGTTCAATGTTAGAGAACGAAATTTTAAATATGAACATTTGGTAATTCTACAGAATTAATCGGAATAAAAAAAATGCAGTAGCTATTCTTAAAAACAAGTTCTAAACTTGTGTAAACTTGCGTAAATACGAACCAAAGTTTTCGACAGCCAAATCTTTTTTATTACAAAATAAATGTAGCATTCAAAATCATAGAACAATGAGCAGGTTTTATTATCCATTATTTTTTTCTGAACTTATCTGTACTTCACAAACACAGGCACACACACAAACACACACACACTATATATATATACATATATATATATATATATATATATATATATATATATCGGTTGTAGCAACAAACTTGTCCAAATCGTGTAACAGCATAATTGTCCACAAAATGTTTAATATCTAAAAAGGGCACTAAACTGTGTTTTCAGATAAGATGTTTAGCCATCTTTTTCGTAAAAATCACTGAAAATCCCTTTGGGTAATTCAGCTTGAAAGAGAAGAGGTTAAATTCGTTTTTGTGTGAATCACAGTATCTTCCCAAATGAGCAATGGTGAGAAAAATATAATTCAGGTCTTCAGTAATGGTATTCATACTCTGGCTTCCATCTTTAAAGTCGATTCAAGAACCATCAAGAGAACGTGAATAAGTTTAGAAAAGAGGGAACACTAGAGAGTAAAACTGGATCCGGAGGTCACAGCATGAAGAAGGATCATCATTTCAACTTAGAGCCAAAGAGATCAATTAGAAAAGATCCAACTCAATTCATAAGATGTTTGGTACGTCAGAGAGGAGTTTCAGACAGTTGAAAGAGCAGTGAAAAAAAAATTGAAAATGAAGTCGTACGTAAAACATGTGAGGCACCTTGTTACTCCAGGACAGAAAGTTAGAAGATTACAGAGGTCGAAGATTATCTTAGGTAAGTTGGAAAATGATCCTGGAATATATATATATATATATATATATATATATATATATATATATATATATATATATATATATATGTTTATATATTATATATATATATATGTTTATATATATTATATATATATATATATATAAATATATATATATATATTATTATTATTTATATATTTTATTATATATATATATATATTATTATATATATATATATATTATTATATATATATATATATATATATATATATCATTATCATTACCACCAGCACCAAATACCATCACTTACACATCACACCTACTATTATAAATCCTCTACAATCTTTAACGCATATTACCCCCTCCCCCAGCATATTTAACACTTTAAAACAATAAGATCAGATATAATTTCCATATATAACCATGAGAATAAACACCCATTACCAGGATTCATAATAAATAAAATAAATATAAACAAATAAATATAAAATAAAATAAAACACCAACAACCACACTTTAGTTCAAGCTAGCACCACAATAATTCCATTTATAGGTTTTATTATTCTCCCACCAACATTACTAATCACTACTAACAATTTACAATAAATATTAACCACTTATATTATTATTGCCACCATCCACCTTACATATTACTATCACACCATACCTAACATTACCATATAATCCTGCCATAATTATTAACGTATACTACCCCCTCTCCCAGCATATTTAATACCACCATAAAAATAACCAATAAGGATTACAAACTGAAATTTCTACCAGCCACATATACACAGTCACAAATAAACAAGGAAATAGCGAGCTTTAATATAATAAACAATAATATTTTTGTAAATTAAAAATTAAAATATTATAGCAATCTTCAACTACCATAATTTTACACAGAATACCTATTATCAGGATTTATACCAAAATAAATTGATACATATAACAAAATAAAATAAAACACCAACAACCAGTCTTTAGCTACCACCACTATAACTACATTCATGGTTTTATCATTCTCCCACCACCGTCACTAATCATTTCTACCAATTTACAATTTCTACCAATTTACAATAACTATTAGCTA
>OZ010602.1:24004831-24007331 GCA_963932145.1 Acanthosepion lycidas
AAACAATAATTGTGGAAGTTGAAGTGGATAGTTGTTCACATTACTATACAGCACCTTTATGTATTTATTTTTTTACGGTACCAAAGAGCCATGTAAAAAAGAAAATGAAAGAATCGGAAATCCGAGGAAGAATAACGATTCAACTGAAAAGAAAAGCTAGAATATTGAGGAAATATCCTATCACTTAATCTTCATTGCAAGACCTGCATACAGACGTTGTAATTAGGACCTGTGTTGTGGTTGAGATTGTATTGTATATCCCATCGGCCAATCAAGATAATGAATTCTAGTTTTCAAAGCAAGTCAGTAGATAGATAGTTAGGTAAGCTCTACCACTTGGAAGTTTTTATATATTTTCCATTTTTTGTATCGGACAACACTAGGATTCCTTAATAACAATACTGAGACAATTAGGACATGCCCTATTTTAATCTAGATAGTTTTTTCCACACTGACAAAATCTTCTCAATCTCTTTCACTGTCGCTAGTCCCACCTCGCTTTGCTCGATAAATGATTAAAAAATGTACGAAAAACTATTTCATATGTTGATTTTAAAAGTAGCCATTTTTTTTTTCATTTGTATTTATCTATATAGCGCAATCTTCTTACTCACACTTTACAAGCATTTTGCTTTCGGACAATGAATTTAATAAAGTATTCTATCATTATTTCCATGGCAAACGTTAAGATGAGCTTCCTTCTTTAGTTTGGCCAGGTGATGATTTTACATCGTGAACTTTTCAGTTCACATCGACGGAGTCTAAACACCCACATTTTCCCCGTCTTCTTTTTTTTTTTTTTATCTCCGATAACTGCTACTATGCGGAACTAACACTCGCGTGTTAGCTTCTATTAACACTACAGACATAACCTCTTCAAGTCAGAGATCAATTGCTATATATTTTCCTTATCCACATCATTTTCACTTCTTTATACCTCCACCCAGATCCGCTTATATTTAGTAAAGATCTACATCGAGTGACTTTTGAGCTGTGTATTCAGTGAACATTTACGCGGTTATTAGCTAACAAAGATGTAATCTAATTATGAGGCAATATTATTAATAATGAAAACAATAATATATATACAATAATAATAATAAAACTAAAGCAAATACTCACTAAATGATTATAATTATACGCGTAAGTTATGTTCTGCCAATTTGCTTGCTTGTTACAACTGACAATACCAATTTTTATTTGCAAACCATTTTTATAACCGATTTGTGTTCACTTTCTATTTCTCATTAACAGTGTTTTCATTTATCATATTCTCTTACACTCAGTAACACCTTGCGTCTTAGTGACTTTATTACCTTGATTTAGGTGAAAGATTAAAAAAAGAATTGACTTCATAACGAACGAAAAATGTCGAACAGCATTTTAACGAGTGTATATAATAACATTCTTTTGTTTGTTTACTGTTTAATATAACAATTTAAAATGACATTTTTTTAAAAAATAATGAGATCTGTTTATTTTTAAAATCGATATTTTAAAATGACGCATGTAAACATTTCAAATTGATATAAATTTCTTTTTTTTTTTTTTTTCGGAATATCAACGAAAATTTCAGAGAGTTGGGGTCAGTTTAATAACTGAACAAATGGTTGATTTCTAGAAAACGTAAATAAAACCAATATCAATAAAATTAAAAATTCTCTGACTTTATCACGATAAAACAAGACGATGTTTTCAGTTCCTGACAACTAAAATGCGTGTTTTTATTTTTTAAAGCATTTCTAAAATCGCCTTTCCTCGTCCTTCCAATACGTCTTGTCAATCGTCTGCAAATTTCAAACAGTCGAGTTTTGTTTTCATCAAGTATAATAATTGCATAATACATTGTATGGACCCTTGCAAACTTTTAGTAAATGAGTTGTTTTTGATGAAGCACTTCAACCGAAATCTAATAGATATCTTGCTTAAGGTAATCTCTATCCCGGTGTTAGGGCTTTGTACAGTTTTAATTCACAGTTGTCCTTCTCATAGACTGATTGCTAAACGCGGCTAGAAAACCCAGTCTGCTCTGTTATTTAACCTATAGCTGGGGAAGGAGATGGCTTCATACCTTTCTCAACAGTATTTGTGCGTGAATGTAACGAACTTGACTGGAATTCGAAAGCGGCTCTCCAATTTCTCATTACGAGTCTCTATCAATTACAACACCCGCACTGTATTTCGGGAGATCAAATATGGTTATTTCTACTTATTTGTAAACCCTTGAAATTGGTAAGAAGTGATCCAAAAAGCGAAGCATGTTCTGGAAGTTTCTAAGCTACTCATCGAGAAAACGCTAGCTCATTAAATATTCAAAATGGATACAACGCAACTGACTGTACATAAGAAATACAAATTTTGGAACTGTATCTTCTTTTTACATTTTGAAGTATGCCAATGAGTGTCTTTGGATTTGAGAGAAAAAATTTCAGCTACCAAATAAAGCTAAGATCATCATATTTTGTTTCTATGTATAAATATTTTGATTAAATTTAAAAAA
>OZ010602.1:24012331-24032331 GCA_963932145.1 Acanthosepion lycidas
TGTCAATATACAGTGTAACCCGGATATAAGAGACCCGGATATAAAAGAGACCCGGATATAAAAGAGACCCGGATATAAGAGAGATTTTCTCTAGTCCCAAATTAGAGCCATACTTACCTAAACAAAATAGACCAAACTCGGATATAAGAGAAACCCGGATATAAGAGACTTCTTCTCCAGTCCTGACAACTCTCTTATATCCGGGTTACACTGTATCACGCACGTTCAGCTGTGATGATGGGTATATTGGATCTTGAAAGTTATATTGGGCTTCGTATATTTGTATCTTAACATTACTTTATTTCCCTGTTGCTTTCTTACGTAATACTACTACTACTACTATTACTACTACTATTATTATTATTATTATTAATAATAATAATAATGATAATAATAATAATAATGTTGATAGGCTGTACGTACCGAGAGCTTTGGGAAGCTGAGGTCTAATCCAACTTGAACTAATTCTAAAAACTACAACAATCGGATTGGAAGCATACCTCACAAATACCAATGACTCTCTCCTACAAATAGTAAAACACCAGATCCACTCCATCAACAAAGAAGCTGAACTCTTCTAGATACAGCTTAATATACCTGAATTCTACTAACAAAAAATAAAACGAATATCATCTACGCCAAACGAGTAAAACAGAAAGCAAATCAACTTGGCTAAATTAAATTACAAATAAAAAATTAAATAAAAACTGGGAGGACAAGGTGTTCTATGGAAAATACCTAAAAAAAGAACGAAAGAAGCAGATGTGGACCAACAGAAACACTTCAGTGACTGAGGAGCACCGGGTTGAAAACTGAGAGAGAAGGCCTAATTATTGCAGCTGAGGACCAAAGCCTCTCAACTAGATCCTATCAATGTCACATAATCAAGGATGAAAGTAACCCGAAATACAGGATCTGTGGAAAATATGATGAAACTGTTGACAATATTATCTCAGGATATCCGGAACTAGCAAAAAATGAATATACCCACAGACATAACAAGGTAGCGACATATGTGCACTGGAAGATATGCAAGCACCCACCAGACACAGTTTCACAAAATAACGATGTAACTATCCTCTGGGACATGCCAATTGAAACTGGCAGGGAAATAAAAAGCCATCAAACCTGATATTATCATAAAAGACAAGAAATTCAGGAAGTGTATACTTATAGACATAGCAGTTCCATCTGAGAGAAACACCTCTATGAAAATTATCAAATACAAAGACCTGGAGATCGAGATTAACAGGATCTAGGGAATGAAAACTATGACTGTACCAATAGTAATCGGAGCACTGGGCCTCGTGAGAAAAGTATGAACTATTTTACTAAGGTAACAGCAACATACAGGTTGCCCAGAAGATCGCCCTAATAGGAATATCACATAATCTAAGAAAAGTTCTTTCAATTAAACGACAATTCTCCTGTAGGGCCTAAGGACCATAGTTTGAACCCAGATCTACAGGATACAAAGCAGAAAACATAAAATAAACAAATAATAAAAATAATAATAAAAACAACAACAACAACAAAAAATGTGGAAACTTAAAACTCCCCGTTGTGCTAGTGGTATCGGGCGTGATAAGTATCAAAAAGCATGAGTAAAATCCCTCTACAGATCTGCATCTCAGAACTACAAAAGAATAGCACACATCCGCAAAATTCTCCCAATCTAAACGAAACGTCACAAATATGCATAGATAACTTTCCTACAGTCGCCCTTTTTACTCATAGACCCCGGTGTGGACTTGATAATTACTATATGGCAAGATGATATCACACATAATAAAAATAATAATAATAATAATAAGTGCCTCCTTTTTGATATGGCAGCCCCTGCAGACTGCAATGTATATTTGAAGATATTCAAAATACAAGGAAATACAATCTCAAACATGGGAACATCAACAATCTCTTGTAGTTGGAGCCCTAGGATTGGTTAGAAAAGATTCCAGTAGACTAATCGAATTGGAAGCCCATGCCTCAAAGAAATACAAAAAATTGTTCTGGCAAGTACAGCCCACATTTTACGAAGTGCTTTATCTATGTAAAATATGTTTTTTTTTGTTTTTTTATTTTTGTCAGTGGAAAGTGTCATGATGCCATTTCTTACCTTAGGTCTGTGGGCGGGACCCGGAAAGAAATGTGTACACTCCAGAAGTCAGAGGAAATAAAAACAATAATAATCTTCAATTTTATTAAAGATCTTGTTTCCTCTGAAACATCAACAACAGAAAATGCAGCGATCAGTATCAAGGCAAAACGTGTGAAGCAGAAGGCAAAGATTCATGAACACTACAGAAGAAAACCCCGAAGGACAGCGTATTACACAGGTAGCGTTCAGAAGGGAAAAAAAGAGGCAGATATGAATCAACAGAAAACAACAGTGTTTGAGGAGTCAGTCAGTTATGTGCCATACATGATACATGCTTAGGCGATCATGTATCGAAAGATACATGATTGACGAGGCAGATTTTTCCCTCAGTAGGTTTTCATTTCTTTCTGCGGTAGACCAGTTGCCATCCAAGACTATAGAACACGGTCTGTCCTGCTATTTACCTTGTGGGGGGCGGAGAAGGAGAGAATTCACACCTTTCCCAAGGGTATTAGCACCGAAGTGAATGTAATAGATTTGACTGGAATTCGAGCTCTGCTCTCCGATTCCTCAATCCGAGCCGCTATCCATTACTCCAACGTACTGAAATCAGACACCAGAGTCTCACAATCGTATCATCAAAGAAAACACAGACTCACAATACAGGATCTGTAAAAAAAATTCCGACGAAACTGTCGGTCACATTACTATGTGTGTTTGAGATAGGGGGAGATAGATATGAAACAAGTAGTCATGTAATAAGATAATGCAGTATGTTAGTCCAGAAAGAATACAAACTTAGAAATGAACAGGTAGGAAGGGTGATTTACTGGGAACTATGCAAGCGATTAAGATTTCACCATGAAGCCCAGGATCATATAGACAGACCAGAATCTGTATAAGAGAACGAAATATTTAAAATTCACTGAGATTTTGACATTTAAATAAAGATCACCCAACCCAGGCCAGGAAACATGATCTAGTTTTCGTAAAGAAGATGAAGAACATTTATCATAGAGTAGAGTTAGCTGTAACTGAAGGTCATAAAAAAAGAATAAGAAAAATGGACGAATAACTCGAATACTGAATAAATTATTGAACATGAAGCTGACGGTTGTGCCCATTGTTGTTGGAGCACTTGGAATATTCTAGAAGAACCAATCAAAAAGAATGAAAGAACCGGAAATATGAGGAAGAAATGTGTTGTGGTAGGATCCACCTAATTTGCATAGTGGAGTACCGACCATATAAATATGGTTGGTACGGGGAAGAGAGAGAAGGAATCAAGAGATTCAACCAGAGATTCTGCCCGACTGCGACTCAGTCAACACATTCTCCAGGAACGGTCTTCCCAGGAATATACAAAAGACTATATGTAAATATTGTGTACGCTTTCTTGTTTCAATACATTTTGTTCTAAGTACATTTTGTGTTGCATTATTATTCCATGCATTAGTCAAGTATCAACAAAATGAAAACACCCAAACGACAGCATTGTTGAAAACTTCTGAAATACTGAGGAGAGTGCTTGGGTACTGACGAAACTTGTTGCCACACGATCTCTAGCGATAACTATACCTGGACTTGGTGCGAACAAGCAAATGCATAGTTGGTAAAAAGAAATAGAGAGAGGAGAAAAACGAAGATTATTAATAAAGACCATAATATTGATGATGATGATGATGATGATGATAAGAAGCCAAAAGAAGAGACTGGAATAATAATAATAATAATAATAATAATAAATGGCGATGATAAGGAAGAAATGGAGTATAACCAAACTAAAATATAATGGTACACTAACAATGAGAGGAAGAGAAGTGTAAAGAAAATACTGTATAAGATAACAATAAAGATGATACTAAAAATATCAGACCGAAGAGGAAGGACAACAGGAGGAAGGAAAGAAAATAGAAAAGAAACGGTTGAAACAAACAAATGGTAGAAAAACAGTAGAAAAGTACTTTTCTGTTGATCAATCTGTTCGTTCAATGAAGAAGCAACTGATACAATGGCGGCTCGTCGATGGCGTCAATAGCATAAGGGACAAAGCCGGCACTAGCTGCGATCATTCGTGCAGAGGCGTTAGACGCCATTTGCCTGATTCACATCCCAAAAGACTGCAGAAATGTCCGTACAGCTCTTCCTTCTGAATAGTCTCTATTGTTGGTGCAAGGAATGGGCGCGAAACACCATTTTGTCTATTTTTGTTTTGTTCTCGTTTACCGCTATGGTGATCAATCGAGAAAGTCTAACGTTCCAAATAAGCTAGCTGCCCACGCAAATGACTCGTTTATTGGTTGCTGTTTATAAGGTTGTTTAACATCCAGAACTACTAACCAAAGTTCCGAAATGATCGTAGATATGTGATGGCACGTTTTCTGTAATGACCAAAATATCTACTATCAGGGTGACCTAGTGTTGGGTAAGCCTGTCTAGTTCTCTGGAGTTCAATCTTTAGTTCATGTTGTGTGGAAAGTGACGAGGTAGATCAATAAAGAAAAAGGTATGTGCTGAATTACTGAATTCACTTTTTACGTGGGTACCGAATATTGTGTTTAATATTAGATTCCAAACATATAAATCGCAATTTCTTCCGAAGTTTCTTCAAAAATGTACCGGACATCTTATACTCCGATGTTTGAGTTACCGACTAACACAAAAGCGCCCCCTTTTGACAAATTCTGATCTCGATGACCTCAAAATGAAATATATATGTTTATAAAGAATTCAATAATGATTACAGATTAAAATAATGTTAAATATAAAAACTTATACATAAATATTGATGAATCATAAATTGAATATTATTAATTTATCCTTTAATATTCTTCGCTAAAGACGCGGCGCGTGTCATACGGCGAGAAATTCAGTATGTCTTTAGACTGATAAATGAACTGGAGTAAGTTATTTGTAAGTTTATTTACTATGTGGAAATATCATCATCGTCATCATCATCATAGCCTCGTCGACCATGGCTCTCCACAACTTCTTATTCTCTGTAGCTGTCAGTAAGGTTTTTTTTTCATACCTTACACTCCCTATTGTACCATCCATTTACACTAGCTAGTTAGATAGGTTATTTGTTGATTTTCTCTGTCCTTGCCTTCGGTATGTCTCGTGAGTGTCAAATTCTCCAAGCTCTCTATTCTAATTATGTGTTCTATATATTTCAACTCTCTCTTTCTGATTCTAGGTATGCTTTTTTTTTGTTTACATTTTTCTTAAAATATCCTCCTTACTCACGTGGTATTCTCAGCATCCTTCTGCAGAACCATATTTTTGTTACCTCGTTTCTTCATCTGTGAGGAAACTGGCATGACGGAAGACCGATATTACATATGCAGTTCGAAATTCTTTTTTTCCTGGCGAATTTTTTCTTGTTCCTTAATACTATACCTAATTTTCGGAAGGCATCTTTCGCTATCCCAATGCGTCTTCAGATGTCGGTGTTGCAATTTACGTCATCTAATAAAACAATTCCCAGATACTTAGATTGTCGCACTTGCTTGGTTTTAGTGTCTTCAATTCGTAGTTTGCATCTTGGGTTGTCCCTTTGATGACAACCATATCATACTTCTTTTAAAATAAACCTTTATCTAAATAAATGAAACAGGTTAGAACGATACAGAATTTTAAAAAAAAAAAGAAGAAAAAAACTAATATGTATCTTACTGTGGGCTGAATGCTTTAATTGTTAAATCGTTATGGACATTAATGAAATAACGCATAGTGAAAATCCATTTATAAAAAATGATATTAATTTCTATGTATAATCATTGTGACATTCAGGAAATGTATAGCATGACATGGCGGCAAATTGGGTAGTCTCTTGGGTACAATGTATTAATAGGTTATCGATGCTTATCAATTTTGCCATTTTAACAACAGACACTAGCAGAAATAATTGGTTTGATATTATCCGTATTCCAACTCAATGCAAAATATGACCTCATGCCAGAAGGCGATTTTGAA
Organism: Acanthosepion lycidas; assembly: GCA_963932145.1. NCBI lineage: Eukaryota > Metazoa > Mollusca > Cephalopoda > Sepiida > Sepiidae > Acanthosepion > Acanthosepion lycidas. Next base: position 24,018,405 of record OZ010602.1, read on the forward strand.
AATAATATGAGAGACATACCGTTGACACGATGGAGAGTCATGATACTACCCTGTTTAAGTATAATTAGAAAACGGCTGTTCAAAGGATGGCTTCCCTGCCCCCAGATAAATCACTTTTTACAACTATCACGCAAAGTTGAGAGTCCAACACTCAGAGAGCTGTACTTTAACGGACATAACCAAAGGTGAAAGAGTTTAGTGAATGTCTTTTTTTTTTTTTTGCTAAATGAAAACAAGTATTTAAGCAAACAAGGAAATAAGAGATGTCATAGGAATGTAGCCGGAAATACACACCAATGATGCTCATTGGTACCCTCTTTACTGAGTCAGACTACCAATAGTTTTAGTTCTATCTGCATGTGCATGTTGAAACGGTTATGCGATCTTTACGACGGCTGAAAAATTCTAGCAATGAGTCTACATCAAATTTTAATTGAAGCTTGGCAGATCTGCTGCTGAGATTCACGAAACGTTTTGATAGGCTTGTGACGGACATTTTGAATATCAAACACATGTTTTTGAGTAGCACTTGTGTTGCAATGGTGGTCGAGAGTCGGTAAAGATGATGAGCGTATGGGAAGACCAATCACCGGAAAAATGCCAGAAAATGTAGGAAGATTTCGTAAAATTATCCACGAGGGCATTCGCTCAATAATACATCATCATTCTCACACGATAGGGATGAGTTATGAAGTCTCAGTAGATTCTAGTTTGGAAACTTTCCGATATCACCTCGTATATTACCTTATCATTTAATTGGAATACCGCACTTTTAAGTTACTCTCAGCAGTTCACATATTATATACAATAACTAACCCCCGCCACTGGCAATAAATGTATGTTTCTAAACGATATCGTGACAAAGTGAATTGAAACTGGGAACGATTTGAAGAGATAAAATTATTATTACATAACGCAACTCGATCATATTGAAAGCATTCTTTTAAATATGTATAACATTTTACCAAGATATAGGTCAGCTGTACATATAAGTAAAAGATTTTTTTTTAGAATCCGATAGAGGGGATATCTGGGTAGCGTAACGGTTATCGGCGCAGAAAATAGTTTAACGCCGATCCTCTCGCACGGTGTCAGTTGTAACGCGATCAAGGCGTCCATGTGACACCATATCCTAACCCCACTGGGCCGACGTCATCCTCAAAACCGGCCGTTGGTCCTGTATGGTCCAGTATTAGAGGTTAGACCCAAGTCCCCGGTTTCAAAATGCCGATTCGATTCCACTCACCAGCCACGTTGTGATTTTTGATCCTGGCTAGTAGTTATCGGGTCGTAGAATACCGAAAGCTCTCCGTTGGTCTATCTGCAAGCTTGTTGGGTGAGAGTCGGGTTAACAGCAAATAAATTTGACCAAGTCGATCCGATTCAACTGCACATGTTAGCGGGAGCTTTGTTCCAATTTTGCTGAGATTAAACTATTAGGTTCGCGAATCACTGGGTAATAAATTCATCACGAGATCGGTTGCTCTGATATCTTAAAGGCCTTAGACAAAGTGTGACATAGAGGGATACTACAAAAACTTTCCACTAATGACATCTCTGGAAAAGAGTCCTCGCAGTTAAGAAATATTACTCTCAGGTAGATCCATGATGTTCGTTGCTAATGACTACTTGTCTTAAAAGCATGGGTTGACTCTCGCCTCGTTTCTACAATCTTCCTGCCCTTCATCTAGTGCTTGAGCATCCAGAATTGGGATTTGTGTCTGGATGAGGAAGGAACAGTTCAAAATTCAAATTTTAAAATAACTGGAAATAAATTAGTGATTTTAAAAGTTTAAATTTATATTGAGTTTAAAGTAATACAAACATTTTGTGAATTTAATTTTTTTTTTAAATTCAATTCAGAATATCTTCAAAACTTTGTGACTTGAGGAAATCAATTTTTTTTCTTCAAAATACCAAGGAATCACAGTTAACTGTGATTCCTTGGTATTTTGAAGAAATAAAATTGATTAAAAAGTAACAGGTTTCGAGATGTGGCGTTTTGAAGCTCCGCAGAGTTTGGGATTTAAAGAACTTAACTCAATTGAAATTCCACGGAATTTGTGATTTGAAGATCTTAATTTCCTGCCTGAATTGGAATTTCGGCCCACATCGGTCTTAGAGCCTGAATCAGATTTAAAGTGAGGTTTTAAAGTTCTATCGAGTAATTAAAAGTTATATCTTCTAAATTATCATTTTTGCTTTATAAGATGGACCAGAGATCCTTTGAGTTTTAAGTTGGAGACCTAATTAGCCCTGTGTCGAAGATAGCTTCGTACAGAATATGGCTTTTAAGCGAGTTAATAATAAAAGCCTTAGTGTTAGCAATCTCCACACAAAGGTACAAAAATTAACGGTGTCCCGAAATCCAAACATAAGACTGGATTTTTGTCTTCTTTTTTATATTCGGCTATAAAGTTTCAATAGATCGATTCCAATTGTCTTTGCCTTTTATTAAGAGCGAATGTTAATGCCAAGCGTTTACATCGTTCAAGAGAGAATACTTGATAGCGATAGCTAATTCTGGCACAATGCCAAAAGCGTGGGACAATCATTAAGACTCGAATTCACAATAGTCGTAGTAGCAGTGGTTTGCTTGATTAACTTGTTAACCACTGCTCTGTGGCGAGGCCCCCGGCAATGCTTGTTTTAATTTGGTAAACTGGAAAATCAATATACATACATGTGGCAAGCCTTTCACTGCTCTATCGCAACTCCCATGGAAAGTGCACGGGCGAACTGCGTTCCTGGTCCCACCAGTTCCAACCTTCACGGCCAGGACCCGCCGTGCGACCCACATTGTAACAAACTACACTTATCCCCTCTGTATTCCATTGGTGAGAAGTAAGTTCCACTCGAACAGCTTCTTCACGCGGACCACTGCTCTGTGGAACCGACTCCCTGATCACACTAATCTTAAGTTGTTCAATCCTAAGGGTAACCTTTACCTTCCCCTTGTATCCGCACAAATTGGCTCTTAATGTAGCCCTCTACTTCGAGTAGCCCCAGATATTGTACATCGTGAACCTTAGTGTAAAAAAAAAATATATATATATATATATACGCATGCGCGAACACACACACACACACATATATATTAGGTTGGTGCAAAAATAATGTCGTTTTCTCACATAGTAACATATGTGAGAAAACGACATTATTTTTGCACTAACCTAATATATAGGGGTTGGACAAAATAATGGAAACATAGAATCTTAAAATCATAATTTTGTTATTTTTATGTTTTTTTTTTTAATTTGTCTTGACTTATTTTACTAAAATTGTTGTTTTTTTTACAGATGTCATTAGAGGAAATGAATCAAAATTCATTAAAATGGCAGATCTATCAGACTTTAAAAGAGGTCAAAATGTTGGTGCTCGTATGGAAGGCGCTAGTGTAACAAAAGCCGCTGAATTATTTGGTGTAACAAGCAGTACTATTTCGAAAGTAATGAAAGCATTTGAGAAAGAAGTAGAAACCTCCTCAATGAAGCAAAACTGAAAGAACGCGAAAGCTGTGTGATAGGGACCGTCGGACTCTTACGCGAATTGTTACGAAGGAACACAAGAATACAGCTCTGAAAATTACAGCAAGACTTGATGACCATCTCAAGAATCCAGTTTCCTCAAACACTGTAAGGAGGAAACTGCACAACTCCGGATTTCACAGGACAGCTGCAATCAGAAAACCCCTCCTTTCACAAAGCAATATTGCAAAGGGTTTAGAGTGGAATAGAAACCCTACAGAACTGGTCCCTTGAACAGTGGAAGAATGATATTTTCTTGGAAAAGTCATCCTTTACCTTATTTCCAACATTTAGTCGAGAATATGTGTGGAGGCAGCCTAAAGAAACATTTGATCCAGACTGTCTTCTTCCAACTTTTAAACATGGAGGAAGCTCTGTGATGATCTGGGGGTGGGGGGCTATATCTTCCGGCCCAATGGTTTCGCTTCATGGTAGGATCAAAAGTCAAGACTATTTAAAAATTTTATCATATCAAATTCACCCTATGGTCGTGGAACTGTTTCCAGAGGATGATAATGCACCAATTCACACCAGCTAAATTTGTGTCTGAGTGTCACGAAGAACATTCTAGTGAAGTAGACAATCTTATCTGGCCACCGCAATCACCAGATCTCAATAATATTGAAAATTTATGGTGCATTTTAGAAATACAAGGAGTCGATAACCGCCTCCATCATCACTGAAAAAACTTGGGATTGTTTTGACAGAAGAATGGACAAATATTACTTTGGAAAGCATTCAAATTTTGTATGAGTCCACACCTCGTAGAATTCAAGCTGTTATTACTGCCAAAGGCAGTCATACAGCATATTAACATAAATTTGTTTGAAATTTCCAGGTGGGTGTTTTCATTATTTTGTCCAACCCCTATATATATATATATATATATATATATATATATATATATATATATATATATATATATATATATATATATTCAGTCCCCTCAAAAAGTATTAGAACGGCAAGGCCAATTCCATTGTTTTTGTTGTTCACTGAAGACATTTCGGTTTAAGATCAAAAGATGAATACGAGACAAGTGTTCAGAATTTCAGCTTTAATTTCCTCCTGGTAATTACATTCAGATGTGTTAAACAGCTTAGGACATACCACCTTTTGTATCAGATCATTCCATTTTTGGGCGAGCTAAAGTAAAAGAACAGATAGTCTTAAAGTAAATAAGAGTTAATATTTGGTTACATAAACCTTGCTTGCAATAACTGCATTAAACCCGTGTCCTATTGACATCATCTGATTAGTTTGAATGCATTTCTCTGTAAACTGGCAGACTGTTTCTGTAGACTTCTGAATTCGTTCTGCTGCTACCATCATGAGTTATATCATAAATAAATATTAATGAGCCTGTTCCAAAAGCAGCCATGCAAGCCCAAGCTAAGACACTTCCTCCATCTTGCTTCACAGATAAGCTTGTATGCTTTGGATCATAAGCATATTCTTTCTTCTCCCCAGACTTTGACCATTTCCTCATTTTGGTAGACATTAATCTTGGTATCATCAGCCCATAAAACTTTCTTCCAGAACTTTTGTTGCTCATCTCTGTACTTTCTTGCAAATTCCAATCTGGCCTTCTGATTCTTACTACTGATGAGTAGTTTGCATCTTGTGGTATGACCTCTACACTTCTGTCCTCGAAGTAATGTTGAAAAATCTGAATAAATGACCACATACTTAACTTTTGGGGATAGGCTTCTCGGGGTTGAGACGAGAACTTTTCAGTACCCCATATTAAAACACACACACACAGACGCAGTATAAACATGCACATGTGTAAACCTGTTTGCGTTTTCATATATAATCCATATGTCCATACGCATTAGTATATGTGCTCTAAACGTTATTTTGTTGATACTCATGTTTGAGTAGGCGCCCAGTTTTTATATTTAGAAATTACACACACGTAGAGCTTTTAATAGGTGCTGTTTGAACATGTAAATTCGCTTCAGACGTGAGTGAAAATTATGAAAAATATACGAATTATGAAAGATAGCATTTCAACGAGTTTTTCTATAGGATTCGTGTATGGAATTTGGATGTTAAATGGTTTTAAATTTAAAAGGTGAAAATATAAGAAATCGAGATGAATTTTCGTCATTTTATGCTTTTTTATTGACGAAAATGAAAAAGCGATGCAGACAAAGCAAAAAAGATATTTCGTTTCGCATATGATTATCTATCTATCTAGCTAGCTAGCTAGCTATTCTGAAAGATAGTATTTCCTCGCGTCTTTCTATAGGATTCGTGTCTAGATTTGCGATTTTAAATGGTTTGACATTTTAAAGGTGAAAATATGAGAAAATGATATACATTTTCGTCATTTGATGCTCTTTTATTTACGGAAATGAAAAGGCGGTATAAAAATAGAAAAAATAAAAGATATGAGCCTTTTTTTGGAAATGGTGCCGTAGCTGAGAGTACTGTACGAAAGTTGTTCTCTAAGGTTCAAAAGTGGAAATTATATTCTGAAAGAACGAAAATGTTTCGGCAGGTCATCAATTGTTGATGACAGCCAACACGAAAGGCTGTTTAAAATTCACCCAAGTCACAAGAATACCGAAGAGATAATCCGCATATTTCATATGCGCCTTTAAGACATTTTAAAAATCAAAACAAACTTGGACACGTAAATCGCTACGATGCTTGCGTGCTTTTCGATTTAACGAAATAAATTTAAGTCATCCTCAAATGCAAAAAAAAACAACCTATCTTTGAAAAAAAAAATGACCACAGGCTATGACAAATGTTTTTTTAATAACATTTTGAAGCGAAAAAGATATATGTGTAAGTTTACCGAACTCTGTGTTATTATTACTTAAGATGGGCTCACAATTTTTCTTATAAATTATATTTACACTCTATGATCATTAAGTAAGCAGCATAGGTTGGAATTGAAGAATACTTGATCGTTGTAATAAAAATCAACAAAAATAAGTTGAAATAAAAAACTAGTAAAAATTAATGACTATGGTTAATGTAAGAACAGGAAGTAATGGATAGCGACTCGGATTGAGGAATCAGAGAGCCGAGTTCGAATTCCAGTCGAATGCATTGCATTTACTTATGTGCTAATACCCTCGGAAAATGTATGAATCCTATTCTTATCCCACTAGGTATGGGTAAATAGCAGGATAGACCGGTTTCTATAGACTTGGATGGCAACTGGTCAGAAAGAAATGGCAACCTACTGTAGGAAAAAAATCTGCCTCGTCAGTCATGTATCGAAAGTTCGATGATCGCCTAAGCGTTTATCACGCATGGCACATAAGTGACTGACGAATGTAAGAAATTTGGACAATATAAAATGGTTAATCAGCAATTTGCTTTATTTAATATTAATTAACATTAAAAATATATGTGCTTATCTACCGGAGAAAAATTGATTTACATATGGAAGAAAATTAAATTTGTTTATTTACTTTGCTTATTCTGGCACAAGGCCATATGTTGCTGGTAATGTTTGATATTCTGAATCTGTCGTCTATCAAAGTACTAATGAAATGCGAGTTTTCTTCGTTTAACTAAACAGCTGTCAACTCGCGCTTTCATTGGATTTGACCGTAAGTAAGGAGATTAGGTGTAAGCAAATAGATTGTCATAGTTTTCCATATTTAAAATAGGTTTTATAATGATGACGAAATCAGAGGTCAGTAGTGAAATGTCGCTAAGAAATATTATGCCGCGAAATGATGTTTTTTTTTTTTTTTTTTTTTTTTTTAGCGAATAAAATGATTGTCTGAGTCTTTTGTCATTTTCTCACATTGATGGGTTTGGCTTCGCAACAGAAAGCCGACAAAAAAAACAATAAAAAAATTTAAACGAATTTCCAACCACAACTATTTACTTAATTAATTCTTCATGTTTAGATTCAAAAACAGAAAGCAATCAATCTTGCCATATTGACTTCGCTTTACATTCTATGTGATGTGTGCGGACGCTTTGTTCCCTCAAGGGCAGGTTTGGTAAAGCACCTAAAGTCGCACAGGCATTGAAGGGATCAAGCAGCTTGCAAGGGAGTTTTTCCTGCCATGTCCTACACGTGGTTTAGTATCTAAGTCAACTGGTGGTTTGACCAGACATACCAAAATACTCAAAGATGTATTTTAGCCGTTGACCTCGAAAAGATAGACATTTCAATTGCCACAATCATGCAAGACTGTATCTGGGTTGAAGAGTCATATACGGTCACATTGTTATATATATATATATATATATATATATATATATATATATATATATATATATATATATATATATGTATATGTATATTTACACATATATATATATATATATATATATATATATATATACATATATATATATATACATACATATACATATATATAGACACATATATATATACATATATATACACACATATATACCTATATATATATATATATATTAATTTAAATAAACATAATTTTATAGTCTGTCTATAATAATAATAAATAATGTACATAATTTTATGTTAATTTTTTTTTTTTATAAATATCCGGACCTTGGCTGCCTTTCGGCCAACGCATCATCAGGGACCAATCGTTGGCAACTTTTAACTCATTTGTATTGATAAGAGATAGTACCAGAACATGCTTAAAATTACGAAATATGTAAAATTAAAAAAAAAACAAAACAAATAAATTTACGATTAAAAAACGTAAATAAATAAAAATAAAAAAAAATTCTGATCCAGTGGAGCATAAAAAGGAAAAAATAAAGCTCACGTATCAGCGAATAAATTCAAACATCTTTATTTTTATATTAATATGTTTTAATTAATATATATTTAATATATATTAATATATTTTTGATTATAGGTTGTTTTTATAGATACAAATATTTAAGTAAATGTTCTGTTTATAATAAACAGTATTAACAACATTTAAAAACAGTAATTTAGGCTATATGACAGTTCCGTGTAGGATACAGTGTTGAACACATTTTCTATGATATTTCTCGGACATTCAGGCCAGTAAATGTTGTTAATACTGTTTATTATAAACAGAGCATTTACTTAAACATTTATATCTATAAAAACAACGTATAAACAAAAAAATATATTAAAATAATTGATGTACTTAGTCCGTTTCATACACACACAAACACACGCACACACACATATATATATATATTATTTTAGGATATTAAAGCAAAAACATGTTAAAAATCGCTACACAATGGCAATTACGTTTGGACACTACAAATGTGTCCCCTTGGAGATGGTAAACTCCATTGCCCGAGGAGACACATTTGTAATGTTGAAACAAAATTACCTTTGTGTAACGATTTTTAACATGAATTTCTTTTAATATCCTAAAATAAATAATATTTAACTCTACTCTGTATTGAGCCCTCTTTTAAATTAAATGTTGCGTACAGTGGAATTATACGCCATTTGTTCTCATTTTACCTGGATATATATATATATATATATATATATATATATATATATATATATATGAAAAATTAAATAAAGGAAAAGGACAATATTTGTTAGAGTGTTGTGATGACAAATACACCGAGTGGCGGCGTGTAAATATGAAGTTTATCTCCCAGGCCATTGCTAATGTAACGAGATCGATACAGGAACAGTAGATCATCTCCACGAAACGAGCTGAGTTTTATACACCTCTTATTATGGCACCTGTAGGAGTGCAATAGTCAGCAAGTTAACCATAGGTTAGATGATGGGGACGGTGATTTTTAGAGGAATTTTTCTGAGTCGCCCCTGAAATTAATTAGGACTACACCGTTTATTAAGTTAGTCATTTTTGACACTTAAAATGATTTCCCAACCTCCCTTACTATTAAGTCCTCCCCCTTGTTTATTAAGAATAATTCCGACCACCTACCAATTACTAAAAAACCGCTTAGTATTAGGCATCTAAGATTAGTCTAATGGAAGGTCGGTAGCGACCTTCCATTGCTGCTGAAGCCTGTCTGAAGTGATTCTATTAAGATACGTGTTATTCTAAATTCAGAAGTACATCATCAAATGTTTCCAGAAATTTCATAGTCACAAATTTTCCATCGCATTTTGATGAGTTATAATCCGCTAGCGATGTGCCAACGGGAGAGAGAGACCAAATCTTAATGAGTTAATGCTTAACATGACAGTAAACTACGATATTTCACACCCTATAATTTTTCTCTGTTCATAATTACACCAATATAATTCAATTTCATTTGTAAATATATATTAGCGGAATAAGTTCATTTCGCTAACCAAGTTCATTAGTTTAATGAGGTGGGCGACCGGTCTTGTTGAAACATTGGCAACATATTTTCTTCAACGACAGATTCGCCGAATGCACTCATACGTAAGGTTGATATTATAATCAAAAAGCGTAACAAGAACGGAATACATGATCTGAAATATTTTTGAAATTATTGTATTTATACACACATATATATATATTATGCACCCCCCCACACACGCATATATGTATATGCTATGCACACACACGTTTGTACATATATACACGGATATACGCGCGCGCACACAAACATACACACACACACACACACACACATATATATATATATATATATATATATATATATATATATATATATGGTGGGGGGGGTACAGTGGTTGGAACGTAAGCTTTCAAGACCATGAAGCGCGGGTTTCATTTGTCTGGAAGGTGGCTTCTTGATGTTATCGATCTGAGAAGGTAATCTAAATGCGTATACGCCTGGGTTTATTAATAGGGTGTCAGAATAATGCTTATGTATATATATATATATATATATATATATATATATATATATATATATATATATATATATAAATTCCCAAGAGGATAGAATGCAGGTAGAACTCAATGTCCAGGACAGAGTAAGAATATAATATAAAAGGCTGAAACACCAATGTTAGGCCTGATGAATTGGATCGTGATTACGATTCCAATGTAATAAATTATAACCATGGAATATTAGTGTTTGAGCCTTTTATATTACATTATATTATATATATATATATATATATATATATATATATATCGGATTTAGAACGTGCGTATATATTGATCTGTAAATGGGATCATTTACTGTAATCCAGTTATATTTAATCTGTTAAATATTAAGTAAATTTAACACATATTCAAGGGGATTGCATTATTATTATTTTCTATCGGTTTATATAAATGAAGAGTGGAAGAAGAGGTATTACAATAACGGGTTGAGCTTACGCAATGGGATGTAAACTGCTATTATGTTATTAGCGCATTATTGGAAACGGAAAGAACCAGGTGAGCCAGGCCACGATAGTAAATAGAACATTGTAATGCGTGTAGTGGAAAAGGCGAAAAATATAATTTGTGCATGTCTGAAAAGTTTGTTATATTATAGGGTACTGGAGATCAAAAAATGTTGAATAAAAGACAAAAACGTATATCAACATGTAAGGATAAGAATAAGTTTCTATTAACAAATATGTGAATTGGAATAGATCAGTTGGTCTATCACCCGGTTCACACTCCTCTCCGATCTTTTGAACAGGAGTAGAGGTTCATTCTTTGTTTCTTGTTTAGGATTGCATTTCCGGTTCCTTTTAATGTATTCTCATTCTCTTTAATTTCCCTTGCGTCATAGTGTCATTATCGCCTTGCATTAGGTGAATTGATTAGAAATATATTGTAGGTGTCTCTTATTTCCTCTGTTTTTTTCTTCATTTTTTCTTTCTATTTACATATCGGCACTCAACATATTATGGCTTAATATTTTATAGTACGTTACAATATACTATATATATATATATATATATATATATATATATATACATATATATATATATATATATATATATATATATATATATATATATATATATCAGTGAACATTGAAGTCAACACTTAGAGACGACAGGCGTCCAGTGCTGACTTAAATGTTCACCTTTATATTTATATCTACATACGCTCTATCTCTGATATTCAGCACTTTATCCCATGAATATAGCACACCTTAAAAATATATTTCTTCATATATTTCTTCAGGAGGCACGGTGGAGTAATGGATAGCGGCTTGGATGGAGGAATATATATATATATATATATATATATACATGAAGAAATATAGTTTTAAGGTGTGATATATTTATGCGGTAAAGTGCTCAATATCAAAGATAGAGCGTATGTAAATATAAAACAGAAGTTAACACTCAGAGGCGACAGACTGTTTCATGCTAGACAGAATCATCAGCTTGGATGGAGGAATCGGAGAGTCGAGTTCGAATTCCAGTCGAATCCATTACATTAACTTACGTGCTAATACCCTTGGGAAAGGTGTGAGTCCTCTTCTTCTTCCTCCAGCTATGGGTAAATAGCAGGACATATTGGGTTCTATAGCCTTGGATGGCAACTGGTTGTCCCTCTCCTAGACCAGTTCATCCAAGGCTATAGAACCCAGTCTGTCCAGCTATTAATCTATAATTGGGAGGAGGAGAAGAGGATTCATACCTTTCCGAGCCGCTATCCATTACTCCACCTTCTCTCTCTTTCTCTCTCTCTCTCTCTCTCTCTCTCTCTCTCTCTCTATATATATATATATATATATATATATATATATATATATATATATAGTGTGTGTGTGTATTTGTGTGTGCCTATGTGTGGTTTGGAGTATATTGAAAACGTTTTAACTCGATCCGATTTCCCTAATATGAGCAAATGCCCAAATATTAGAAATTATACAGGAAGGGTTTCTTCGAGAAATGTTTGAAAGATACGTTATCAGATACATTTCTGTTTGCTTTACGCAGGTAATCATGTGAAGTAAATGAGCGAAAGCGTAAAGATGGGATACAGGCTCCTCTTTTTGGAGCTGTTCTCCATACTGGAGAAAGCATTACCGAGCCAATGTAAAAACGCACAGCGAGAAAGTGGGATTATATCGATTCGGCTACGATGCAATGGCCGTGTCTGCTTATCAAAATCCAAGCTGAAAACTCAAATTATGCGTTATGTGCGCCAACATCAGACTGAATATAAGTTTAATAGTTGGCAGGAAGACTTGATTTGTATATTTTGTATATTTCTGGTCTCATTAAGTGGGGACATAGCAGTAATCAGGAAAACAGGGGACGAACAGATATCCAAACCGTATTCATTTGTGTGAAGCGCAATACAGTTTTTGCAAAAAGAAAAAACAAAACAAAACAAAACTTTCTGGTTTTAAGGGTCATTGCAGAGCCCATGTACTTCTGTCAGCAGCAAATGCAGTTAAAGTGCAAAGATGATTATCCTCGTAATCGAGTCGAGAACAACCATATCTATGTATCTATATATATATATATATATATATATATATATATATATATATATATATATATATATATGTTTCTAGTGACGGATGTCACCATTAATCGCATTAATATTTCTGATTGATTCTATGTGTGATTATTTCTTTGTATGTAAATTATATGCTGCCTAATGTTTTATGTTTATAAAAAACTATTGATCCGCAGTACAGGAAAATTCCTATAAAAAAAAAACTACTACTAAGACATTACACTACATTATTGAATTATATGCTAAGTTCATGACATATAAACTGAATACACTTGTAAAATAGAATACGTGGATTTAACACATCACAAGAAAAATTTTAATAAAATTCTAACTTAAAATTTTGAAACACTTAGCGTTGCGTCATTCCGAAATTGTTCCTAACCGTCATTAATAGCAGATACTCAAAAAACATCTTTCGGTCGACAAACAAGTTTTTCGTCTTCAAGTTTTTGATTTTATAAGGAAAAAACACATGCCTGATGATGAATAGAGGACTATTCGTAAGTACTAGCATTTTAACATCAAATAAGCTGAAAACTACAGACATCAATGGTTTCGACGAGGATCACTTCACTCTATGGATTAACAGTATTTTAATGCATATATTATGTTTCTAGTGACGGATGTCACCATTAATCGCATTAATATTTCTGATTGATTCTATGTGTGATTTTTTTTTGTATGTAAAATATATATATATATATATATATATATATATATATATATATATATAGATGTGTGTATATATATATATGTATATATATATATATGTATATATATATGTATATATATATGTATATATATATATATATATGTATATATGTGTATATATATATATGTATATATATATGTATATATATATATATATGTATATATGTGTATATATATATATGTATATATATATATATATATATATATGTATATATATATGTATATATATATGTATATATATATGTATATATATATATATATCTTTGACATGTTTTATTGAATAATATAGGCATGTTATGTTTGTTTATTTTTTATTGTAATCCTTTCCATTTTCTCTAAATTTTGTTTTGATGCTAAGACGAAATTCATCAAGGAAGGCATCGT
>OZ010602.1:24037331-24084831 GCA_963932145.1 Acanthosepion lycidas
ACAACATTCTTCTCTTTGAGTTGTTTTCAGCAATACCGTTTTATGGAGAGTCACATTTCTTCTTCTGATTTCCAAGTCCTCCAAACTTCTCTTTGGGCTTTTTTTATGATAGTTTCCAGTACTCCAACTACAATTGATAATACTTTCTCCAATCTCTTCCATAGTTTATTCATTTCTGTATCACGTTCTAAATACTTAACTTCTAGAATATTGTAATTCACGATTTGACACCGACAGTATCTGAGGCTTATCACGTTGAAACACCGGTTCTCGTACGATCATCGATGTTAAGCAACGTCGAGCCAGGTATATAAATGGTTGACTCCTTGGGAATACCAGTTGCTGTAAGCTTGGATGTTCGGGTGGTGTGATAAATAACGGCTCGGAATGAGAAATCGTAGAGCCAAGTTCGAATTCCAGTCATTCCTTACATTCATATAAGCACAAATACTATTAAGAAAGGTATTAATACATCTCATTTTGCCCAGCTACGGGTTAAATAGTTGAACAGACTGGGTCCTATAGCCTTGGTTGGCAACCAGTCTACTGAAGAAACTAACGTCAGACTACTGCGGGAATCCTTATAAGTCAATAATGAATCGAAAAGAGATACGATCGCCCTAATGTGTCACACCCCAACTACCAACACGCAAGGTAGGGCAATAGTTTATTCCTCCCCACAAATAGCAAAGATGGCGAGATCTGGGGGGAGACCTACGCCCCAAAAGTACCTTTACAGACTGAGAAGAATAGTAATAAACATACATGTTTGCATTTCTTTTTAATGTTTAGAATATCGAGAAAACTGATGGTAATAGTAATAGTAATTTCCACATTCATTGACCGGGCAGCCAGTGTTGTTGTCAGTTAAAATTTAGAAAATCTATCTTTTAACACAATTTTTCATGAAAATATGTTTCTCAAGTCCAGTATCTGTTTTCCAATATTGATGGGGGTTTCCTAACTTTTTCTTTGAAGTAGATTGGAATGTCAACATCATGTTTATGTCATTATTTTCTCTTTGATATACATGTGCTATCCATTTTAGTTGTTGCCGCTGTTGGTAGTCCTCAAATGATGTGGTTTCTTTTATTTGGCACAGTTCGTTGTTTGTGATTCTGTAGCGCCAGTCCATAATGTTTGAAGAGGGATGGTTTCCCCCAATAGCCACAGGCTTAGGATATCTGAATATCCAAAAATATAAGTTCATGCAGAGCTATCATTTATAAGGAGAAATGTGTAGTCTAAATTATATTATTAAGTAAACACGATAACGATATATTAAAATATATTAAAAAACTTCAAGTCCTATGAAGAGAAATCTCCGGAGAAGAGAATAAATTAAAACCAACCCAGATTGAATCGCACGTTCTGTGCAATGCGTCATAATCTGATTGGTTGATAATCATCAGTCAGTATCCGTAGTAATTTACTTGAAATTATATTATATTATATTATACTTATATTGAACAATGTGAAGGAAACAGAAGCAAAGAGGATCTGTTTACAATTAGGGAAGTCTTCTGTCAAACTCTTCAGCCTTTAGACTTTCATTTTTTTGAAGCACGTGAAAAGAAGCCATTTTAGTGTGTATTTAAAGGTCAATGTAAAGAATTTGTCTTGACTTTTCATTATCTATCTATCTATCTATCTATCTATCTATCTATCTATCTATCTATCCGAGAAGGAGAGAAAGTGTGTGTGTGTGAGTGAGAGAGAGGGAGAGAGAGAGATAATGAACACTTACAAGTTGTAGAGAACAATATCTGGTCTCCATAATTTGTCAATAGAAACCAGAATCTTCGCCATGTCGCCGTATTCCTCCGGATTCCACATCAGTCGTCGGTCGTTCCATGTGTTCGACATATATCCTCTAATTCTCATTTTCATCTCGTGTTCATCCTGGAAAGATACAAAAATAGGAAAAAAACATGAACATACAAGTCGATCCTCAGAAGCAAAACAAAAAAAATAATAACAGGAAAAAAAAAGGAAGGTGAAAACAGGTTCATTAACATTTCCAAAACATATTCAAAATAGCGAAAGTCATACTAATTAAGTGATCGGAAAATAATTTTTAGCAAAATATTCCATTCTTAACGTAACAGCACTTTAAAGGTCACCGTAATCAACGTCTTTTGTCAGTTTCGTAAACAGGAATTATCATTTCTTTGTTCTACTTTTTGCGAATATTATTCCTTTTTAAAATGAGATGTTTTGGTAGTAAAATACTTCGCTAAGAGATTACAAAGATTGACGTTTGCGTCGAATCGGCTCAAGAGGCACGTGTTTTCCTCCAACGCTGAGAAACGGCGTTTCAATGAAGATAGCAGATTATGATAGAACGCCAGATTTACATAACATTCGTAAGAGATGAAACCTTAGTCAAGTAATTATTAACAGGGTTTAATTTGACATAAAAAAGTTTTTGGCCCAAGAAAAGATGAAAAAAATTTATTTGGTCAGATTTTTGGAAGTGGGTTGGAGGTGAGAGATTCTCAACATCACACGTATATTTCTTAAGTTTTCGTGTATATTCAAACATAGGCAGTGTAAAATATACGAACTCATACACACGCACGCACACAAATACACACACACATATATGCTAACATATATTGTTAAATATAACAGACAACGAATGTCTATTATGTTTGATCATGAGCCGTTCTAAACTTCGTATAGTTGCCTTAATTTCAGGCGAAAATAAAGACAAAAATTGTCTTACATTTGGGCATTTTTTTTATTATGCTGTTCCTTGATCTAAGCATAATAAAAAATATCCAAATGTTGGACAACTTTTGACTTTATTTTTGCCCGAAATTAAGACAACCATAGGAAGTTTAAAACGGGTCATGGTCAGTATATGCTTGAATAATGATCTGTTGCCCCATACACTAACATATATATATATATATATATATATATATATATATATATATATATATATATATATATATATATATATATATAATTATTAAAATGCCGTTTGCCTTCAAGACACAGAGGATCACGATTCCAGGCATTCCGTTTCTTTCCAATACCTTCTCTACGGTTTGGAATTTTCTTTTTCCTAGATTAATTGACACCCAAGTTCTAAGGGATATGCAGCGTGCGATGGATAAATTGTCGTCATTTTATAATTCGTGCATGCGCGTTGTTTGTTTTTGATTGCGTCGACTGCACGGTATAGTAGGGTCAGCTGGGCACTATATGTGAGAAAATAGCACTATTCCGCAATTCACGACGCCAGAAATTTTGGAAACGGTATACTTTATTGCTTGGCATTCGCACCGAAAGATTCAATACGAACATTTCAGGGTGTTTCGGTGCCAATCTGAGGATAGTGCAAGGGATTCGGAGAGTTGGATGATATATCCAGTCAACATCATGGTGTTTGAAGGGATCACTAGTGATTACGACGTTATTAATCTTACCACATGGCCTCAGACTCAACAAAGAGGCTTACATCAAGTGCCTTGAGAAGGTAATGCTGCCCTGGGGCAATAAGACCAGTAAAACTGCTTGTAAGAGCAAAGATAAAACTGAAGGCAATAATTATGACACCATTCACTAACTTAAACGAGGAGACAGTCCTGAAGATATGCAGGAGATTCCGAAGTCGTCTGGAGGTCGAGATTGAATCTAAAGGTGATTTTATTGAACAAATTTACTCTTTAGTATTTCAAGATATTTATGTGTAATTTTGGTAAATATATCTCTTAGAATAATATGTCAGTGTTATTTTCATTTTTGCGTAATTTAGACGACAATTTATCTATCGCACCATATATATATATATATATATATATATATATATATATATATATATATATATAATATTTTAAGACATTTTTATGTTTATACATTCTTTTTATAGATACAAGTATTTAAGTAAATGCTCTGTTTATAATAAACAGTATTAAACAACACCTACCGGCCTGTATATTATTATATCCGAGATATTTTCATAGAAAATATTCGTCCTCCGACCTGTATCCTATATGGAACCGTCATATAGCCTGACGTGCCTTAACCGTTTAGGCCACAGAGGAGCGTTCGGTTAGCAAGGTCGATTTTACTGTCTTTAAACTTTAATCTTCCATGATTCTCTCACGGACATTCATATCTGCTCAAAGCGCATCCAGATGTAAACAAATGACGTCACACGTTATGAAATAGACAAAGTCCGACAATTATTTTAATCTTTATACATTCTTTTTATAGATACAAATATTTAAGTAAATGCTCTGTTTATAATACTTAAATATTTGTATCTATAAAAAGAATGTATAAACATAAAAATGTCTTTAAATAATTGTCGGACTTTGTCCATTTCATAGTATTATATATATAATAGCATTTTTTCAGGACTGATGTAGTCCGTGTCGTTCAGTAAAATAGCTCGAGGAAGACAGATTTAAACATAATGGCTAAGTTAGCTCCTTAACATGAATTCTCTTCCACAAAGACATTTTATATTACAGACATCAAGGAACATTGAACTTTCTAATCATGATATGTAAGATCTGCTTGCTAACAGATGCTCAAATAAAAGAGTTGATAGAATTTTAGTTTTGGCCATAGATAACAATTCTGTTATATCCAGTGAGAATCAAGCTCATGAATCAGTAATAGTCACGCGCAAGAGAAGCTTTAAGTATTTTCGCTTTTTTATATATTAAAGTTACCTCTCTGAAGGTGGATGCAGATGGCGTATTCTTAACTTCAACTAATAGAACAACTGATTCAGTGGAAGGCAAATCGATACAACAAGGAAACATTAACCGGATAGAAATAACTGGTATGTATAACGGTATGAGAAAAATCTATTAACATTCAACGTCGTGGATTGAAGAAAGGATTGAAGAATTGAAATTTCTTGATGGTTACCAACTACGACAGACATCTGAAGAAGGCAGGAGACTACAGTAGCCGAAATGTTGTGCCCATAAGATGAAGAAACTAATCCGAAAAAAATTGCTTAATACCAATAATTAAACATTCATCTTAATGCATATTTTATGTATTGTGTCCCTCCAGAACGTGAGTAATCATGACTCTCCATAATTTTCTTTGTAGGTCTCAGTAAATTTTGTCTTTTCTCTATCTATCCGAATCCCTACTCTGCAAACCATTTACATAGCTTTGTTAGGTAGTTTATGCGTTGTTTTCTTCTGTCCCTTTTGCCTTTAATATGTTGTGTGTGTCAGATTTTCCAAGACCCTTTCCTCCTTATTAACTACTGTTGCTATTATAAACAGTCGGTGTTCGAGGCCAGGGTTTCAAATTCTGATTTTAAAAGGAGACAAACTTTCTTCACTTCAAATATTTATTCTCTCTCCGTAACCAATTTGGCATTGTCGTTGTCGGTTTGATCTCGTATCCAAGAATTTAATTTCTTCTTTGCTGATCGTTTCCTTTGTGGTGATGGTTTGATGAATAAATTTGCCGCCAACGTGCAGGTTCTTGACTAGAAGCTTTCAGTTTAACCAAAACCTTCTCCCGTCATCCATTCACTTATCGCCGTTTGGCTTTGTAAAATTTGGTTGGAGGTGAAAGAAAATTGGAGTAAAAGAAAGTGCCGATGGCGTAAATTCGTTTGAGGTGGACGTCAATTTGCCAGGAAGTGACCCACACATTTGATTTCATGACCCTCTTCTGTGGCACATATGGAATGAGACATGCAGAATCCAGTTATAAAACTGCAACGGACTGCCAATGACTCTGTTATAATTTTGAGTGGCGCCTTTTGTATCATGTTCATCATGCATAGCCGTCTTCATCCGCTGGTTCTACTACAGAATCCAGTTATGAAACTGCTACGGACTGCCAATGACTGTTATAATTTTGAGTGGCGCCTTTTGTGTCATGTTCGTCATGCATAGCCCTCTTCATCCGCTGGTTCTGCTTCAGAATCCAGTTATGAAATTTCGAGTGGCGCCTTCCCTAGCGTAGTCTTCTTCACCCGCTGATTCAAACGTTGACATTTGTTGTAATCGTCATCCGCTTTTTCCACCGCTGGGGCCTTTAGGGTTGGCCGCGCTTAGCCTGGGTCTTCGTCTTCGGCCTTTCCGCCAATGGTGACCCTGCCAGAAATTCAGAACTCCCGATGCCATCGCTCTCAGAGTCAGTGGACATCGCAAGCCCTTCCACCATGACAAGGAGCGACTATCAGTGATACGAATACAGAAATATACACACATATACATACATATATATTATATACTGGATGTCGCAGTAAACAACACCACATTATTATTATTACTTTAGAAACCAAACAATAAATAAGAAAATAATAATTTTTTATTATTGCTGTTGTTAAAAATATTTGAAAGATAAATAACAGTGGAATAAATTGACTGTTCTGATCTGAACAAATAGTAAAGAGAAAATAAAGAAAATAACGTTAGAACTCGGATACCTTTTCTTAAAATTTAAAACACATCCACCTCCATGAAAATGTTACGTTACTACAATCAATAAATAAGAAAAGTATAAACGAATAAAATTATCGGCAAATGTTGTTAAAAATGTTTGAATAATACATGATAAGGAAAGAAGTCAACGATACTGAACCAATAGCCAAAGATAAACAAAACCTATATGACAATTCGAAATGCTTTTCGCATAATTTCGAAAATTACGTCGTCTTTCATAAAAAGAGAAATGTTACGCTCCAATATTATAAATAGAGTAGAATTATTTACGCTAACGTATAAGTAATCTAACAAATACAATACATTAAATGTTCTTCATGCAACAATTCTTAATGACAATAGACATTCTTAATAAAGTTTCTACTGGACTTTAGAAATAAAATAAAATGTATACTTCGACTTTTCTAAAATATTAAGCAAATATGTATTTTAATAAAAATTATAAATGCATAATAATATATTACAAACTATAATATAATAATTAAGAAAAATATAATAATAAAGAGATAATTAAAATAATCAAGACTTCCCTGTTAAAATATATCACTTTCTTTGAGCAATGAAAAACACGTCCGTCCACTCTGACATCAGCGTCTCATTTCCAATTTGGCATTGTAAATCTCAGCTAAAAATCCCCGATGTCATAAAGATTAGTTATCATATGTTTATATTTAAATGATACATTATCAAATATACGGTTAAATGCCCAGCTGGTGGGGGCCTAGAATACGATAAATGCATCTCCAGCAGAAGGATAAAACCCATCCAGCAAAATGGGTCAATATTGGCGACCAATGCTTACCTATAGACTCATGTATATACCCCACCAATGTCTACCTATAGACTGAGATATAAACACGACCAATATTTTTCTAGGAACATTTGTAGAGTTTTTTTTTTCCTTTTAGACTCATGTGTATGAAATTAAATTACATGCGGCAGAAAGATTGGTGGTTTTTAGGGACCACCTCTTAATTGTTGCTGTTGCCAGGGCCACCCGGTGTGGTAGCAACTGTTTGGGCCCTAGCTATGGGCCAAATAGAAATAAAAATAAATCACTGTGAAAGTATAAAAAAAAACATTTTTATAGTAACATTACCAGCAATAACTATTTAAATCAAAATGACCAACAATACACTTCATAGTAAAATAACCAACAATACATTTTATATGTTGCTGAATGCATGCAATTGCATTCTGTTATATTCCGTGCTAAGGGAATGAATACTTAACACCAGGTGGATAATAGAAGAAAGGTTTATTGTACACAACAAGTACAATATAAAATACAGTAGAGTTATACACACAGGTCAATCTAGTAGTGAGTGTCACTAATTGGAAGGTCGGAAGTGCTTGTGTCTTCTCTCTCTCTCTCTCACTCTTTCCCAAGTCTCTCGTAGACGGTTGACTTTATAGGTACTTACTACCTATAGTGTAATCATTCATGGGGGTGACTGGTTATTCCATTACATTACATTCAAAATGTATTTACTTTTAAAATCATAAAACTTTGTTCAAAATATTTAGATTTAGGCATTAAATAACCCTAAAAGTTGATATGCCGCTAAACAAAATCAAACAATCAACATTTTAGACTCTACAGGCTGTCTCTAGAGTCTGGAACCATAGGCAAAAATGCATATTTTCCAGAAATTAAATTATCAACATTTTATTGAAATAGAATATTATCAAATAACATCTTCAATATGATTTTCATCATTTGTGATGCAAAAGTTGATGTGCTTTGCAAGATTCACGTGAACACTTCACATCGCCGTCAATTTTAACACATTCATTCTTTTACACATTCAAACGAGTGTGTTGCATCTGTGATTTTCATTGAGCACACCTTCTTCTTTAGTATGCCCCAGATAAAGAAGTCACTTCTTTCTTCTTTAAAGAAATATAGTAAATGAGATTTCCTATATGTCCAGAATTTAGGGACACCCTCTAGTATAAACACAAGCAATGTATACTCAACATTAGACTCAAGTATAATGAAAAACATATTTCGGCATTTCGTAAGCCAAGAAGGGTTGATATGTAGTAAAATCAACCAACACGAGCCAAGCGAAGATGCAGTTTAGAGAAAGTGGACATTGTGTGTATGTGATGGGAAAAGTCAACTTTATTACAAGGGTTTATGTCTACATCACTCAGACAGAAGCTAAGAGCGAACAATTGCTTACGAGTGAATATATTCGATAGACAAATCCAACTTTGGAATAAGTCAACATATGTATCGTGAGTATCGAACGCATTTCTGAGATTAAACTGATAAACCATTGCTCTACGATAGAAGATGTACGATAATTATGAAAAAGATATAAACAATTTTCAGCAAATAAAAGTATTCAGTAATATTATTAGCCTTGATTGGCAACCAGTTTAGGATAAAAATCCGAAAAATAATCGTGCTAATGGAATTTAGTACTGGAGAATGTTCAGCTAAGGAAGGACATCGACAGAAACTTCTTGCTGACCCCAAGCAAAACATGGCAAATAGGAAATATTTCTTAACTTAAAGCCATGGTAAAACTGCGATGGCGCAGGAAGATTTCTTCTTCAGGAAATGAGAAAAGTCTGGTGATGACGATTAAAAAGATTATTATTATATTTTATTTCGCAATTTTCTAAAAGTTAGCCACATTTATTACAATTTCTAAGAAATTAACTGGACTGATGAAGAATATCGTATTCCGGTGAGCCTGAAGATCCGTTTCTTGAGCGAAAACTACGTGCATTCACATAGACTTTTTGTGGGCATAATCTCATTAGCTTCTCTTGCATAGAAGTTTACCATACTAAAATCTATAGAATTGTCTACGTATCCAAATATAAATTCCTAGGGTGATCGCGGATTTTAAAAGTATTTCACACTTAGCAGTGTTACACATTGAGTTGTATAATCTGATTATGTACGAAAGAAAAAAATGTGGGGTAAAATGAATCGCCGAAAGGATTACATAAAATAGATATTTAAAAAATATTGATTTCTATTGAAAGGAATAAATTGTAGAAATAGAATAAAATCTTTTGGTTGTGAGACCATCTGAGACATTTCTACGACTGATCTGTTTCTTGGTATTTTCTATAGAATCAATAGATAGATGCAATAACGCTATAATAATCAAAAGGATTTCATCCTCTTGTGATTGGTTGAATCACCAGAGAATTTAATTCTGAACTAGCGCCACATGGGACGTTTATATTCGATATAATAAAAGTTTGGGTTTTACATAGATGAGCCATATGCAAGACAAGCGTAATTATAATAAGAAAATAATATTTCAGAGATTGATCACACGGAGATATCAGCATAAAAGACATTTCGATCATCGACTTATATTTTACACTGCACATATATACAGACATGCATGCATGCATATCTATCTATCTATCTATCTATCTATCTATCACAGTCTGCTTCTATCTATCTATCTATCTATCTATCTATTCCAGTCGGTCCACATCTATCTATATATCTATCTATCTATCTATCTATCTATCTATCTATCTATCTATCTATCTATCTATTCCTTGAGCGAAAACTACGTGCATTCACATAGACTTTTTGTGGGCACAATCTCATTAGTTTCTCTTGCATAGAAGTTTACCATACTAAAATCTATAGAATTGTCTAGGTATCCAAATATAAATTCCTAGGGTGATCGCGGATTTTAAAAGTATATCTATCTATCTATCTATCTATCTATCTATCTATCTATCTATCTCAGTTGGTCCACATCTATCTATCTATCTATCTATCTATCTATCTATCTATCTATCTATTCCAGTTGGTCCACATCTATCTATCTATCTATCTATCTATCTATCTATCTATCTATTCCAGTTGGTCCACATCTATCTATCTATCTATCTATCTATCTATCTATCTATCTATCTATCTATCTATCTATTCCAGTCGGTCCACATCTATCTATCTATCTATCTATCTATCTATCTATCTATCTATCTATCTATCTATCTATCTATCTATCTATCTATCTATCACAGCATACTCATTATCTATCTATCTATCTATCTATTTATATCTATCCATATGTTGAATAAATATTTTAATGATACAGAGTTGTTGTGAACAAACGAACTCAGATATAAACCATATGCCAACATTAGAGTTCTGATAGTCAGCCATTCAGTTTTACTATAAATCATCTCCGAAGTACACCGTCTGTCCATTTTATGCTACGCTCATAAATTCCAGAATAACGCGTCATTTCAGATCCTTAAAATCTCATCACGAGTTATAATCAATGGGTTTGTGTTTAGAACCCCTCCTAAGCTGTCAAGCATCATATTTATTATTTGAACTCTGTCCTTATTGCCAAATGGGACATTGCCGTATCAAATAATGTGTTTACGAATTTTTTCGTCCGTCGAGACGGCAATCTTGGCGGTGTTTTAAGCTGTTTACATTTCCATTGTTTGTTTTTTATTGTCTGACACTCACCAATTTCGAGTTTCGATTATCACAAGCGCTAATCTGGTGCAAACATGTACGCTACTCTAATCTTTAAGCTAAAATATAGAAATGGGAATATTTTCTTAACCAGGGTTAGGTTTAAAAATGTATTTCAAAACCGATTTAATTTGCAAGCGGTACCAAATCACTGTATTCTTAAGAATTTTAATTTGATTATCACCAGAAAAACTTTGCAAAATCTAAACTATTTTTAGAATAAATATAGTGCTTTATGAAAATTTGTCATTCAGCTTCTAATTCCTCCAAAAATTCGAACGTTATAGGTATGACGCTAAACTGCATCCGGCAGAAAGGCCTCTGACCGTGAGGTTTTGAGGAGCGTGGGACCACCTATTAATTGCTATTGTTCCCAGGTCCACCATGACCCGGGGTGGTAGCACCTGTTAGGGTCCCATCTATCAGCAAATAGTTAACATACAAACTGGGGTCAAAATACTATGAAAGTATAAAATACATTTTTATAATAAAAATACCAGCAATACATTATCATAGTAAAAAATTACCAGGAATACATTTTTGTAAAAAAAAAATTACAAGAAATACATTTTTATATTAAAAGATAGTTCCAGCAATACATTTTTATTATATATATATATATATATATATATATATATATATATATATATATATATATATATATATATGTGTGTGTGTGTGTGTGTGTGTGTGTGTGTGTGTGTATATGTATGTATATATTACCAGAAATGCACTTTTGCAAAAGAAATTACTAATGCTCTCAAGAAAATTTAATTTCGGCATTAAATGACCCATAAGTAGAGAGTGGGTATGCCTCTAAACAAACGGAAATTCGACAGTTACTCGAAACAATGCTAATCTTCTTTCAAGAATTCTACAAGGTCTTTTTCAACATTATCATTCATGATAATTTGTCGGTTAGATTCGGCTCAAATAAATTTCTTTATAACCTGATAAAAGTTCCTTTCTTATATTTAAATCAAACTTTTCCTCGTCCAGTAAATGAGCCAGCCACCAAAGTCCACAAAGATGAGCAAATATTTACCTATGTGCAAACTCTCATCATGAATGCTAGCAAAATCCGAAAAGATCACGTACATAATTGGTAATACAAACAGGTTCCATCAATAGTCTTTTGCGTATTCCTTTCAGATGACATTTTTAACTGCAAAAATCGGCAGTTTAATTATAAGAAACTATTCAAAATCTTAACATGAACCATCGGGAAACTTTATCGAAAATAGTTGCAATGTAATTTTTTTTAATGGAGGATCACTAAAAACAATCGTTTTTATTGCAGCAGTCAATGTACAATAGAAGTGAAGTCAAAAAATGTATTACCAGTTGTGTGTCTGGCTTAAGTATATAGGAATACGTATGCTTTAAAAGAAATATATTTTGAAAGGTTTTAACTATGACTAAAACTGTTTCGATGTCAAATGAAACCAGACAAGAAAGTAAGTAAAATATTTCTTGTAATAATGACAATGGCAAAATTTCAACAGCTCATAAATCTTATATAAAATGTACAGTGTATGTGTTTGTGCGTGTGTGTCCAATTTCAGTTATTCATGACTCATTCAAAAACCATAGAAAAGTTAGGTACAGGGAACGATTTTCGTTGAGCTCACATCCAGGGTTGTCAGATTATGCGAGGTTAAAAATATATATTAATATATTATATTCCATAATATAAAGTTTTACCTAATTAGCTATTATGTTTCTCTAACTCTTCGAATGTTGAATGTATAACTAATTATAATTTCTGTTTTCCCATCTTTACACTATATTAATTTTATCTTATAAATTGTTCTCTGTTCTGTCACCCATGAAATAAAAATAATTGTTTGTTCGGAAAATAAAGATCTACGTACGTCAAATCGTCTTTAAATTGTCATCAGAAAAATTATCGTTGAACTTTTAAAAGGTAAGCTTAAACATTAATTCAATACTTAAATGCAGCTATCAATTTTGAGTTCTTCTGTAGTTTATTGATGCCTATCACATCTACTCCTCCCTAGCTATTGTTATGAGTCCTCCGCTGGAGCTAGCTTAAATGCTGCTCGATAGGGCGGCTTTTAAGCTAGTAAAATATAAATTAAGACTAGAAGAAGGTGAAATAAATACTAGACAAAAATTGAGGTAATAGACAGCAATTCATGTAAAATAATTAAAAGCAATAATACTGCTACTACTACCTTATTTTTTAAAATGCATCTTCCTCCGAGACGTAGGCGATTATGGCTTTACAAAGATTCCTTTTTTATTATCTGTGAACTAGCATGGTTTCTTGAGGAATATAGTAAAGTGTTTTTACGTTGACTTCTGCACGGATTGGAATTCAGTCTAATGTGATATTTAACTCAGAGCTTGGAGGGGGTGGTAATAAATGGATTAATACCTTTCCCAAGGGCATTAGTGCGAAGTGTAAGTAACAAAATTTGAAATCGTTTCGCTGATTCCATTTTCCATGCTGGTAACCGTTACGTCACTTTCATATGCCTCTAGTGTATGTAAACAAAAAGATGGTATTAGGTTGGTGCGAAAATAATGACGTAATAATGTCGTTTTTTGACGTATTTTTTAACGTCAAAAAACGACATTATTACGTCATTATTTTTGCACCAACCTAATAGCATATCAGAGGAAATAAGGAATATTCTAGAGCTCTATCTGAATGACTATTACCATAACTGGTAGAGCAGCTGTCACGTTAAGAGAGGTTTCCGTGTTAAACGGACACGTGTTCGAGGCTTGTTGAAAGTTTTTTTTTTTTTTCAGCATTGTTTAGGAAGATAGTGATTTTCTAAGCGTAGCTTAGATGTAGCACAAGGCCGAAAATATGGGGCAACCAGTGAGGATCGAATTTCCTATTTAGTTGTAATTGATCTAGCGAGACAATCTTTCTAACCATTACACTATGTCAATATAACACAATGATTTGCTAAGTGCAGCTTAGATGTAGCACAAGGCCGAAAGTATGGGACACCCAGTGAGGATCGAACTCATTATTCAGTCACGATAGAACATGGATATGTGCCCAAAAAGTTATGCCCTCTCCAGGGTACAGGCCTGGGATTTTTTTTTATATATATATATATATAAGTGATCCCATCCAGCACGTCTCACCCTCCCTACGCCACCGATGTTTTCCAAGGGAAAGGAGAAGGCCAACACAGCCTGGTATCAGCATCATTGCAGGAGTTGCCAAACGAAATTAAACATGACATTGGATTGTTTCGGATTTTAATTCAGAGTTGTCCTTCTCCTGTAGCCTTGTGTGGAAGCCGGTCTAGGAGGAGGAAAAACTCGGAATTCAGAGCCTCCAAATATGGGTAAATAATAGGGTAGCCTGTGCTCTATAGCTCTGCTTAGCAACCAGAAACAAAGTTAAATTAAAAAAAAAATTAACCTGCAGATTTTATTCTGTTGATGACCATAGCTGTTTCAGTACCAAGTGAATGACGACTAATCGATAAATCTGTCTTGCACACACACCTTCACTAATTTTAGTACACGTCGATAGTGATGATTTTCATTTTGTTTTTCTATTAAACCTTAACGGACGTTTAAATTTCAGATGTTAGATGGCAAAGCATAACTATCCTGGTATTACACTCAACATTTACTTTACCACTATGGCCTCAAGTTGAAGATTAATGTTTTTTTCACACCTCAAGCAAATCACCATGGACACTTATGTCATTACCCTGGAGTGATTAGCATTATAAAATCCCTAGCAAATCAAGTGAAAAAAATCTTTGCGGTTTCTGCTTTAACACACTCTTAAAACGAGGCATAAATTTTCAAAATGGCAGTAGGTGATACAGACAAATTTTAAATGTTCTTGTTTTCAAATTCTCGTGAAACTTCGCTGTTACATAAATTAAACTAAAAGGGACCCAGTCAAACTCATTGCTGTATTGGTGTGTTAAGTGTGATGTGTTATGGTAACGCAATTCGTTTGTTCCTGTGTATGAAAGCCGTTATGACATAGATGTCTGGCCATTTTTTTTTCTTTTGTGGATATTATCAACATAGAAGACGTGTAGAATAGAAGTGAGCAGTAATCTTATCAAACGTGATTGTCTTTTTGTAGTATCGAGTATTTGTTTTGATTTTCGTGTTATATACCTAGCATTGAAACCGATTTCGTATATAGAGACTCCTATTCGTTATTTGAACGCTCTCTGGAAATGCTTTTAATGAAAAGTAGCATCAGCATTACTGGTCGAGAGCGTAGGTAATCGTGTCGAACAAACTCAGTGAAGAGTCAGAACAAACCCTGTTTTGGCAGCCGATCAAAATCGCCGACCGTATTCAATGTTCTACAAGAACTACTATAGACGTTTACCTTGGCAACACTTCATAAAACAGTGATTGTCACTTAGGAATACGAGAACAAATTATCGTCTAGCGAAGCCAACACCAAAATGATGCATAGCTCCCTTTCAGTTGATTGCATTAAGATTGTTAGAAACGACCAGAGTGCATCAAAAGTATTTTCGTTTCTTTTTCCTTTTTTTTTTTTTTTTTTTTAATCTGATGTATTACTTGACATCAAGTATATTTTAAAGATTCTAGCTTTTCTGAAATTTTCACAATGGGTTCTTTTCTACTTTGCGTTTAAAAGTATCATAATTGATAAATGATTTTCCGTCCATTTATTCTTTATTTCAAAGAACAAATTACCACCTTGAAGACGCTTGGGACAGTTTGGCGCAACGGTCAGTTTGGTTATTATTTCATTTTCTTTCGACTTTACGAATTCTGCTGGAAGTTTCAACGACTTTAAAGATAATGTATGAATTCATACCCTCAGAAATGCCAGAATCTCAATACTCGCATAACATTTTAAACAAAATATATAACTTATCGATAATGATATGAATAATAATAATCATCATCCTATTTCACTTTTGCTTGTTCCCCCTTATGCTCTTCCAATACATCATAAATAATGGACTATTCCGTTTTGATTCTGTGATAAGAGGGGACAAACGCTACTTGGTTTCAGTGAGAAAATGACTGAATGAAAGAAAGAAGAGAACAGAAGATAGAAGTGCTTAACGGATGTTTCAGTGAAATGGAAATATTTGTCAATTTCAAATCTTTTCATTTATAGACACTTATTAAAATAACAACTAGCGTTTGCAATATTTTATAAAAAGTTGTTAAGCCCAAATACTTAGCGATGCTTTTCTACAGATATTTTATTGTCGAGAACTCGCTATCAGCTTATTCAATCATTAACTTAAGAATTAAATATTCATCAAAATATTAAAATGGAAAAACTGTGAAATTTTCGCGGGTTAAAACTAATAATAATAATAATAATAATAATAATAATAATAGATTTTGCAACTTTTACGGGATGGAAACTGCATGGAATTGATAAGAACACTACACAGACCTGACTAAAGATATCGGACCTGTGACAATTTTATGGGACGTTATAATACACATGGACAGAACAAAGTTAACCACCCAGACATCGTGACCGCATAAACAAAATGCACTTTCTTATTGACATGGCAGTCCCTGAAGATTGTAATGTATCTTTGAAGATATTCAAAGAATTATCAAAATACAAGGATCTTGAAGTAGATATCTCAAAAATGTGGCACATGAGGACATCAGTGGTTCCAGTTGTAGTTGTAGTCCTCGGATTGATTGGAAAACAAAGGTTCCGATAAACTCAGAGAATGGTTTCTTGGCAAATTTAAATAAATACAAAAATATGTACTCACAAGCAGAACTCGCACATTACAAAGGGATTCTTCTATGTAAAATGTGTGTGATCTGTTTTGTTTTTTGTTTTTATCAAATTAGCAATTGAAAATGCCATGAAGCCATTTCTGGCCTTAGGTCTCTGGTTGGGAAACCGAAATGAAATGTGTATACAACAGAAATCCATGGAAATAATAATAATAATAATAATAATAATAATAATAATAATAATAATAATATTAGGTTGGTGCAAAAATAATGACGTAATAATGTCGTTTTTTAACGTAACGTCAAAAAACGACATTATTATGTCATTATTTTTGCACCAACCTATTAATAATAATATATTGGAATCATAGACATTTTTATTTGAAGTTGTGAGTAATGTCAGCATCTTCATTATGTTATTATTTTCTCTTTGAATTACATGGGCAAAATAACATGGTACCATTTAATGGGAAGAAAAAAGTCTGCATGCGGCTTCAGCTTATCCATATTTTTAGAAATATGCTACTTCATATTTAACGACTGGATTTTACTAAATCTTATTTTTGTTCCCCCTTAAAATTGATCTAACCACTTTTCCCACAAAATGAATACAATTTAGATGTAACTTAATGTTAAAAAAAGTCAGCGAGAACTTCTATAAAAGAGAGACTCTACAATATGTCAGAGGAAAATAATAAGTTGTTTGTTTGAATTGGAAATGGGAAACATCGAACATTTTAGTGGTATCGATAGAATCTAAGTTGCTCGATAGAATGTATTCACTAAAAAGGATATAAGGATTCGGTTTGGAATAAAGCATTTCTCAGTGAATCTTTGGTAATGGTAATAGGAGCCATATCCTTATGCCTTTACTGAATAGTAAGTGCCAATGTCGATTGAAATTAATAAGATCTTTGTCTTGGAACCATTTTTCAGGAAAATCGGCTTCTCAAGTCCACTAGCTCTGATGGTTCTTTCCATTATTGATGGCCGCTTCCTTCCTAACCTTTTGATCCATTTTAGTTGTTGCTGTTGTAATTCCACAAGTGATGTCGTTTATATTATTTGGTACGATTTTTTGCTTGTGATTCTGAAGCGCCAGTCCACAAGATTTTAAGAAGGGTGGTCCTCGCTAAGACCTACAGGTTTCATTCGTTGAAAACCATTTTAATCATTGATCTAAGAAAGCGGTTGTATACAGCTGACAGTTTAGATATTTCTGAACGCGTTTAGCATCATGTTTGATAACCATTCGATGAGATTATTTAAGAACTTGACACTAGCTTCTCTCTATATTTCTGAGATGAGGTATTATGTACACTATTTACATTATTCGGATTATTGTCCTCATCTTTGTTGCCATATTTATTACAACGTTTCGTTCGTTGTACGCTCCGGCCTTCTTCAGATGGTTGGAATGTCGAACTGAACCCTTTATTTCGCTCACTGGGGTAGACTGTTCTAGTTCCACGTGCCATGTTTAATGGATGTCATTTATCAGTTATCTTATGTTAATTCACCTCTCCAAGTTCTCCACTGCCTTAACCGGGTATTGAACTCACTCTCTTTGGGTCCTGTCAATGGATCTAACCAACGCCTTTATCTACTGTGCCATGTGTCCTTGACATCCATTAAACATAGCACGTGGAACTAGAATAGTCTACCCCAGTATGTAAATAGTTGACACTAGTTTTTAGGTTAAACCGTTGAAATCCTTCCCTAAAACACACAATCCTTCTGATTACACTTTCCTAAGAATATAAATATCGAATAATATATTACAGAGGCAGGAGGGGAGGCACGGTGGAATAATAGATAGCGGTTCAGATTGAGGAATCGGAGAGCTAATACCCTTGGGAAAGGTATGAATCATCTTCTTCTCCCCCCCTAGCTATGGGTAACTAGCAGAACATACCGGGATGACAACTGGTGTACCGCAAAAAGAAATGGCAATCTACTGCGGGAAACAATATGCCTCATCAGTCATGTATCGAAAGATACATGATCGCCTAAGCGTGTATCACGCATGGTACATAACTGATTGTGCACCGGAGTGAGACAGAATTAAAGTGTAACAATTTTAAATGACTGACTAGAACTGCGTAAGACTGTCTGGCGCCAGAAATATATTTGCAGTATGCGTGCATTAAATATAATAATAGGACTTTAAAATTTTAGCTGTTTGTGCATATACGAGGTGCTACGAAAGGAATAAGCATGATTTCTAATTCTTTACTTCATATATGAGGCCTCTACATTTATGTTTGGTAAAT
The DNA here is from genome assembly GCA_963932145.1 of Acanthosepion lycidas. Taxonomy (NCBI): domain Eukaryota; kingdom Metazoa; phylum Mollusca; class Cephalopoda; order Sepiida; family Sepiidae; genus Acanthosepion; species Acanthosepion lycidas. The sequence continues at coordinate 24,056,246 of OZ010602.1, forward strand.
GAATATTGATAGAATTGATAGAAAATGTTGTTCTTTAAATCCTGGTAAATTAATTTGTCCTTCCAGCTACGGGATATAAATACATACTCAGTCATTTTATAGACGAACAAATGGCATTGCATCCATTTACTAAACACCACTTTGTCAGTTTGGTACAAGGCCGTGATAGCGAGCTCTCCAGGAATTACTGAACTAATTATTGATGGCCTACGGGACAATCTGACTGTCGCTCTTGGATACGAAGCCCGTGAAAACAACATTCGATATTGAAACGCCGCAAATGTTTTTGACTTCTCCCTGCAAAAACATCGCTGGTCGGTTGAGTGTATTTTTCTCATCGCAAGCTCATTAGCAGTAAGCACTGGCAAAAAAAAAAAAAAAAAAAACCTCGACAAAAATGCTAAATTGAAAAAAAAGTAAAAGAAAAAGCAAAGAAGACACTACTTCCGGAAGTAATATATAAACCAATCAAATACTATTATGAAGTAAAGATCAACAGCAGACTACAGTTTTAACTAGCGGCAAAAGCAAGAGTTTAGTCAAGGAATACCTAAAAACTAAATAAATAAAACTAAAAAGTACGCTTGCAAAACAGAGGTAAGAGTTATACTTATATCAATTCCTGATTTTTGTATGTTTGCTAAAAATATAAACGTATCAGACAGTAAATTATCTGTTAAAAATGACTACATTTGAAAGTGATTCTTCCAAAAAAGAACGATACTTTTTAATGCATCTGAAATGAAAATCTCTTATAAAGCAGAATTTGACCAGAGTAGAACCTAATCTGGTCAAAGCAGGAAAAAAAAAAAAAAAATAAATAAAATAAAGCAACCCAATAAGTATATAGAAAATGCTGAAAAATAAACTGTCAAATAATTAGGTGCTGCTCTTCTGACAGTGCTTATACTAACGCATTATATTTTCGGATATGAAAATTTATGAATGCTCACAATCCACTCCTGTCTGCGCTCTGAATCATCACCAGCCATTTTGACAAAATGATTCGTCATTGACATGTCACAATGTTTAAAGGAGAAGTGGGTATCTTTTAAATGAAAACTGAAGAAACTAAAGCCGTCGGATAAAATAATATACAAAACGAAATTTAGCAGAAATGAGTTATTGAAATAAATAACGAAAAGTAAAATCTTATTCCACGAAACAAAAGATCTAAATGTTATGGTCCAATATCCTCGCACCACAGTTATGGTCCAAGGTTAGAACCAAGGAAGAACAACACGAACACAAGAGTAGAATTACAAAGTTATATTGCAACAGAAATATAGTACAAGAAGTTGAAGGTGTTAGTAATGACTGTCCGTCTGGTTTAGAGTGAACTAATATTGTCTCGACTCGTTACACCATTCATTCATTATACCTCTTGAGAGGCGCAGTATTGATAATGTCAGGAAGAGTCCTTTATCGTTATAGGTAAGTTCCCATAGCACTAAATTAACAGTCTGCTTAAGGTGAAAGCAATAGTATATCCTCAGGTCGTTTGTGAAGTCGAAAATCTGTGGGGCAGAAATCCAGGGTTTCATATTTTGATTTTCAAGGTAAGAACTCATCACTTTTGACGCGAAACAATCTCTCGACTTCATTATTTCTCCCCATTAATTAGTATTATGCTAAACAATGAATCTGCAATGTTATTAGTCCTGACCTGGCATCTCGTATTCAGTCACTTTCCCACCGCCGTAATGTAGCTTCTTTGTACTTTTTCTATAAATACTTTCATGGTAATTGTCCTGATGAGCTTTCCTGTATGATACCTAGACTTTATGAAGTTAAGCACCATACTAGATTGGTGACAGACGCTCATCAATTTACAATTGAAATGGCTATATATATAACCGCAAGTTCTATGTTAATAGCTTCTTCTCGCACTTCTCGCTTGTGAAATTCTCTTCCGATTTCTTGCTTCCCATTTAACATTGATTTTCAAAAATTTAAATGAAATGTCAATCATTACCTTCTGTTTTCTTAATTCCTGTTCTTTTATTCTTCTCGCTCTTTAGTAGTGTTTTTTCTCATTCTCTAACACTCAGTAACTCCTTGCGTCTTAGTGGCTTTATTACCTTGCTCGGGGTGAAATTATTTTAAAAAAAATGAAACAAAAAATATGCTATTGAGAAAATTAAATAATAGATTGTAGTTATATGACTGAAGTTGAAGGACACGCGCTGGTTGACTTTCCGAGCTTAAGGCAGTGTTACCAGTCAAAGGATAGGGGATGTGCATTTAGATATCATATGAATCTTATTTTGAGGCTCCAATCTATACGACTTGCTCAACAGTCCTTAAGTGTAAAACAACCTGGACATTGTGATAGAAAGTAACAAAAATAAGATAAAAGAAAAGCTAGTAAACAAATTATTAATGAAAGTATAACAAATTAATAGAAAATGAATTATAAAAATATAATTAAATAGTATGAAAAATTAATAAAAGCATAACAAAAACTCTCTTGTGGAACTCTCTTCTGGTTTCTTGCTTTCCAGTTAAATATGATCATCCTAAAATTTCAATGTACTGTCAATCGTTATCTTCTGTCTTCTTAATTCCTTTTATTTTATTGTTCCCTCTCCTTAATAGTGTTTTTTTTTCTCATATTCTCTAACAGTCAGTACTCCAAGTGCGTCTTAGTGGCTTTATTGCCTTACCTGGAATCATATGATTAAAAACACAAGCAAAAGAAAAAACAAAGTTTTGTAGTTATCGAGATCCAGAAAGAGAAACGGGACTTAGAAATGTGGAATTCTAACATCTTTATGTAATAATGTGACTAAAAAAGATATAATATTAAACAGCAACTATTATCACCTTAACCATCTCTCGAGAGGCGGTAACTTTTATCGCTTCAAAAACTTTATTTTTTTCTATTTTTTTCTGTCTTTCTACTAGGTTGGTGCAAAAATAATGCCGTTTTCTGACGTTTTCAGAAAACGACATTATTTTTGCACCAACCTAATTTTTTTTTTCTTTCTCCTTATTCGTTCTTTTTAGCTTGCTGACTTTTTGACCATTGATTTTCTTTCTATCGTTATTTCTTTCTTTGTTTCGTCCTTTCGTTCGTTCAGTCTTTCTTTCTTTCGTTCAGTTCTTTATTTCTTTCGTTCATTCTTTCTTTCGTTCATTCTTTCTTTCGTTTATTCTTTCTTTTTTCGTTCTGTCTTTCTTTCTTCCTTTCTGTCTGTCTATATGCCTGTCTTTCTTTCTTTTTTTCCGTCTGTCTGCATTTCTTTCTTTCTTTCTTTCTTTCTTTCATGTAATCTGTCTCAGCTTTGTTTACTCGTAGATTATCCTTCTTCCGATTATTTTTCGTGCCTGAAAATTATTTCACTTTTTTCTTGCTATCATTTTTTTTCGTTTCAAATTTTGTAATCTTGTTTCTTTTTCATTCTATTTCTATATCCCTTCTATTTCTTCTTCATTTTATCCTTAAATCTATCTATCTATCTATCTATCTATCTATCTATCTATCTATCTATCTATCTATCTATCTATCTGAGTCTGTTCATTATCTATCTATCTATCTATCTATCTATCTATCTATCTATCTATCTATCTATCTATCTCAGTCTGTTCATTATCTATCTATCTATCTATCTATCTATCTATCTATCTATCTATCTATCTATCTCAGTCTGTTCATTATCTATCTATCTATCTATCTATCTATCTATCTACCTCAGTCTGTTCATTATCTATCTATCTATCTATCTATCTATCTATCTATCTACCTCAGTCTGTTCATTATCTATCTATCTATCTATCTATCTATCTATCTATCTATCTATCTATCTATCTATCTATCTATCTATCTATCTACCTGTCTGTTCATTATCTATCTATCTATCTATCTATCTATCTATCTATCTATCTATCTATCTCAGTCTGTTCATTATATATCTATCTATCTATCTATCTATCTATCTATCTATCTATCTATCTATCTATCTACCTGTCTGTTCATTATCTATCTATCTATCTATCTATCTATCTATCTATCTCATCTCAGTCTGTTCTATCTATCTATCTATCTATCTATCTATCTATCTATCTATCTATCTATCTCTGTTCATTATCTATCTATCTATCTATCTCTGTTCATTATCTATCTATCTATCTATCTATCTATCTATCTATCTATCTATCTATCTATCTATCTCAGTCTGTTCATTATCTATCTATCTATCTATCTATCTATCTCAGTCTGTTCATTATCTATCTATCTATCTATCTCAGTCTGTTCATTATCTATCTATCTATCTATCTATCAATTTTTTTTCTTTTCTTTCTTAGAATTTAATATTTGCACTTTCTAGCATTTTTCAAATTTATTTCATTTTCTTTCTTTCTTTATTCTTAAAATTTAAATTCTTCCCTTTTCAACTTTGTTCCAATATTTAACCCCTATTTTTTTTCTTTTAAACATAAATTTAAATGATTTCACTTCCATTATTCTTTCTTATTCTCTCTTTTTCATCTTTCTTCCTATTTCTCTTTTTTATCATTAAATTACATTTGTGATTATTTCTTCTAAAAAAGAACGAGGAGCAAGTGCAAGAAAACAAAACAAAACGAGACAGGAAATATTGCAGTTCTTCTTAATTGGATTCTATATGAAATAGCATCTTTCATGCAAGTTAGTTTCTATGGGAAAGAGAGAAGAAGCAAAGAAAAAAAAAGCCGGAAACTTTGAGATTAACGACAACATATTGCGTCAGCGCAAGGGGCATTAATTCGATTGCAGGCTTTGGCGACGACATTGGAGAATTACTGAGTGAAGGAATCAGATTGCATTGATGGAGCAAGGAAGAAAATACGGTGTTAATGAGGATGAGTTAAGTGCAGGATATTCAAGATTGAATCAGGAAGAAATCAGATAAAAAGGTAAAAGGTTCAGAGATAAAAGAAAGAATATGGAAGAGGTACAGAAATAAGGAAGAGATTGAAAAGTGAGGGGAAGAAAAAGGATAAGATAGAAACAAAAGAAAGAAAGAAAGAAAGAAAGGAAGAAAGAAAAATGGAGTGAGGATTAAAAAAAGAAAGAAAAGAAACTGAAATAAAGGAAGGAAAAGGAATGGCGAATAAAAAAGAGAAAAAGAAAACAGAAGTGGTAAATAAAAAAGAAAGAAAGGAAACAGAAGTGTTAAATAAAAAAGAAAGAAAACGAGAATCGTGAATAAAAGACAGGAGAGAAACTAAGATGGTAAATATAACAATCAATGAAGAAATAAAGAAATAAAGAAAGAAAGAAAGAAAGGAAACTAATGTGGTCAAATAAAAAGAAAACACATTGAGGTGGTGAATATAACAAGAAAGAAAGATGGAACGAGAAAGAGGTAAAAGGAAAGAAGAAATAAAAGAAAACTGACGAATAAAGAAAAGACAGCGAAAATAGAAGAAGAGAAATAAACTAGAAAAGATAGAGGAATAAAGAGGAAAGAAGAAAAATTAAAAAATAGACACAAAATAATAAGAAAAAGAAACAGAGACAGAGAGCGAAAGATTGGAAATCAGCAAAAGCGTTGAGTAAGAAAGAATAAAAACAGAAAGAAAGTGAAAGAAAGAATAAAAGAAAAACAAGTCGATAAAAAGAAAAGAAATAGCATAGAAAATTTGTTAGAATAAATAAATTACGAGAAAAAAATGAAGGAAAAGAGAGATGAAATAGAAAGAATGAAAAAAATAGAAAAAATATGAAAGGAAAGAAAAAGGAAGGGATGGAAAACAGGACATTTAGTGTAATGGTAAATGAGCAAATACTGAATAGAAGAAACAATTCTGATAGATAGATAGATAGATAGATAGATAGTATGAACCTACTGAAAGAGAGAAAGAGAAAGAGTGACAGTATGAAAAGACTGAGATAGATAGATAGATAGATAGATAGATAGATAGATAGATATGCACATACTGAGATAATTATGAACATACTGCAATAGATAGATAGATAGATAGATAGATAGATAGATAGATAGATTAGAAAAGCGAAATAAAAAGAGATAATTTCAACATATGGCAAAACAGAAAGAAAGGCGTAAAATGACGAACGTTAAAGTTGAAGTAAAAATAAATTGAAAACAAAACAAAATAAATTTATGATAAAATTAAAATAGAAAAAATTTTTTAAAGAAAATAGAGAAGGAGTAATTAAAAGAAGAAAAGAAAAATGAAAAATAATCCATACGTATAAACAGACTATGAAAGATATATTCAAACCGGAATTGAACAGAAAGGCCTCTATAACATGTACAAATTATAGAATTTGAAAAAAGTATTGATTGAGGGGTAGGCTTTTTACTCGGTCTCGAACATTGTAAAAAATGCCGAAAGCAAAACAGATATAATATAACCACCAAGCATGTAGGATGTATAGAATACAAAAAAATAAAAAGGAGCAAATTAAAACAGTCATATTAGAAAACGTTTATACTACCGTCTATGCTCATGTGACAAAATTTTTCAACTATATTGGGAGTTAAGCTTACTGCACGAGGTTTATGCGAGGTTTATACGAGATTTATACGAGAGCCAAAATTAATCACAGGAAAATATCTTAAAATTATTAGTTCTGGCTGTTCCAAAAGTATTACACTTGCATGGTTGTGAGAAAAATGAACAGCCCAACGGGCAAATTTGGAATTGGAGATTCCAGAATCAAACAAATACAAAAATTTAAATATCTGGTAAAAGTTTTAAAAGAGGACAGAAAGTACAACACCAAAATCCGAAGGCCTATTTAGATAGCGAAAGATGGCTTTCAAAAAGCTAAGAAAAGTAACGTATATGGCAGGGAATACAGGACAATCTCCACACAGATGAAGAATAAACCTGAAGCAACAGATGTCGTTCTACACAAGAATGCTGAGAATACCATGGACAGAACATGTGCGCAATGTCGAAGTTTTAGAGAAAATGGAAACAAAAAGGACTTATACTTAACATCAAACAATATATATGTATATATATATAAATATATAAAAGTGAACATTGAAGCCAAGACTCAGAGGCAACCGGCTGTTTCATGCTAGACGCAATCGTCAGGCCGCCTGCCGATGGCGTCCAGCATGAAACAGCCTGTCGTCTCTGAGTGATGACTTCAATGTTCACTTTTATATTTATATTTACACAAGCTCTGTCTCTGATATTGAGCACTTTAGCCCATAAATATAGCACACCTTAAAACTATATTTCTTATATATATATATATATATATATATATATATATATATATATATATATAAGATAGATAGATGGATGGATGTATCTTTAGCCATTGATCATTAGTTTGATTTTTAAAAAGTAAAAAGAATGACAAACGAATATACGGGAAAGGGAAGAAAAATGTACACAAATAAATTATAAGAAAAACATATTTTTCATTAATTGATCAACATAATTAAATTAACATTAACATTATTCGGACTGTTATCCTCATCTTCATTGCCATATTAACTGCTTTTCGACTATTGTACGCTCCGGAAATCTTCATGTGATTGGAATATCGAACCTAACTCTTTATTTCGTCCACCGGGGTAGATTTTTCTAGATTTTTTAACCGCAAGAAAGCTGAAACGTTGTGAATATGGCAAAGAAGATGAGGATACCAGCTGAATAATGTAAATAATCATAATACCTCATCTCGGATATAGACAGATATAATCAAACTCATTAGCATTAATATTTTAAGTGGGGGAAGGCTTTTTTCTTTTTTTTTTTTTTGTCAATTCATTTTATTTATTTTACGAGGATCTTTTTGGGGATATTTACTAGTTAACATGAGCTCGAATTTGAAGGAAATGCTGAATGAGATCTTATTGCGTCAATTTTGTAAGCTACATAAGCACAAACATCAAATAAAAGAAAGATTCTTTTACATTAGCCTTCCAAGTGGAATTTGAGAAGTTGCCCGCCCGCTTTCAGAATTTTGACTTTTATCATGATCAAACAACAATCTCTGGCGCCGAGACTAAGTAAATAAGTCACCCAAGAAAGCCGACCGATAAGATTAACTTTCTTTCTTTTAAATTCAAGCTTTTAACTCTGCTCGAAAGAGTAGAATTAAGGGAGGTAACCACTATGTTTTTGCTCAAGAGCCAAAGGCTTCAAACAAAAGTGATTCGCATATTAATTTGCAATGGGCGAAATGAAAAGCACCGTTGGCAAAAACTCTCTTCTTTCGTTTATTACGATTTTTTTTTCTTTTGCTACTCCTAATTCAATTATTTATGTTGGTGAGGCATTTCTACATCTCTTATTTGTTTATTTCACCCGCCCCATACTTTTGTGCTTTCTTTTGGCCGTACGCCGTATTCTTCCTTAATGCTGCACGCCGTCTCTTCCTTTTAGCTTATTCAGCTTCGTCGTGGAAACACGTCTTTAAGTGCAATCAATGACAACGACGAAAATGCTAATAGAATCGAAATTCAAAAGGCAGAATCTTATTGCTTTTCGGGTATGATGTGGATGTGAGTTGTCTCTGTCTAACCATCCAACATGTCTGCTCAAAGTCGATTATTTCCCTAAACCTTTCACTTTCTACATCACACATACATAGATCTCAGCATCTCGCTCACTCTTTCACACACTGTCTCCCCTCTCTCTCCTACGCTCTCTCTCTCCCCCCTCTCTCTATATATATATCTATCTATATATATACATATATATATATATATATATATATATTGATATATATATATATATATATATATATATATATATATATATATATATATATATATATATATGTATGTATGTATGTATTCGTTTTAAATGATTATATTTTTTAGTTTTTCTGAGGTAGCAAAAACGTTTTAATATAATTCTAAGCAATAAAATAAAATGCCTTCCCTGTCCAACAAGAGTAAATTCTAAAAACATTCTTCAGGAAATCTGTCTTCCAATGATATCTGAAATCTGTACAATTACACTCTGAAATACGATCTCTCTATTTATTTATGTGACATGGGCCAAAATCCATACTTAAAATATCACACACACTTAGACACATACACAAATATATATACACGTATATATATATATATATATATATACATATATATATATATATATATATATATGTACGTATGAATATATCTTACACAAACAATGGGTATCTTATTAGATACGCTTCCAATCATATATATGTATATATATATGCATGCATGTGTGTAAAATATATATAAAATGAGTGTAAATATTTATAAAATAGATGTATATGACCATGTTTACATCCACACACACACAAACACACACACACACACACACATATATATATATATATATATATATATATATATATATATATATATATATATATGATGGATTCTCCTGTCGTTTTTGACGTATGAGTGTCTTTCAGTTCAGTTTTTATGCTTATGTTTCATATGTGACACCAGTCCTGCAAGGGATTTGCAAACAAGTTCACATGAAGGACATGCTGAAGGGGTGACTATCATATGGGCTGATATATTGGCCCAAGATTTAGTGTTGTTTCCTAATTTTCTCAGATAGTTGAGCGGATTCTTATAGCTCGGTGGTAGGTGTTTCTCCAGTTTGTGTCTGTATATATATATATATATATATATATATATATATATATATATATATATATATATATGTGTGTGTGTGTGTGTGTGTGAACACATTCATATATATATATATATATATATATATATGAATATGTATATGTATATATGTATATATATATATATATATATATATGAATATGTATATGTATATATGTGTATATATATATATGAATATGTATATATATATATATATATATATATATATGAATATGTATATGTATATATATATATATATACATATTGCTATATATATATATATATATAGTAATATGTATATGTATATATATATATATATATATATTTATATATATATATATATATATATATATATATATATATATATATATATATATATATATATATATATATATATATATATATTTATATATACAAACAAGTTTGATAAAAAAAGAACCGACAATTTGTATGTTTGTGTGTTCGTTGTTTTTTCAAGTACTTTCAACTGTCGATGTCATTTTCAAGAACCAATGGTGATATCTGCGTTTGGTAGAATTCCTTTGTCTACATCCTCTTCTTTGGGAAGCTGGAAGTTTGAAATTGTCTCTATGACTGAGACAAGCGAAAGTTTTTGAATAAAACGATAACAAAATTTGTACGTCAGACAGTTTATCCACAATTTCGAGCACAATACCCTATTGGAAAACTGGATAAGTACAATAAAAGATTAAGCAGACAGACTTTATCGGTTTCTTTTTAATTAAACTTGTTTGGAATAAATACTTGCTTCTTAAATATACCTTATATTTATGTATGTATTTGGTGTTAACCTCAGTGCCCACTTTTATATTTACATACACTCTTCCGATAATAGTGAGTAATTTTACCCTAAATATAGCTTCCCTTAAAACTATATATAGTACGCAAGCATTCCAATATCATTTTTTAAATGAAATGAATCTATTAGGTTGGTGCAAAAATAATGACGTAATAATGTCGTTTTTTGACGTATTTTTTAATCTCAAAAAACGACATTATTACGTCATTATTTTTGCACCAACCTAACAGTTAGTTCGTCTCTGATATCATTGCTCGTGTAGTGAGATAGATACTCACTGGGTGCCTTAACTATTGCGAGTCTGAGTCAGAAGGAACTTACCTTCTTGCACGATACCAAGAAAATCATTTATAGGAGGAAACAGTCACCGGAGAGGAAGAATTCACTGGGAGAATATAAAATTAAAAGAAATGGATTCTACGCACAGAACAAATGTAAAACATTGTCAAGTTAAATGGAACTTAACTGGAATCTGTTGAGAAAAATGCTTTTCTGTGTATTATTTATGTGTTCTTATAACAGTTTAATTAAGTTTCAGCTTTTAAACCGAACTTCTATCGACAAAGTGCGTATAAATTCTTATGATAGCTTAAATGCACTGGGTATACACAGTCAGATAGATAAAGAGATATGTACAGATTAAGTCAGATAGATAGATAGATAGAAAGGGGGAAACGGAATTAGATATGAACAGAATATGGTAGATAGATAGACAGCTATAAACAAGTCAGATAGATAGATAGATAGATATGAACAGAGATAGATAGATAGATAGATAGATAGATAGATATGAACAGAGATAGATAGATAGATAGATAGATAGATAGATAGATAGATATGAACAGAGATAGATAGATAGATAGATAGATAGATAGATAGATACGAACATAGATAGATGGATAGATAGATAGATAAATATGAACATAGATAGATAGATAGATAGATATGAACAGAGATAGATAGATAGATAGATAGATAGATAGATAGATAGATATGAACAGAGATAGATAGATAGATAGATCGATAGATAGATATATATGAACAGAGATAGATAGATAGATAGATATGAACAGAGATAGATAGATAGATAGATAGATAGATAGATATGAACATAGATAGATAGATAGATAGATAGATAGATAGATAGATAGATAGATATGAACAGAGATAGATAGATAGATAGATAGATATGAACAGAGATAGATAGATAGATATGAACATAGATAGATAGATATATAGATAGATAGATATGAACAGAGATAGATAGATAGATAGATAGATAGATAGATAGATAAATATGAACATAGATAGATAGATAGATAGATAGATAGATATGAACAGAGATAGATAGATAGATAGATAGATAGATAGATAGATATGAACATAGATAGATGGATAGATAGATAGATAGATAAATATGAACATAGATAGATAGATAGATAGATAGATAGATAGATAGATAGATACGGACAAAATTAGATACATAAACATGAAATGACGAAGAGAGATAAAGAGGGAGAGGGAGAGTGGGGAACAGAGATAGATAGATAGATAGGGAGAGAGAGAGGGGGAAACAGAATTAGATATGAACGTAATATGGTAGATAGACAGCTATAAACAAATTCAGATAGATAGATATTAGGTTGGTGCAAAAATAATGACGTAATAATGCCGTTTTTTGACGTTAAAAAATACGTCAAAAAACGGCATTATTACGTCATTATTTGTGCACCAACCTACTAGATATGAATAGCGGAGACTGACAGACATAGAGATAGAGAGGTAAAGTGAGAGAGAGGGGGGAAACAGAATTTGATCGATATTAACAATACAAAGCAGATAGACAGATATGAACAGAAGATATATATATATATATATATAGAGAGAGAGAGAGAGAGGAACATAAGTAGATAGATATGAACATAGACAGACAGATCGATATGTATGTACGTATTAGGTTAGTGCAAAAATAATGACGTAATAATGTCGTTTTTTGACGTATTTTTTAACGTCAAAAAACGACATTATTACATCATTATTTTTGCACCAACCTAATACTTTAAACATGCCTTATTTTCTTTTTTCGGCTATTTTCGAAACTGGCGTGTATTTTTTTTTTTTTTTTTTTCTATGAACTTATTTTGCCTATCTGGTTGTGAGGGCTAGCAATTCCATCCCATAAGAATCCGACTTGCTATGTAAATCACAGCAGCCACACATCGTGTGGGAAATCTGTAGCACTATACTTTATATCACAGTTTACTTAGCAAACATATCATACTCATCTGTCTTTTCTTTATTGTATGATTTTAAAATTTAAAATTTTTTAACCACCAAATAAGAAGTGTGAGATGACATTTTTTAAATTCACTTCAATGTATTTGTGCGTGTGTGCATAAATCAAAACTGTTATACTTTTCGGTTTAGAAATAAAAAACAAAAAAACGCATGCGTAGAAATTATACAGAAATATGGATCAGCCAGTAAATATGGGGAGATAACTACGAGAGAGTTTTAGAGAGAGCAAATTAAAAATGAAAGATCACGATAAAATAAAAGCAGAATTTAAATTCAATGTATTTGATGAAATGATAAAAAAAATTGAAAATTCAATAAAAATTACGCTAAAAAGAAAATTATGTAAACAAAAAAGGGAAGAAAAGAACTAAGAAAAATTAAATGTAAAAACGACGAAGTAAATCAATGAATATGGAAATGAATGAAAGAAAAAAAAGAAACAAACAAACAAAAAAGAAAGAAGGATAAAAGAAAATAGAAGAAACAGAAAGAAAGAAAGAAAGAAAGAAAGAAAGAAAGAAAGAAAAAAACAAGGAGTAATGATGGGTAAAAAATACATATAAAAAAGAGAAAAAAATAAAACCGAAAACGAAAAACAAAGACAAAAGGTTAAAGATAATCACCATGACATTGAAGACTGCGTTAAAAATTAGGGAGGCAAATACATTTAAAAATTGATGATACAAAGTCAAATAAAATAAATAAATAAATAAATAGAAAACAAATAAAATATAGAGTTACAAAGTGAAAAAAAAAAACTAAATAAAGAAATAAAAATAACAAAAAAATTAAGAAAAAAAGACAACAAATAAAGAACATGAAAAACAAAAGAAACAAATAAAAATAAAGATAAAATACAAACAGAAAAAATAACGCAATTAAAAAAAAAAAACAGCAGCAAAATTAAAAAAAGAAGGAAAATAACAACTTAAATTAATCACGTGAATCGAATCACGTGACTATACGGCATTTCATTTCGTTCAATTTTCGCAACGTCCACACGCAAAACCCTCTTCTTGCAGAGCTATTAGTAGAAAATCGACTTTGCTCGTCTTTACTCTCTTCAAACGTTGCACAATGTAATATTCTTTGCCTTAATTAAACGTCATTAAAATAGGATATATATATATATATATATATATATATATATATATATATATATATATATATATATATATATATATGAAGAAATAATTTATACGCAATGCTTTTGATTATCCAGTTATTTTTGGTCCGATTCTCATTTTCTGTAATTCATGTAAGAAAAATTGGTATGTAATGGAGAACAAAAAAAAAAAAAAAAAAAATAGTGAGTCCGTCTTTGCGCTTCAGTTTTTTTTTTATTTCAATTAAAAGAGCACTTTTCGTTTTCCTTACTAGAATCATTACATCTGCCAAATATTTACCTCTGCTTTTTTTCTTCATCTTTCTTTCTCATTCCTACCACGCTGTTTATCTTCTCTCTCTCTCTCTTGCGTATATGCATACACGCATGTAGAGAGAGAATGTGTAGAAAGTTCTTATACAGGTTAGATGAGACAGTGAGTCATATAAAACTGTTATGGGGGAGTGGTTTTAAAAATACTCATTCATATTCTTTATTCTGTTCTTTCTTTCCTTCTTTCACACACTGGCGAGCGCACGCACAATACCTATAAAGTCTTGAGTCAGCTCGGACAGTCATGGGTTTATCACGGCAACCGTCACAATTTAGTTTTCAAAGGTGTCGCACGCTGGGATCGTCCCCCTGTAGACTGATAATGTCAGGAAGTCACCTTCCTGACAAATCAACCGTATTGAGATTTGAACCCGGTCTCATGGTCTCAGAAAACGAACGTTCTTGTTGTATAGAATTATTATAGTAATTACTGTCACAGAGGGGAAGGGGGATATTGCTAGGAGAATTGTCTCCATTTTCCCCTTTGTAAAGAATCGAAGTCTTTAGAGAAATCTATAAAAGTAGATACTTTGCCCTGAAGCCGTCAATAATCCACCGAACAGTCAGGATTTTTCCAACGGTTGATCTATTTTTTCGAAAGCCATTTTGATTTTTTCGAAAGCCATTTTGATTTTTTCGAAAGCCATTTTCTATTTCTGGTTGTATTCTGTTGAGAAGCATACTAAAGTCGACCAAATTATTGATCATCGTCTTTACAGATTCAGGACTCGAAACGCCTTTTAAAAACATCAAAAATAAGAAAGCAATTGGACTTTATAATATCCCTCTGGATATTTGGAAGACCCAGGATTTTAATGATATTCTGCTCCAACTCTGTAACGCCACATATGACGGAGAAATCATAGAAAGATGAAAAGAAGGCTGCATATTCCCTTTCCCAAAGAAAGAAGATCTTGGATTGGCAAAAAAACAAACAAAAAAAAAAACTGTATATGAATCACAGTCACCTCCATTGCAGGAAAAATTTAAAGTCCTTGTTAATGTCAGATTCTATTGTATCCTGTCATCGTTGACGGAGGGGATAATACTGTCACTTCTACTGTCCATGCATGTAAAGTTGTCATAAGAAATAATGTTTGCCAGTTTTTTAAATACTTATTCGCCCTATTCTCAGGTTCTTTTTCTCATACGTACACAGACACATACGTAAAAGGCAAGCGCGTAAAGACAAATATACAGTGACGTACTTTATTTTAGAATGCACAAAACCTCTTTTTTCAAAACTAGACATTGAATTTGATAATAATAAAAAACTGAAAAATTTGAAAATTTTATCAATAATAATAATAATAATAATAACAATAATAATAAATTTTTACTCAAAGAGAAGTCAGTGAAAAGTAGAACATTGTCAGATTAGTACAACTGTAGCCACATGCAAATTGGTGGGGAGTCAGTCAATACGATTCCTACCCATGCGCATATACACATATCGTACCCATGCACACACACACACACACACACATATATATATATATATATATATAGTTAAGTTATAAGGAACTTGGTAAACCGAATTGGTAAATCCAAAGAGGATGATCCTGAATCCTTAAAAAAGGATTTAGATGAAATAAATTATCGTAATGGTTCCTTAAAGTGGTTTGTTTTCCATTACATTATATATATATATATATATATATATATATATATATATATATATATATATATATATATATATAAAACGATAAAATTTCCCTTTCTATCTGTCGTGTGGCAATAGCCTATAGGTAGAATCTCTGACTGATGCCAAATCGGTCGGGTTTGCGATACCGGCTTGAAGCAAATGGATATCTAGCCACACTGAAGAGCTGTGATACAGCGAAACAGACTGTTGGCGGATAACAATATATATATATATATATATATATATATATATATATATATATATATATATATATATATTTAAGCTATCAAAATACAAGGAAGTTGAAATCTCAAAAAATATGGCACATGAGAATATCAACAATTCCCGTTGTAGGAGCCCTCGGATTGGTTGGAAAAGATACCAATAGACTCATTGAATGAATTCCTGGTAGCCTATGCCTTAAAGAAATAAGATAAATTGTTATCGCGTGTACATCCCACACCTTACGAAGGGCTTTATCAATGTTAAATATGTGTTTTTTGTTTGTTTGTTTTTTGTTTGTTTGTTTTTTGTTTGTTTGTTTTTTTAAATTGCTCAGTGGAAAATGTCATGATGTCATTTTCTGACATTAGGTTTCTGGTCGGGACACGGAAAAAAAATGAGTACACACCAGAAATTAAAGGAATAATAATAATAATAATAATAATAATAATAATAATAATAATAATAACGACTGATTCTAACCGCACCCAGACAGCATCAATACATACGCTGTCCAAAAGATCGGAATTTACAACATACTACCGAAAGTATTTTCATTTCTTCTTTGTAGGACCTCAGGACCAAAACAGAAACGACCACAACAACAACAACAATAATAATAATAATATAAGAGGGTGCTGAAAAATTCTTGACACAGTCCCTAAAATCTTGCAAAATGAATAAAATTTAAGATTTTCTTTTTTGAAGGACGTCTTGGTCGGACCAAGAGTTTCTCACTACTCTCTCTTCACGAAAATATGAGAGAAGTTTGTCTCTCGCATGCGCATTCAAACACACCTTTATTCAACATCGTCTGTGGCGTGCCAGTAACAAGTAATTTTGTTATAACATGCTTCTGATAAAAAAAGGGGCGTTAAATGAATTCCTTCCATTCCTAGTTAGTAAACATAAACACATATGGAATTTGAATCACGATATGAATTTCTCTTTTCTCACCTGATAACCGTTTTTCCCTCAGGGAAGCAATTATTTTTTTTCAGTATGTTTACTGTATGAGTTCCACTTAAAAGTCTGGGTTGAGCTTAAGTTCCAATAGGCACTCAAGGCACGGGGCCTCCCTGAATGAACACACGTTCATAGCGATAGATGAAAATTCAGCGTCAGCTAAGTGATGATGGAACATCACATGTTCGGTTTCGAGGGTAAAAAGAGAATTTATTAAGCATTTCCAGACGGAGAGGCTATATATGTCCGACCAAAGATGATACAACTATTTTATTGTTTTCAGTTTCCATGGTAACGACCAAAACTAAGATGTTCGCCAATGAAAATATCTCTATCATATAACCAATAAATTTGCCCCCCCCCCACCACAGAATATGGTAGAGAGGAGTTAACTTGTGCAGAGATTTCACAAATTGCATTTAAAATTGAGTTACTTTAAAACTTGGAAAGTTTTTAAATACATTCAGCTTTCAAAAGATTAAATCGCTAAAATGTACATCGACTTTATAGATATTTACACTATTTACATTGTTTGGACTGTTGTCCTCATCTTTGTTGTCATATTCACTATGTTTCGGCCGTTGTACGCCCCAACTTTTTTCAGGTGGTATATTTTGGAATTTCGAACTGAACCCTTTATTTAGTCCACAGGGGTAGATTGTTTCCAAAGACACTTGGCACAGTGGATAAAAGTTTTCGTTGAAGTCATCCATTGACTTTACCCAAAGAGTTATGGGTTCAATATCTGGCCACAGAGGTTAACAAAAATGGAGAGTTGAGTTACTAAAGGGAAGTAACTGAAACTGAGATTGCCAGAAAAGGCATGAAATGGAGAAGTAGAGTAATCTACTTCCGTTCACTAAATAATGGGGTCGGTTCGAAATTTCAACATATATTACCGGAAGAGGGCCGGAGCGTACAACGGGCGAAACGTCGTGAATATGCCACCAACACCCCGAACAATGTAAATAGTGTAACTAATTACAATGCCTCATCTCAGAAATACAGATTTTATAGATACTTTATAGATTTCTACATCTGATAAAAATGTCATCTGTCCATGAATATAAATATTTTCTTCTTACAACTATTTATCTAGATATACTGGTCCGAGTATTTTCTCTCCAAAGCGAAACAAATATATTAAAAGTACGCTTAATCAGAATACAGAATCTGAAAATATTTTCCTGTTATGTCTTATCAAGATTTTGTATAGATATCTTTTTTTTTACTATTTGTAAATTGGCATTACTTCTTGGGAAAGATGATGATGTGTTTTATACTTGTCTTCCCCACGGTTTTGAATTCAAGCTTTTTCTTTCTCCTACACTGGCTGCCATCCAAGACTCTAGAAAACCAGTCTACCCTACTATTTAACCCATACCTTTTAGAAGAAAAGAGTGATTCTCACCCTTCGCAAGGGCATATGTGCGAACGTGAACGTAACAGAGTTGGCCAGAATTTGGACTTAGTCTGCCGAGTCCACTTTAGCTTTGGCACAATATCCCAAATATGAGTTATCCAATGAGGATCTACTCATGATGAACAAGACAAGCTTGTTAACGATTATCTCATGCCGATGTACCCAGTTGTGGTAACGAAATAAGCACATCCCATCTACCCTCTCACTTGTAAATATCGATTACAATAAATATAACGTTTTCAGCGCGAAAGCTAATTTATGTTTATTAGACCTTCATAAGCTTCTACTTGGTGTTGCTACTATATTACACCTATACAATCTCAGCCCAAAGTAGTGGCAACCCGAGCGGTTGTCTGAGGCGCTATGAAAGCCGAGGGCGCTGTCAGGTCATGTGTTTAGCATCTTCCAAAACTAAAGCTTATAAAAACATATTTGTGATCGTCCATTACTCAAGATAGATTAAATTATTTGGCTATTTTGTTAATAGGAAATGATCTTGTAAAGAAGTTGTAGAAAGTGTTATGAAAAGATTTGTAGATCTAAAGGCTAGAAAACTGTTTTAAGTAGGATAATAAATGTTTACTTTAGCTTGTATTAAGTTGTATATTGTAATAAACTCGTTATTCTACAGTTTCAGTTTTTCTCCTTGTGAAGATTTAAAAAATTATACTTGTAAGAGCGCCGAAATTCAGATTTCCCGGGATGACAGACCGTCACTGCACCGATATAAACGTGAAGTTAGGAAAATATCTTAAATGAAAAACAGGACTTTATATACTGTTTGCAGAAACGATATTTTTTTTAAAAATCTATACATAGTTTTCTTTTCTGTATTTGTATCTTCTTTTTATCACGGGAACTACCTTTCTACTTTTTAAACAACCTTTCTGTACAAAAATGTTTCTAAAATTAATGTAAAATTGCTTTTAGTTTGGTGATATAAATATTTTTTTTTGGTGCGTGGGTGAATTTCCTATTGCATGGTCTTTTGTCATACAAATTTGTCTTTCTCTTTTTTTCTTAATCTTAACATTCTAGTCATTCGATTGCTTCTTAGACTCTTTGGATTCTTATCAGACATTACCAACTGCGTATTTGACTTTCAGGAAATAACAATACTCCACACTAATTTTACTGTCTTGCTACTATCTTTGAAATCTCTTGGTGATTGCTAAAACCGTGTCATGCTGCGTTGATTACTTTGAAAAAATTCTATTCATTATTTCTTATTTCCTCCATTTTTATTTCATAAAGTTCTAGGTTGGCCAGAACTTCGATCGATAAACAATGTAAAATCTGAATAAACAGCTTCAGATTAAATTTGAACTCGTATATTTCAGGAGCTCGTTTTATATGGACGACATCTTTAGCAATTCAACCACAAAAGCCTCCTGGGTTGGGTCGTAACCTGATTTAAAGTTATTCTGTATTCTAAGTTCCTTTATAATTACTAGAGTTAAGCAACATCAAGCCTGGTAAGTACCGAGATGGGTGATTGCTTGGAAATACCAGGTGATATAAGCTTGGATGTGCGGGTGATGTAATGTATAATGTTACGTTAATCGGCGTTCCAATCCCAGCTGGGTTCGTTATAGTCACTTACGCGCAAATATTCTTGGGAAGTTATGAATCTCCATCTTCTTAGATATGAGTTAATTAGTAAGATTGGTGTCACTAAACAAATATTATCCAAAAAAAATTTCTTAGAATCTAAAGATGTTTTCTGGATCTAAATAACCTGTAATGGGTTGATAAGCTATAGAAAACGAATCAACCAAATACACTATTCCTTCCTTCCGAATTTTCTATCATTTATTATTTATTTACTATAGAATTAGAATTTATATTATTTATTATAGAATTAGAATTTATATTATTTACTATAGAATTAGAGGTAATAGTAGAGAATCGTTTTGAGATGAAGTATTTTTATTTTATCAATATGTTTTACTAATTTTTCTCATTTTTTCTGTTTTAGATTACATTTACATTACATTTTAGCGAGTCCGTTCTTCACCTGTTAAACTAAACAAGAATTTTTGATTAACCGTGACAAGAAACGTGACAAAATAATGTTTTAGAACGGAAATATGTTGAATAGAAAAAGTGATTCATCTAAACGTCTTATTTCAGTTAAAATACTTTCTTGACAAAGAAAAAAAATCGTTATAAAATCTATGAAAATAAGTACATTTCTCGAGCGACTTTCAAAACGTTATAGATCATACTTTTGAACACTTAACAGATCTGAGCGTCACAATGGAGTGCTGATCGAGAATAAACAAAACACCGTACACAATGATTACTCGCTATTTTATACAACTGTAGATCGACGACTAAAATGTTGTGGTGAAAAGTACAAAGATGAAGATGAAACAGTATAATTTTGCTTCTTCTCATCGTTAGTAAATAAGTTAGTTAGCGTCTGCATTATGCCCTGTTGTTACCTCAGTTAAAAAGTGGACCATTCTATTTTTATTGCGCGGGCAGACGGAATATATATATATATATATATATATATATATATATATATATATATATATATATATGCAAAACTTGGGATGACCCATGCCCTTTGTGCCTCCATGAGAAACTACACATTATTAAGCTTCTAAACAATAAAAATCTATTAAACAACAGGCATGAATTAACGGTTTTCTGCCGACACTACCAAAATTACGCTCTGAATAACTAGCTAAGAACACGCATACAATAAAATAAATTTTAAAATCCATAGCCCATATACATAGTTTTAATACCCTACAAAAAAAGATAACCCTTTATGAAGTCGTCAAAAAACAAACGTTACGGCTTTTTTATATACACAAATCCCTTTCATAAAGAGATATAATAAAAGAATAAAATAAATAAATCTCCATATACGCTCAAGCCAGACTATGCGAAAACTTCCTCCGTCGTTAATTTAGCCACCCCCACCTTACCCTGACCCGGCATCTATGAAAGTAACTCTATACTGATACAAATTATTAACACCCCACCCCTGCCTATTCTAAACAATCCGCCCTTGATGTTACCATGGAAATTTTTGATTTCAATTCTGACCATACTATTAAAACTCGTAAATTTCAGAAATAATTTATTCCAAAAAAAATTTCGCTTGAAGATGGAACAGAGCCTACTTTAACTCAAGTTAATTCAAATATTATTTTGAAGTTTTCGGCTCTTGTTTTGAAACATGAGACCTGTTATGTAGCGAGTTGGAATAATATTTTTAAATAAATAATTATATTTATGCTCTACTTTCGTATCGAGCACTATTTTTAAAAAATAATAACAAAAATACTAAGGAACTTTGGATTATTTACCAAACCAGTTTCTTTCCTATTTTCTATAATATTTTTACATATATATATATATATATATATATATATATATATATATATATATATATATATATATATATATCAGTAAAGCTATTTGATTTTAGTGAGAAAAATAAAGCATATATAATAATAATAATAATAAGAAAAAGACGAAAGGAAGAGAGGGAAGACGATAATGCTCACCTGGAATTAACGTATGCCTCAGTGAAATGAAAAAAAACTTTGTATTTGTACCCCCTTACTTCTTTAAATAATGACCTTCATATGATTACATTTTCAATATTTTAAGAAAAGTTAAGCTCAAATATTTAACTAGTTAATAGGGAAATTTCTACGGGTATATTATATTCGTAAAACTTCCAAGGAGCATTTAACTTAAGAATTGTGATTGATTAGAAGATTCAGGTAGGGAAAGCGTGAAATTTTCACGGATACAGCTAGTGAAATGATATGTTAAGTTGTTTATATTTCCTCCTTTAAAAAAGTTACACCCGGCATATGTTACGTATTTAGGGTTTATAATCCTAAACTTATCTCGGTAACACATACAAATAATCTCCAGCCCTAAGAATTGTTTGTCTCAAACAAAGTAGACTTTCTCTGTGTCCGTTATCAAAATGCAGATATTTCTTGCTCTAAAAATAACTAAATGTAGAATGGATGTAGTTTTTAGAGAGGCAATTATGTTGCCAATCTTGTTTATGCCGATACGTCTTAGAAAGTTAGGAAACTGTCAATGAGATGATAATAGTTAGTCTACAAATTTTATCAAGGAAGCAAAACTGACCTTTCCAACCTTTCATAAGTTTGACATCCTCAGTTCACACAGCGATATGAATAATCAATAATCCAGTTCAAAATTTGACTGCTTAAGTAATGGCCGGGTAGTTGGTGTACATTGTCCAATAAGACATGCAAGAAAAGGCTTCAGTCTGTTTACAGGAGGTCGAAAGGTGGGCGCTGCATCGTTAGGAATTCACTTTACAATTAAATGGAAAGATGGTTGCTTTCTGTCAGTAGTTAGACATGGTATAATTATAGAAAGGTATCCATCGAATGAGAAACGGGAAATGGTTAGCTGATTAGTGACAACATGTGATTGTAGAAAAATTAAGGGTTGTGGCTGAAATGTTAGCCAGACCCTTTTTTTTTCATTGAAACTTAAATTAGAACTGGGGATGTTATTCCCCCATCCATATATATATATATATATATATATATATATATATATATATATATATATATAATATACTTTGTTTCTTTGAATTCTTTCTGTTCATTTTTCTCTTTTTGTTCCTATTTGCTTTTAGACGTAATTCCTTTTTTTTTTGTTCCTCTTTTCACCATTCTCTTGCTCCTTTCTGCCTTCTTTATATAGTTTCATTTTCTTCTTTAGTTTTTCTTTGCCTCGTTAACCGAGTTATTATTTTAGCCTCTTCTCATCTCTGTCTACGCATACAAAATTATATAAACAGGCGAAAAACTTAAATTTTAGTTATTTGGCAAGATTTGGGGGGGGGGGGTCTAACCAAGAATTTTTCAGCACCCTTCTGTATTATTATTATTATTATTATTATTATCATTATTATCATTATTATCATTATTATTAGGTTGCTGCAAAAATAATGTCGTAATAATGTTTTTGACTAAAAAATACGTCAAAAAACGACATTATTACGTCATTATTTTTGCACCAACCTAATATTATTGGTGTTGTTGTTGTTGTTTCTGTTGTTGTTTCTTTCATGCTTTCTGTTTTGGTCCTGAAGTCCTATAAGGTTACTTGAATGAAAATATTTTCTGTAGTATGTTGTAAATTCCGATCATCGGAACAGCGTACGTTTTGATACAGCCTGGGTGCAGTTGGTATCGGTCGTTGTTATTATTATTATTATTATTATTATTATTATTATTATTATTATTATTATTATTTTCTTTGATTTCTGGCGTTTACACATTTCTTTCCGGGTCCCGCCCAGGGAACTAAGGTTAGAAATGGCAGCATGATACTTTCCACTGAGAAAAAAAGAAAAAAAATTACATAGATAAAGCCCTTCGTAAAGTGTGGGCTGTACTTGTCAGAACAATTTTTTGTATCTCCTTGAGGCATGGACTTCCAGGAATCCCTTCAATTAATCTACTACAATCTTTTCCAACCAGTCCTAGGGCTCCAACTACAACAGGGATTGTTGATGTTCCCATATGCCACATTTTCGATATTTCTATTTCAAGGTCCTTGTATTTTGACAGCTTTTTGAATATCTTCAAAAATACATTGCAGTCAGCAGGGACTGCCATATCAATAAGGAGGCACTTTTTTTGTTTGTGGTCTTTAATAACAATTTATTATTATTATTATTATTATTATTATTATTATTATTATTATTATTATTATTATTATTATTATTTCAGACCTATCTATTCATTAGAAATGACGGGCAACGTTTTTACTGTTTTCTTGTGTGCGAACCACGTAAACCAATAGCTTCTCTACACAGCATACTATTCAAAAATACACAAATATAATATACGCCTATAGCTGTAAAACGTCTAAAAATCATGGAATCCTTCATCATAAAAATTCCTATTAACAACTTCAATTACGAACAAAGCCATAATGTACTGTCTGTATTCGGGAATTTAAAAATATATGCCTCAGTAACAACTTCTTCTTCTTCTTGTCATGTGTAGCTCTTAATAAATGTCTTTCCTTTTTAAATGCACTAGAAATTTTAGTTGAATCTTTCAGATGTTAAGTATAAATGTCATTTTGTTTCCATTAAAAAACTTCACCGTTTCTAAAATGTTCGGTTTAAAGTATTCTCAGCATCCTTCTGTAGAATAAGATTTATGTAGCTTCAAGACTCTTCTTCATCTGTGAGGAGATTGTCCTGCATTAGCTTCCATATAGAACTGATATTACATAACAATTCAGTACTATTTTTTTTTTGTTTCTAACAAAATCTGTCTGTTTCATAATACTTTCCGAAGCTTTTGGGAGCCTGTTCCAATGCACTTTCAGATTTCAGTGTCGGGCTTTCCGTTCTTTGTTAAATTACTCCCAAGGTATTTAATTTTGTTGTATTTGTTTTGATATTGGTATCTCCAATTTGTAATTTGCCTTTTTGACTGTTCCTTTTTCTGACACTCATTCTTTCTTCTTCCAGTTGATGATTAGTCCTTTCTTCACGTTTTCCTTCATTATCTTCTGTAGGTGTTCTTGAAATTTTATTTCTGTGTCAACTATTAATGTTGTTTCAGCTGCATATCTTATGTTGCTAAGATTGTGACTGCTAATAATCGATCCTGAGATGATTTCTAATTCACTGAGAATCGCCTCGCTGTATAGGATGAGAAGAAAAATCCATCCGTCTTATATCGTTGCAATAACAAAACTAAAATTATATCCACTCAAAAAAAAAAAAAAAAAAAAAATGGACGGTAAACTAGAACATTCATGTTAGTTTGGGAGGTTTAATTCCAGGGGTGGTCAACTTCCACCCGTTATGTATATATGGATGGATGGATGTTTTATGACTGACACATTACTTCTTTTAAGTTTCTTTTGTTGTTTTCAATACTACAATTTAACCCGGATATAAGAGACCCGGATATAAGAGCCATACTTACCTAAACAAAATAGACCAATCCCGGATATAAGAGAAACCCGCATATAAGAGACTTCTTCTCCGGTCCCGACAACTCTCTTATATCCGGGTTACACTGTACTTACAAACTCTTTGTAATCATCATCATCATCTTCATTCGACCGTAGTTGGGATCATCGAGCCAATGCGAACGATCCCTTCTTTAGATGTATAGTATGTGCTACGCCAGGTTTGAATTCGGAGTTACTTTTTCCTAGACCGGTTACCAGAACTTAGCCTGTCCTGTTATTTACCCATATCTAGGGGTGGGAAGAAGAAGGGGTATTAGTATGTAATGAATGCAATGGATCCGGCTGGAATTCGAACTCGGCTCTCCGATTCCTCAATCATGAATCTATCCATTAATCCACCGTGTTACCTCATTTACTCATCAAAATCATTGAAGGATATCTACTTACGAGTAGTCCAGAAAAGAAATCTCTTGTTTGCACACACACACACAAAAAAACATAATAAAAAAGACTTATAGAAGTGTCATGTCAGTCATTTTTAATGAAACATATATTAGAGAGAAATTTCTGCTTATATATATATATATATATATATATATATATATATATATATATATATATATATATATATATATATATATGTATATGTGTGTTGTTGAAGAGAAAAAATAAATTTACTGCCCAATGCATGTACTGAGCTAACAACCTTCAGCCATTCAGCTACAAACTTTAACTATTGACTGAAATAACACAACCAGTCGATAAAAAACTAATGCTATTTCTTTATAGTCAGCTTTTGGTTTCTTGTCTACAGAACCTTTGTTGGGCATTTTGACATAGCGCATTTCTTTTCTTTCTTTCTCTCTCTGTTTGCTCGTGCTTGTATGTCTCTTTGTTGCTTCAGTACAGTATTTTTTGTTATTGCTGACATTGTCCGTGCCACAGTTTCAATTCACATCGAGACTGTGCTGCTGGTAGAAAGAAGGTCCTTTTATTCCAGACTCATATATACATTTCACTACTAACGTTGTATTTGATCTTGCATTATCCAAAGATGTTTATAGGGCTGTAAAAACCCTTGTATTATCGTATACAAATTAGATAGACAAGTATAAATAGAGAACAGCTGGCGAACATAGGGGCTATTCTTAGCAAACCCGGACGAAGAGAACTGTGCTACTACTACTACTACTACTGCTACTACGCAAAAAGATGTGCAAAACATAACAGTCCAATACAAGTTTTTTAAAAAGGGTACAGACCTGGATAAGACCCACCTAAAAGGCGGGTCCCAAAGAACAAATTCAGCAACTAAGACGAATGACAAATCAACCGCAATTAAAGGACCAACGACAGGAACCCTGCAATCAACTTGGAAGTCACCATTAATCTGCATTATTGATTATTAGGTTGGTACCAAAATAATGACGTAATAATGTAGTTTTTTGACGTATTTTTTAACGTCAAAAAACGTCATTATTTTTGCACCAACCTAATAGTTTGTTCAACATGGTCGAGAATATGAACATCTTGTGAAACCCGATGGTTTATAGATAGACATCAACAAACTGAAAGCAATAGAGAAGAGAATAACATGTCTTCATTGTCGATAAAAAGCAAAATAGAATTATCAAAGAATATATGATTAAAGCATTGTCTGACTTTGGTATTCATGTGCAACAAAAAGTAAGAGATAAACAATGTAGGAAATACTTCTGCCTACCCAACAAGACTGTATAATGCCCACATAAAAAACAACAACATCAAAACAAAGATAGCATCAGCATAGAATACCAAAGACACTTATAACTCTATATGAGGTCCCAAGCTTCATCACAGTGTAGCTAGTAGGCGCAGTTGTACAACAGCACGGATAAATTATAGAAATAATTCCGGACTGACAAATGGGGGAGTGGCATTTTAGACTCATGTTAAATCGAGAAGCTTTCAACGCTATTCTATTGGATAGACCTGAACAATCGGAACTTGCCAGTGATCGTGTCCGTCAGAAAACCTGCATGTTGACACTGCGGTAAAACGGGGCACGTTTCTGCAGTCTGCTCAGTAAAATAAAGGTTCTAAAGAAGACAATGAAACTCCACCCGGTAGCATGACAACTGAGTAGGGAGTCGAAGCGGACACGCGAATCACTTCTGCCATAAAAGATCAAGATGACCTAAGGTTAGGTCACTGTACTCACTTTCTCTTGCCATCTCCTAAAAATACAATGGAAGAAAATAACGACAGACAATGGCAGGTAGCGAAAAAAAAAGGAAATACGGCCCAAGTAGGGGACACACTCTCTTTTCGGCCCAAGATTCGACAAATATAGAAGCAACATCTAAAATATATGTAGAGACTTTAAAATGTAGAGGGACCTGGGTTAGCCCTGTAAAAAAAGAAAGGGACTAAAGAAAAAACGGATAAGCATACTAAAGAAGGGCCAGTGAAAGGGGTTGCCTCCCCCCAAAAAACAAGAAAAATGGTAACGTAATGACTTCTACATCTTCACACAAAAAGTGCATACTAACAATGGAAAAAACTCAACAGTACCATCCGCCCGCACTCTGAATAGGGAATCCGCTCCCACATGCAAAAATAAAGCTCTTCCTTTGCCATACTCAAAGCTCAAACCTTCATCTCTAACTCAACCACCAGAACCACTGCCAGCTTCAACATCACAGACCACCACTAAATCCCAAAGCCTGTCAGGTGAAAGAAGAGTCCCACTCACAACTATTCTTATTTTTATTGAATTCACTCCAAGCAAGACAATAAAGCCACTAAGACACGAGGGCTTACCGGATGTAGAATAATTCGATAACAGAAACATTACTATGGGTCGAGAACAATAGAAAAGTAATCAGGAAGATAGCAGATAGCGACTGACACTGCCTTTAAATTTTTTTAAGATTAAAGTTGACTGGAAAGAATGAAGCCGGAAGGGATTTTAGAAGGAAAAATTAGTTGCAGTTAATAACAAATTTCTGTTACAATTATCCACACACTGAATTCCCGGACGTGAAATGAAGAGAAACGTTGAAATCATTCTAATATTTATATCAGACAAGCATTTTAAGAATTTAGAAGACCATAGTAAACGTTTGATAAGAATGCTGATAAAAATCGATTTAATTCCATACAAAGAAAAAAAAAACTTTTGAATTATAAACAAACAAAAATTGGTGTATTTTTTCATAAAAGTAAAACTTGACAAAATATTGAAATAAAAA
>OZ010602.1:24089831-24209831 GCA_963932145.1 Acanthosepion lycidas
TATCTGCTGTTAAGGCCTTTATTTTTACGAAGCACGTGTGGAGAAGTTAATTTGATTTTCAATTTCAACTGAGACGGGTACCTACAAATATTAGTATCATCTCATGAAATTTATGATCTTATTTTTATATTAATCTCATTTATGACATTTTTCCGGAAATGAAATCTCAAAATTAATAATAAAATGAATGGAAATACAAATCACACTGTAAAATATAATAAATGTACATAAAATTATAGTATTTTATGTACACTTCTGATAAAATTTCATAAGAAAGGTATCTATAAATTAATTAAATACCTTTCTTATGAAATTTAATCTCACTCTCAACAGTTTTATTTTAATTTTTTTAATAATATATTTTCCATAAGGTATCGTAACAATAAAGTTGAAAGCTAAGTACAAAAAAAAAAAAAAAAAATTAGAGCGCTGAAACTTTTCCTTAAAAATAACGAAGTTGGTTCGCTTAAATGTAAATAATTATGTCACTTCCGTCCTTCCGTACAATAATTTTTCCTCACGTAAGCTGTCAATACGTGATGAAAGCATCACTCATCACCTGTCAAGTGACACCAAATGTTATGACCTGCATTGTATTATTTTTAAACTAAATGTTTTCCGCGCAGAAACTAAGTAATGCTTGATTCAAAGTATTTTGAATAAACATTATAATTTCTAATTTTCTTAAAATAAATTTTGTAAAGATTATAATTAATTTTTAAAAGAATTTGAAACTGATCTTTTCATTTTTTTATAAATTATCTGTCAATTTTGCTGACTCAAAAAAAAAAAGAAGATTTTTAACAAAAATTTCGGACGTGCTATGAACGATTAAAAAATATAAAAATAACCCCCAGATACTTTGATGTATCCTCTTAATAATAACATAAATATTTAGACAATAAAAAATTATTTTTATCAAGTTTAAGACCCTTTTTATTCATGCTATGCTGTTTTTTTAGCGATTTCTCCGCGGTACCTACATTAATTGATTCTATCAAAACCAAATGCATTATAATTATAACAGGATGAAAAAGCATTTAAAATATAATTCACTGGTACTTATCACTCACTGATCCTAACAATCGCCTAAGATTTATCTACTATAAAATGTTTAAAACATCTATCTTAATTATTCCCAAGAATACCGGGCCTTATAAAACCTACCTATGTAAAAACAGTGTTGTCTATAAATTCCCATGCCCCTATGAGTGATTACATCTTTTTGTGATGTCAACGAATACTCATTGTCACTTTCGTAATGCTCGTTGTAGTAGGGGCTTAGTATACTATAGTACGCTGATAAAAAAAAAACTGTTATCAGACGCCTTCGAATAGCGCTCGTACAAATAGTACTTGCTCGTTAATACTCGCTCGAACAGTATAGTGATCCGAATAGAGAAATAGTATAGTAAATAGAGTAGATAATAGTGATCCGTATAGTAATAGAGGATAGACTAGAAATGGTGATCGTTAGTTGTCAAATACTTCCTACATATATGCGTTTCCTCTATGGTCATTTGGCCTGCTTAATTCAATAATGGGATCGCCTGTGCTTGCTCACTGGCGATCTATGTTCAAACTCAAGTGTCGGCAGTGACACTTTATTCCTATATAACACATCTCAAAGACAGATTATCAAAAAACAAAACTAAATACTTACATTGTTCCGTAAGCTTCACCTATCTCTTGCTTTTGGTGTTTGTGGAAAGAATTATGGAAGCGTTATGTACATCCAGAAAATTTTTCACCATGGTTTGCAGCTATTTGATAGGAAGCCT
This sequence comes from Acanthosepion lycidas, assembly GCA_963932145.1. Classification (NCBI taxonomy): domain Eukaryota; kingdom Metazoa; phylum Mollusca; class Cephalopoda; order Sepiida; family Sepiidae; genus Acanthosepion; species Acanthosepion lycidas. The sequence goes on from OZ010602.1 coordinate 24,091,613, forward strand.
ATGATAACAACTCCTTTCTCCAATACTCTTTCTAAATGTACGTGCATAGGATATGATAGAACGACTCCTGACAAGCTGAGTTAGTCTACCGACACCTTTTGTTGCAGTACATCAACAGTTTGAAGTGGCGTTGAATAATAAACAAACCCACAAATAATTTGGACTATTTACTATTCACTGTTTTATCTATTTTAACATTATTTTGATTTGTTATCATAATTTAATTATTTACACTCGGGTTATCAGGTCTCTAGTGGGTGTTTGGATGCCAGTCTAGTAGTTGTAACTAAGCAGTTGGGGTATATGACTCCGGGTAATTTTGGAAGAGAGTTTTAGAAATGTGTATGTCATATATGATGTTCAATATAATATATGATGAAAGACAGAGGAGAGAGGCGATAAAGAGAAGAACAATTTGGCGTCGCTCATAAGTTTGAAAAAATATCAGCTAATCGACATCAAATCCGTCTTGAGAAGTTACCACTTTTAATAACTTATAAGAACCTTCGATTCACTTTTGCCTGCACTTTTGTCTCGTTACCATTGTCGGCCATTTAAGGTTATCAGTAGACTGGTGGATACATAGGCTATCTTCGCTTTTGTAATTATCTTACCAGTTCTTGGCTTTCTTATCTATGCGCGAGTTTTGTCTTTCAACCAATCACCAACGACGAACCATTGTTCTCTGACTGCTTTTTTCCTTAGCCTAGAAGTTTTTTTTGAGAAACAACTACTTTCCGCTCTTTCGTGGAAGTGCCAGTATTCTCGGGACCTACTTTGCATTAGCCTTTAATTAAACAAAAGGCAACTAAAGTGTAGATAGTACTATTCCTCATTTGGATATTTTCACAGTTTATTTAGCCTTAACATCATTCACAATATCAGCTGGCCTGCCACAGCAGCGCCTTTCATTAAGATCGGCATATATCGCTTTCGCTAAATTTACTGATCATATTCTTGCTGTGCATGAATCATATCAAACATTTTCATAAACGCTTACTAGCCATCTGTGAATGCTTTAAGCATTTTCCTTACAAAAACAGAAATGCTATGACAGTTATTTGCATTTTAAACGTGTCCAATGCAGTAGCCATTTTCTCAGAGAAATATGGGTAGAAAAAGAGAAGGTAATTCAATAAAATTTCCTTAGATTTCTACACTACACATTTTAATGTTTCCAGTTAAAGAAATCTTATGAACTCTTAAACATTTATATATCACCTTCTCATATATATATATATATATATATATATATATATAGAGAGAGAGAGAGAGAGAGAGAGAGAGATAACTATACTCGTTTCGAAAAACCCTCGAATTTTTGATTTGCTAATAATCAAATCAATCTCGAGGGAAAAAAGGTTTTAAAAAAAGAAAGAGCTACAAACATGAAATTCTGGCGGAAAAAATAGCACAAATGCAGGTCTGAAGCCCAAAGAAAAAACCCGATACGAGTAAACAACTAACAAAAGCTCAATACAACCGTAGAGCAGAGTATATATATATGCGTTTCTCTTTGCCTCATTAGCCGGCCTTCCCTGACGATCCGTTTAGGTGAAACCTAGGTAGGTTTGTCTGGCTCACTAGGTGTATCTCTCTCTCTCTCTCTCTCTCTCTCTCTCTCTCTATATATATATATATATATATATATATATATATATATATATATATATATATATATATATATATATATATATATATATATATATATATATATATATATATATATATATATATATATATGGGCAGACATGACATGGTGGAGTAATGAATAGCGACTGCGATTGAGGAATCCGAGAGCCGAGTTCGAATTCCATTCGCTTATGTGATAATATTCTTGGTAAAGGTATGAATCCACACTTCTCCTGTGAGGAAATAACAGGACAGACTGGGTTCTGTAGCCTTGGATGGCAACCGGTCTAGGAGAAGGACAACTCTAAATTCAAAACCCTCGGCTATTCAAAAAGTGTGGTTGGTTCTGCACAAACCTTTCATCACTATAATCATATATAATGCTGATGCCCTCTGGTCAGGGTGATTTCTGGTGTGTCTACGAAACTCCTGGAGTCAGGATGCTGAAGCTATGTGACAAACTTTATATTTATATTAATTTTCTCTTGCTCTCTCTCTCTCTCTCTCTCTCTCTATATATATATATATATATATATATATATATATATATGTGTGTGTGTGTGTGTGTGTGTGTGTGTGTGCGTGTGTGTCTGTAATTCTATCTAGGACTCTTCATTTCGATTTCTCATCATCAAAGTGTCACTGAGTTGATTTTTGTATTGTCTCCCTATAAATCTATGCTGAATGACCGAACTTACGAATGTAGAAATGTGTAGTAATCGGCTCGTACACATATACGCATAGTTATTCCCCCACACGCAGAAGAACACGCGCGCGCACACACACACACACTCTCACATACATCTGCAGTCATATGTAAATATATATGTCTTAAGTGAACGTCTCTATACATATCTGTAGGAAAAGTTTTTCTCCTATCCAACCTTTGAGATTATAACTGTCTATTTCGATTTCTTCGGTGACATTTTATAGTCAATGATTTCTATTATCTCCATAGAAGACATAACTTTTTTTTTCTTTTGTATTATGCCACATGAAGGGAGGGAAAAAGAACGGGCGATTACAAGAGTTGTCTAGACACGCATTCCAATATCGTGAGAAAAAGTTTACCTCGAGATGTCCAAGTTCGGTAAGCGATATTTGATGAAGCGTGCAAGGTAATCTTGTCTTTTCAATAAAGGTGCAAGGAGGAAAGAAGGAAACTCATATGGAGGAAAAAGAAAAGAAAAAAAAAAGATAAGAAAGAATGATAGAAAGGTGTCAATATACTAAGCCAAATAAATAAAAATAAAGGATGAGGCGCGAGAAAAAACAAAAGAAAGGAAGAAAAAAAGAAAGATAGCAAGAGAGAAAGAACGAGAAAATGGAAGGAGAAAAGATATCGAAGAAATAGTAATACAGAAGAATTGATTAAAAATGAAAATAAACGAAGGAAACCGGAAATTTGGCAATTAAGAAAGAATTGAAAGAATGAAAATGGTTTTCAAGAAAGAAAGAAAGAAAGAAAGAAAGAAAGAAAGAAAGAAGAGAAGGAGAACATAAGAAATAAAGAAATTGAATGAGGAAGAAAATAATGGAATAGATATTTATTTTATTTTACAAGTCATAGAAGGAAAGAGACAAAGTAGTTTTTTTTTGCTTTTACAAATCATAGAACAAAAGAAAGAAAGAAACAAAGAAAAAAGGAAAGAAATTGAAAGAGACAAGATAAAAATAGGAAATGAAATTTACATGCAGCATACAGCAATTATATGAAAAAAGAAAACCAAAGAAAGAAAGAAAGAAAGAAAGAAAGAAAGAAAGAAAGAAAAGGACATAACCAGAGAAACAATGAAGGAAATATTATGAAAGAGATAAAAGAAAGAAGAAAATATATTACTTCGTAGAATGCAATAATCTTATGAAGAAAGAAAGAAAGAAAGAAAGAAAGAATAAAATTGAGAATTTGGAAAAGAGAAAACGAAGGAAACTAAGAATATCAAAACAAAGAATGCAAAAATTGTAAAAAATGAAAATAGAAAATTGAATTCACTGTGAAATAACAGTTTTTTTTTTGTTTTTTTTTTGTTTTTTTTTGTTTTTGTTTTTTGCTATAAACTTTTTCATACGTTTCATAAAAATAATTTAAATGAAGAAGAAAAATAAAGAAAGGAATTAAAAGTGTAAAAGAGAAAAAAGAAAGCGAAATAAAAATAAAATATTACAAAAAGGAAAAAAAAGAAAGAGAAAAAGAAGCAAGAAAGAAATGAAAAAAAAAAACAACATTATTTACGTTATTCGCACTGTTATCCTCGAAAATAAGACCCGAATCTTCAATTCCTCCAACGTGCTTTTAATTCGAACGTTTCCCGTAGGGCAAGTTGTGTCTGTTTCTCTTGATCATTTATTTTCAATTTCTCTATTCTACGCAATTAGTTATTCGACGTCAGTCGGACGGTCAGACTCAACATCTCACCCACAATTTATTGCTCTATCTGTGTCGTTTTACTGATATCTCTTATTTTTTGGTAAAGTACTGGATAATCGAAAAAAATATGCTCGGTTTATTAAGTAAAAACAAAAAGAAGATATGACAAAGAAAATTTTGGACTTTAATTTTATTAAACAACATATTTATTGTTTTTCTTCCGCTAACTTCTGTCTTCTTTCAGGGAACTTCATAATTTCATTCTCACATAATTTGTTTCTTTTTAAAAGGAATCTCAGAAAAGAAAAGCTGCCTTTTGTAATTACCTGTTAAAAGAATTTTGAAAAGACCAAACTAACTGGCAGTTCAAAAATGTAATATTATGAGCAGGTGGAGCATCATTTAGAGGAAAATATTCTGCATACAACTTCGCAAACCACTTTTGACACATTTGATCATTGACAGTACCTTCTCCATAAAATGCAGAACTATTTTCTCTTACGTTTTAACCGTATTATTAACGTTCTTTAATTAAATTATAATATACATATTTTCTACCAACTTTCAAGTTGGAAACAATGAATAAAAATACGCTAATGTTTATATTTGCTTAAAAGAATTCTACGTTGATATGTCAGCCGTGTTAAATATAGTGAAAAGCGATCTTTTAAAATGGAGTGAAATTAAAATTAAAATTTGTAATATGCTGTAAAGAAAAAAAAACAAAATTTTTGGAGAACCCAATAGCTATTTTTTCTGTGCATTTTTAAAACCCCATGTCAATTTTAATTGTGAAGATGTGAAGAAGCGTAACTGTTATTCACACAGAAAAAGGAACTGGCATAAAGAGTTCGAATTCTGGCTGAGCTTGTTTATGCTTACTTAGTATACATCTTCTTAAGGAAAGTACAAAATCACTTTCCTTCGCAGATATTGGTTTTCTAAGCGTCGTTCAGATGTGGTATATGGCCGAATGTATGTAGCACCTATGGAGAAACGAACTCACCACTCAGTAGTAATTGATATTGCCAGATAAGCTTGCTAATCATTACATTACGTCGACGTACCCAATGATCATTTTCTAAGCTTATATGTGGCACAAGACTGAAAGTATGGGGTATTCAGCGAAGATCGAATTCACTATTTAGTCACAATTGAACATCTGGGCAAATAACTCACCGCATTGAGAGTAAAAAGCTGTAACATTCATTGTTAACCTTGAAAAGGGTCAGTCAGTCAGCCAAGTTACTCTTGTTTTATCGATTTTCTTCAGTTTATTTACTAGGATTTGTTTAGTCTTACACAAAACCAGAAGTCATGATAAGTTTTGCGGTTCTTAAACGGTTGTTACCCATCTAGACACTGATAACTTTCGATGTTGCTAAAAAAAATTATAAATAATAGTGATAAAAAAATAAGATATTTCATTTTCTTTAAGATTATATAATATATGGATTAAAATGATTTTGAATAAGAGCTACTGACTATAGCATAGAAAGGCGACAGTACTTGGTGTTTGTACACAGTAAGAAGCTTCCAGAATAAAAGCTAAAGAAAGGCAGACTCTGAGGGGAACATAACAATATCCGACAAGAAATCAATTTCGTCTTGAACAAAAACATCAAAATAACACCGCAATGATGACTATTTGTTATGAGGAGAGAGAGAGAGAGAGAGAGAGAGAGAGAAAGAGAGAGAGAGAGAGCGCGTAATAAACGTAAGTAGCTGGTAATAAACCAAAATTAAAAGAAGGAAGAAAGGTTGTCAAAGGAGGGTGAAATGATAGAAGAAGAAGAAGAAGAAGAAGAGGAAGAGGGACCACCATCACAACCATCACCACCTCTTTCTCTTCACCGATAATAATAAGAGGGTATCAATACTAATGAGAGTAAGTAGACAAAGCGAGGAGAAAAATAAAGTATCTTTAGGAATGAGAAAGAGGTGAGAAGAAAACAAAAGAATAGTGAAAAAAAGTTAGTGTAAATAATATGAAAAGAAAGAAAAAGAGTGACAGGCAACTTTTTCAAAAACCTTTCAATAAGCTGACTAAGCACAACGAAAAAATTCTTCCCAAATATCATCTTCGATCTCAGAATAAATTCTGATTAATTAATAGAACCGTTTAAAAACGATCATTTCACCGACATTTTTTATTTGGGAACATAACATATAACGCCTTTTGGTACAAAAGACTCAGGTCCTCAAACATGGCCAGCGATAATGTAAAGAGTAAAAGTAATATGTATTAAAGTACAGGATAACAATGCAGTACGAATATTCCAACAATATTGTTCACCCTATACAAGGCTCAAGAGCCAGTCGAGGTTACTGAATAAGATTGTTCTAATGGTGTAAAAATAAGAAGAGATGTGTATTATGAGGATATGTAGAATAGATATCGCTTGATCCTAAGAAATTAAGATGGTTCTAGTCAGGGAAGTGTCCTCTCGGGATTCTGTTTCACAGATCGAAAGTTCTAGGTAAGAAGCTATCTGAGTCGAACTTCATCTCTAGCAAGGGAATACAAAGACGACATGTACGTGACATTGCTGGCTTTAGATGTGAAGGTCATCTGGTAGAACTAAGGAATGTTGTTCGTCATAAATATTTTCTATAGTAATAGCGATAGAGTAGTGAGGGGCTAGCAACGTTTCATCTGTGGGGTACGGGTTTTCAGGGTGAAAAATAATTCAGTCATACGGCTGTATAATCGTCTTTGCCCTCTGTCATGGCTGGACAATAACAACTAGACAGCACCAAGACAGATATGGCAGCAATATTCCGTTCTTGATCGGATCTGACTATTTTAAAAATAGAGATGTTCATCGGATAAAATTTTATTTGAGACGAAATGTTGTTAACTTTAGACATTTTATTCTTTCTTTTAGACATTTCTTTATCTTTATCACTAAGCTTCGGTTTACAATGATACCCCCCTCGGTTTACAATGATACCCCCCCTCGGTTTACAATGATACCCTCCCTCGGTTTACAATGATACCCCCCACCTCGGTTTACAATGATACCCCCCTCGGCTTACAATGATACCCCGCCTCGGCTTACAATGATACTCCCCCTCGGGCTTAAGTCATCTCCAGTTAAGTCATTTTCGAAGATACTTCGGTTTTTCTTAAATTTTATATGGAAAAATGAAACACGCCTTACATCGTTTCACTCGTAAATTTAAAATTGGTTTTTATTTCATTATTTTATTTAGAATACTCTATATACATATCATAAATACTGTAATAGGCAATGGGGAGTGTTTATTTGCGGTTTATAGTGGGGTTATTTCGACTTAAGTCGTTTTTCGACTTAAGTCGTGACCGCTGGAACCAATTAACGACGTAGTGTGAGGTATACCTGTATTTTGTTTTACTGTATATCAACCTCAGTGGGTTATTTAATGCCGACAAGATTTTTAGGGTAGGTCCGTATGAATAGAATATGTATTAATATATTTTTTCAAAAATATTATTGCTGGTAATTTTTTAAAATGTATTGCTGGTATTTTTTTAAAAAATGTATTGCTGGTATTTTAAAAAAAAATGTATTGCTGGTATTTTTACTATAAAAATCTATTTTTATACTTTCATAGTGTTTTGAACCCAGTTTGGGGGGTTAACAACTTGCCTATAACAAGGACCATAACAGGTGCTACCACTCCGGGTTAGGGTAGACCTGGAAACAACAACAATTAACCTCCCGATCAGTTGCCGGGTGTAGTTTATTGTCATACCCAGGACGCTTCGTTGGTGGGGGTTAACCCTCTGCAGAGGTGCGTATTCTGTACCCCCAGTCGACTAGGCGGTTCTGTTCCTGTGTCCTCTCCAACCTCTCTCTGTGGATAAATGTTAGATTTGGGGCAAACAGAACATAGTAAAGACAATAGATGCAAGAAAATTGGTTTGAAGTAATCTATATGAGTAAAAGGAATTATTCTTTACAATTCTATCCATAGATGTTCCGAAATCCAAGCTTTTAACTAAACGCTCTTGTCAATCATTCCACCAATTGTTCCGACTTTAAAAAGAGACAGCAAGTTAACAAGTAAGTAAACAAGGTGATCAGAGGACATCGAAACCATATAGCAATTGAAAGGAAAAGTTAGTCGGCAATCGGGATGAAATATAGCGTAGAACAACTGGATTCATTTTTACCTAAATGTCCACACTGAAATCATGCACTCACCATCGAATTAGAAATTGGCTGACTACAAGCTGAAATAGTTTACGCGGGAAAGTTACTACGTCTTAAATAAATGTAATCAAAAATCGTCTGCGTGACGATGAACCAGAAACTCTTTACTGTGCGTCATTATCTCTATCTATAAAAGGCAAGGTGTGTGTGTGTGTGTGTGTGTGTGTAACGAATGTATGACTACAATTTTCGACGTATTTGCACCAAAATGTACTTGCACATAGTCCTAGTTATTAGGAAGGCCAAGACCGACTTTGCATTTCCCAACTCCCATCGATAGTGGAAATAATCGATTTTTTCATGCTTCTACGCAGTTCTAATGTAGTTTGCGGCCATTTTCTGCTGTCCAGAGTGAGAGCCTATAGCTGGCTGCGACGAATAGGCAGGAAGATTCTATTGGTCAACGTGAGAGCCAACAGCTGGCTGGCACGAATGTTAACAAGCATGCTAGCATGCAAAAAAAAAAAAAAAATCGGTAGCTGCATTCGTCACAAGTGGGAAAATTTTAAATCTGCATGGAACTTTACTCCAATTGACTCATTCGCTTGCTTAAACTTAACGTTGATTCTGATTCCGCAGAACTGGGTTGGGTGTGAAAAAATATTTGTTGTCAACATTCTTTTTTCATTCGGTTTTTCCAGTTACGAGTCCTTTTTTAAAGCTGACCGTTTTGTGTTCATTTTGTTTAGTTCTTTTTTTCGTAACAGATTTAATGTTTAGTATAGAGCTTAGAAAAAATTCGCAGTGTGAGATAGGCAAGAAGTAAGGCATGTAGCAACATCAGCACGGCAAAGGGCACTCTTTTAAAGACAAGGAAGGGCAAAAATATTTTAAGTCAAGGGATAGCGATTGCTGTATGAGTCGTACGATTTTTGAATCAAGCACGGGCAACGCCGGGCCATGCTACTAGTATCTTATAAAGCAAAGGTCGGCTTTAGTTAAAATTATTTTAATCCATGCACTTTTGGGAAAACTTGTAAGTTTAACACTATTTGCATTATTCTGATTATTGTCCTCATCTTTGTTGCCATATTTATTACAACATTTCGGCCATTGTAATCTGCGGCCTTCTTCAGGTGGTTAGAATGTTGAACTTAACCCTTTATTTCACTCACTGGGTTAGACTGTTCTAGTTCTAGTTAATGGATGTCAGTTATCAGTTATCTCCTGTTAATTCCCTCTCCGAGTTCTCGCACTCTTTGGGTCCTGTCACTGGATCTAATTAACGCCTTTATCCACTGTGCCATGTTCTTTGAGGAAATATAGACAGATATTGTAAGTTTAAAAATAAATGTTGCTGTTTTTGTCTATAGATAATCGATGGATATGATTTTTTAGAAATAATCCTTAATACTATCGCCTGTCAGTATCCCTAGTCGTGGAACCTGATACGGTTGTTGGGGCGCTACACGGCTGAAAACAAGACCAGTTGGCTCAGTTTCTGGCAGTTGTGGGATATAAACGGAATTTCAGGAAATTTTCTCTCTATCCAATCACTGATATTGTTTACCTACTTCTTCGGCTCTTATCTTTCCATGGATCTTTCTGGCGGAATTTTCATCAGTCGTATGCATCTATCGTTTCGAGTAGTTGATAGCAAAAGTGGTCCCTTTTATACCAGCGACGACCTATCATCCGTATTTTGTCCATGTTTATGCAGCGTATATTTCTCTGTTACTTATATACACCGCGTTTGGCTGGTCAATGAAAACCTGTCTTAACAGAGAGAACAGTTTTTTGGTAGACACCGGAAAGCGAAGATGCGTTGCAGATTTGTGTTTAGACAAATTTTGTGACAAAGACAGCCTTTTGCAGTACCCACTAGATTTCCTTTTCAGGGTCGAAGAGAAGGCATGTAACACATGCAGGTCATCCTGGGTATGACGATAAACTACATCTGACAGCAAGGCTTTTGATCATGAGGCTTTGAGGAGCGTTGAACCACCTTGTCATCACTGATGTTCCCAGGTCCACCCTGACCCGGGGCGGTAGCACCTGTTAGGGTCCCAACTATGGGCAAATAGTTAACCGCCAAACTGGGGTCAAAACACTATGAAAGTATAAAAATAGGTTTCAATACCAGCAATACATTTTTGTAAAAATATTACCAGTAATTAATTTTTGAAGAAAAAGTTACTAGCAATAAAAATATTGTCAGCATTAAATAACCCATTGTGGTTGATATGCCGTAAAACAAAAAAACAAAACAAACTAAACCATCACATTATACAATATTACTTAGAACAAACGCAGTAATAAATTAATAAATGTAAAGGTTTTCGCAATTTATGACACAAATTTTGTAACAAAGAAAGATATTTGCAATGTCCACTAGATTTCCTTTTCAGGGTCGGAGAGAAGACATGTAAATCTTGCAGGTTCTGAACAGTTTCAATGTCAATTCATCATTTACATGCGTCACAACCGATGATTTCTGACAGAAAAATATACTCTGTAATTAAAATCGTTTTCTAACAATAAAGTATCTAGAAATGTGTAGTTCGACGGAATTAGTTAATTTATTGATTACTTAGTTTCGTTTTGCAAAAATATTACTCACATTTTATATAAAGAAAACTAAAGTTTGTTTATAGTGCTACTTTCAAAGTTAAGTGGATATTGAAGCAGTGTTCCTTGTGATGAAATCTCGCTCAAATTTACGGGCATTTCTTAGAAGCGCTGAAGTATTAATAACCCCCCCCCCCGAAAAAAAGGATAAATCCTGATATTATCCACAAATTGAAAAGTATAACTTTTAAAACAACGTCACAGGAGGAGCAATGGTTTTGATTATAGCAATTAAAAAACAAATAAAAATAATCGTTTTTGTATAGTACGTCAAATTTAAAAATCTCTGCAATTTTAATATTTTTAAAAGGATTTTATTATAGTGCTTTGTATTTAAGTTTAATATATCAACAGAGTGTTACCGCTAAAACTGTTTCTTTAAGAGTTTAACAGTAACAATTTGATATTAACAGATATCTGGAGAGAATGCTTATCATAGAAGAACAGCTAGTCAGACTGTTGATAGTAGAATAAATTCTATTTTTGCTGTGTACCTCAGATGTTTCACTGTGCTAGAATAAACTAATATGAGGCCTGACAAAAAAGATTATCTGGACTGTTGGTATAGTAACGGAGCTAAAGTACGCAGAGTGAAGCCGCTTGTCACAAATTGACCTTGAACTCTGTCGTCTAAATACAATAAATCATAACGTTTTCGCTCACTTCTGTTGTTTATAACAGTGCTTGAAATGAAAGTGTGTAGAGTGTTGTCATCTCACCACACCACGGAGGTTCCATCAGTGACCATTGCTTGTGCAGTAGTTTGGGCCAAGCACATTGTTCCTCAGGTTCGACAACGACCATATTCACTATATCTTGACTTTTATGGCTTTTTCCGTTTCAAAAATCAAATCCTACTTGAACGGAACAAAATTTCCAGACGACGAGGAAATCCATGGAAATGCGACTAGGCAGCTGCTCGCTGTTTCATAAAAAGGAGTTCCAGGAATGTTTTTATCGATAGAAACGAGGCTGGATAAAGTGTGTGGCTTCAGAATGGGGCTACTTTGAAGGAGATTAAATGCCGAATTGATGCGTGTTGTAGTTTTCTTTTAATATCACCATTTCCGATATTTTTTGATTAAACCTCCAATTCACAGAGAATATTTGTCACATAGTGTGCTGTTTTTGAAGCAAGTAAAAGAATAAGACAAGCTTAATCTCCTCACAGATAAAGAAAATACTTTGAGCAGCAGAAAAGGAGGATTCTGAGAATGTCATGGACTGAACATGTGAGCAACGACGAAGTTTTAGAGAAAACTGAAACAAAAAGAACACTTATACTTAACATCAAAAAGAGTCAGTTGAAATTTATATTGAATATAATAAGGAAAGAGGGCTTGGAAAATTTGATACTCATAGAAGATATTGAAGACAAGAGGAACAGAGGAAAACAACGCATAACCTACCTAGTGAACTTGTATATATGAATGGTAGGAAAGGGTTTAGGAGAAATAACAAAAAGACTAAATTTATTAAGGGCTACACAGAAAAGGAAATTGTGGAGAGGAATAATAGCCCCTGTCCTGAAACGACACATCACATAGAAGAATATTTCCATAGAACATCTATTACAGAGTCTTAGTCACTAATATAATTACGCAGTTCATTATAAATATACTAAAATCTATTTTTACTTTGGGTTTCCATTTTTGATATCCAATCTTGAAGAATAAACAAAGCTCAATAATTATGTCCAGTGTTTGCCTGAAAATCTTCTAGATTGAAGAAAGTATTATCCAAAATCTCCATATTTCTTCCGATAAATTTATCCACATTACTTACTTTGACATTTCAAAATCGGCACAGATTTCAAAACTCATTGATTTGATTGATTTGGATTGTAAGAATCTTTTTTGTTGGAAATACTAATGGTTTATTGATATAAATTTTATTAAGTAACCTATAGCTGTGGGGAGAAGGGGTGGATTCATACTTTTGCGCATAAGTGAATATAACGAACCCAACGGGAACTGGAAGTGAAACTCGGCTCGCCGATTAAAAATTCCAAACCATTTTCCATTATACCACACGCACATCCAAGCTTACAGCACCTCGTATTCTCATGCAGTCACACATCTAGGTACTGAGCAGGCTCGACACTGCTTAACATCGATGATCGTACGTGAACCGATGTTTCAAGGTTATATAGCCATAAAAAGACTTAAAGTGTGATCAGACTAATTCATTTAATAGCTTCTATTTTAAAACTAAAAAGAGATGCCAGAACAACGTGGGAAGTATGAAATTTAATGTTTCAACTTTGTATTGGGTTGGTGCATAATTATCAGGCGTTTTTATAGACAGGTTATCTGTTTTGTTTACTTTTTTAATAAAAAAATATTTAATTTTCAGATTATAAAAATGTGTGTCGATAATCACACGCTCCGTAATAATCATTTAAATATGTTATTATTGAATTGTTGTTTCTTTTTTCATAACAAATATTGTTTCATAAACGCATGATAATTATGCATCAACCCAATAAAAAGTGAAAGCTCAATATTATATTTGATACAAATATATATATATATATATATATATATATATATATGTATATATATATATATATGTATATATATATATATATATATATATATGTATATATATATAAATATATATATATATATATATATATATATATATATATATATATATATATATATACACTGAGTGCCAAATTATTATCGAGATAACCTTTTTTCTAATATTTCAAAAACCGTCCAATCAATTCACACAAAGTTTTCAAACAATGTTGGCAACACTGACTTGCGCAATCACTGAAATTTTTGTATTGATCTGCGCAATGTAAACAAACTGGCGCCATATTTGCTATCAGCACAGCACGGTGATTTGAGCGTGCCAAATTATTAGAAAAGTTTAGTAAAATTCCCAGAATTGAGCAAACAAAATGTTTATTCATGTTGCACATGAATGTTTATGATCAAAAGAAGCTAATAAATAAGATAATCAAACAAATAATAACAGATACAAACAAAGGCACAGTTTTAAACAAATTAATAGGGAATGTGCTTTTCCAGTTTTCAAATTACTTGAAGAAGTCTACGATCCATAGAATTTGTTAATTGTAGGATGTCATCTGCTGTAATGCCGCGAGATATATCAAGAATTGCTTCCCACAACTCAGCGTTGCTCCTGAATTGTCGTCCGTTGGCGTACAGTCTTCGCTTCATGATGCTCCAAAGGTTTTCGATTGGGTTCAAATCCGGAGAATTTGCTGGTCACTTCATTTTTCGAGCTCCATCGAAGCGTAACTGCTTCAAATATTCAGTAGTCTTGTGAGCAGCATGTGAGGGAGCATTATCTTGCATAAAAACAATGGCCCTTCTGAAGGCAACTCTTTGCCTTTTCATCCACGGTTCAAGATGCTCCTTTATAAACGCTATGTATGCATTAGCATTCATTTTGACGCTATATGGTACTCTCCATGGGCCCACTAATGTTTTTCCAATAATACTACCCCAGATCATTATGCCTCCACCGCCTTGTTGGCGTCTCAAACGCTGATGGTGATTCTGTCCGTTCATTACCCAGCCTTTGCACCATCTATCTGGCCTATCAAGTGTTGCTCGGGTTTCGTCTGAACAAAACTTTAGAGAAGTCAATCTTCATATTGTCCTCGGCCCATTTCAATCGATTTTGAATGTGATTTATCGTCAACTGAGGCTTTGATACAGGTTTGACTGTTGTTGCTATTTCCCTCAGATACAGACACCGAGTACTTTTAGACTCAGTAGGATCCCCAATGCGACTGAAAAGCTCTTGACTGGTAAGTCCAGGGTTCTTCGTGGCCTCTCGTTTAAGTCGTGACATGAGACGACGTGAAATAACCTTCGGCTTGCCTTTATTTGCCCTTTTGCGTAGGGTCGGCGGTGAACTTTTTCACTGTTTGATGACACCTCCCTATCATTTTCTAGGGTAGATTTACCTTTTGAGAGTTCTGAGGTGATAGTTTTCTTTTCAGCATCATTTAAACTGCTTTTACGGCCCATCTTTTCACTAAATTTTTACACTTTTCTAATAATTTGGCACGATCAAATCACAGTGCTGATAACAAATATGGCGCCAGTTTGTTTACATTGCGCAGATCAGTACGAAAATTTCAGTGATCGTGCAGGTCTGTGTTGCCAACATTGTGTGAAAATTGTGTGTGAATTAATTGGAGGGTTTTTGAAATACTAGAAAAAAGTTATCTCGATAATAATTTGGCACGTATTGTAAGCTACGTTATCTTCTCTTATACATCATACACATTCTGGGTGAGAATTTATTCGCTTCTTAAAACGTACTTACAGAATTATCTTTCACTCCTTGCTTTAAGTGCTTCTTTTGAGCTTGAGTTGGTACATGGAAAATATAGACGTATTTGAAAGAAGAATCATTTTTCTTTATTTGATTTCTTTTATATCAGAAAGTAACGTAGATATTTTATGCTGCGTTTGTAAAGTTTTCTTTCCTTGTACATCATCAAGACCCGTAAACATTTAACGGTTATTTTTTTACTATGTAAAGGCACAAGCAGTGCATGATTTTTTTTCAATTAACCCCAAACAAGGCGATAATCCTACTAAGACTCAATGACTGCTGGAAATAAAAGAGAACAAAAACACTTTAGAAGGAAACGGAAAGACAATTCTAAACCTTTTCTCCTGTTCAAAAGACCGGAGAGGATTGTGGACCGGGCGATAGGCGAAGATATCTAATCGTATTAAATTTACACGCCTTAAAATATAAACGAAATGGCAAAAAATGCAGTATTTTGCTATATGAGGTGTATATGAGGTGCTTGCTATATGAAGTGTATGGGACTAGGCAGCTGCTCGCTGTTCCATAAAAAGGAGTTCCAGGAATGCCTTTATCGATAGAAACGAGGCTGGATAAAGTTTGTGGCTTCAGAATGGGCTACTTTGAAGGAGATTAAATGCCGAATTGATGCGTGTTGTAGTTTTCTTTTAATATCACCATTTCCGATATTTTTTGATCAGACCTCGTATTCACAGAGAAGATTTGTCACATAGTGTGCTGTTTCTGAAGCAAGTACAAGAATAAGACAAGCTTAATCTCCTCAAAGATAAAGAAAACACTTTAAGCAGCAGAAAAGTGAATCTACAGAAGGATACTGAGAATGTCATGGACTGAACATGTGAGCAACGACGAAGTTTTAGAGAAAACTGAAACAAAAAGAACACTTATACTTAACACCAGAAAGAGTCAGTTGAAATTTATATTGAATATAATAAGGAAAACGGCTTACGGCCATGTCACGTAGAAACACTGGTTCGCGTATGTTTACCGAAGTTAAGCAACTTCGAATGTTTCTAGTACCTAGATGGGTGAACGTTTTTTATAATTTTATAAGTTTCAACAAAAGATAGTACTAGATACTCGGTCAATAAATGCAGAATATTTCCTTAAAAAAATGTCTGATGTTACTATTACGATTATCCTATATTTTCTGAGTTTAATTTAGGGGGTCCAGGAACAGTCAGCTATAGGGAGTAATAGCCTTTACTCTGCTACGTTGACTCATTGTTGGTAAGGGGTATGAATACAATTTCTTGGTCAAGCGATCACCAAAGTTAAGAAACGTCGATCCTGGTCAGTAGCTAGATGGGTGACCGCTTGGGAATACCAAGTGCTGTAAACTTTGCGTGTGGTGTAATGTATAACGTCTTGGAAATCGGAGAGCCTAGTTTCAATTCCAGTCGTGTTCGTTATTCACTTAAGTTTAAATACCCTTGCAACGGTATGAACACACCTCTTTCTCCTAGCTATCGGTTAATTAGTGGGATTTATATCGGCAAATTATTATTATTTGCCCAAATATTCTTAAAATTAAAAAAAAAAAAAACTGGCTTTAAATAAATGTTTGATAATCGGTAAAAACACAAATCAATCAGTCTTTCAAAAAAAAAAAAAAAAAAAAAATCACACAATGAAAAATCACACGGAGTCAAAAACGCCTATTGTTGAGTTACCGGTAAAAGAACTAAAACCTCTGTTTAACATACTTTTCCTTTGATGGCCCGTAGAATTAAATACATATGAGTATAACTTATCACATTAGGATTATAAATCAAAATAATATTAAAATACAGAGAGAACAACAATATATATATATATATATATATATATATATATATATATATATATATATATATATATATATATATATATATATATATATATATGCGCGCCCCCCAAAAATTAATTTCGGTTGAGCACGAGAGAAAGCGCGATTTGTAAACAGTGACTACAACTGCTAATAATGCAAAGCTCTTCTATGAATTCAGCCCTCTCTGACACTGGCGTGTTTATAAATACGCAAAGATTCGCCTTCCTCTCTACCGGGTAGCTCAGCGGTAAAATCACCGACTCCGGCTTGAGGCAATCACATGTCAAGCAACACTGATGAGATGTGATACAGCGAAACAGTTTGTCTGTGGATGACAATTATATATATATAATACGAAATGGACAAAGTCCGACAATTTATTTATTAAAGACATTTTTATGTTTAACGTTCTTTTTATAGATACAAGTATTTAAGTAAATGCTCTGTTTATAATAAACAGTATTAAATAACATTTACCGGCCTGAATGTCCCAGAAATTTTCATAGAAAATATTCGTCCTTTGACAGGATTCGAACCTGCATCCTATACGGAACCGTCATTTACGCTGACGTGCCTTACCGTTAGGCTACAAAGAAGCGTTCGGTAGGCAAGGTCGAATTTACTGCTTATTTACTTAAATACTTGTATCTATAAAAAGAACGTTAAACATAAAAATGTCTTTAATATATATATATATATATATATATATATATATATATATATATATATATATATATATATATATATATATATATATATATATATATATATATATATATATATATATATATATATAAAATTTATCAGCTGTTATTAGGTTGGTGCAAAAATAATGACGTAATAATGTCGTTTTTTGACGTTAAAAAATACGTCAAAAAACGACATTATTACGTCATTATTTTTGCACCAACCTAATAGATGTTTTATACAGCACATCCACTCCAGAGTTTCTCGTCGAAAGATTTCAGCAATAGAAAAGTAAAGTAAGAATGAATCATTTAGTGGAATACAGTGTAACGCTGATATAAGAGAAATCCGGATATAAGAGACTTCTTCTCTGGTCCCAACAACTCTCTTATATCCGGGTTACACTGTATAACTAGAGTTTATCTCAAATATTCCTTGCCAAGTTATCGATGGGTTTTATGTGACGGCAAACATGGTATACATGGTAACATGGTATATTTACGCTCTTAGCAATCTATGGTATTTATTCAGACTGTCAGGATCGAAATTACAACATGAGGTAGCTGAAACCGACTTGCTAACCATTGATCTTTGACAGGCGTTTTTTTGCATGTACGAGCATTGAATTGGGAATCAATCTAATTTATCTTTCACTGTGTATCGTTCGCCTACGGTTTTTCAATGTAAGAAAGGAGAAAAGAGAATTAATGAACGTCGAATGTAGAATTGAATAAAACGAGGAAGATGAAGAAACGAAAACAAAAAAATCACCCCCCTCCCCCCCAAAAAAACAAAAAACAACAAACTCACACACGCGTGCAGAAAGAGAGAAAATGTGTTCATACGTGTGAATGACAAAGCAGTGAGAAAAGCAAGTGTCTGTGTTCAAAAGCGCGCCAACGTTTTAGCGTCAAGTGCATTTGTCATTTGGCGGTTGATAGCTATGCTGGTTTGAAATGTCAGTTTCGTGTGGCTAAAAAAGGGAAGGTCAGATAGGATTGACAGTGTGAGAGGGGGAAGTGAGAATGACGTGAAGATATAATGAGAGCGGCAGAGAGAGACGTGAAAACATAATGAGAGAGAGAGATGCGAATATGTAGTGATATATATATATATATATATATAGAGAGAGAGAGAGAGATAGATAGATTATGATGTAGTGAGAGAGTAGGGAGAGAGAGAAACATAAAAGCGTGATGACAGAGTAAAATATATAGTGAGAGAAAGAAAAGAGTGGTGACGATGGGGAAATGAAGAGAAATACAAGTTATCATAAGCGAAAATCTAGTGAGGGAGTGGGAGAGACATGTTGATGGATAGGGTGAGAGATGGAGAAAGACAGAGAAAATTGAGAGGGAGTTAATTGAATAGTGAAAAAGAGATGAAGACGTAGTGAGAAAGTGGATAGAGATGTGAAAATGTAGTGAGAGAAGAGAGACTTTTTTTTACAATCAGAGTCACCCCAAGCAAGGCAGTAATGCCACTAAAACACAAGTGGTTACA
Organism: Acanthosepion lycidas; assembly: GCA_963932145.1. Taxonomy (NCBI): domain Eukaryota; kingdom Metazoa; phylum Mollusca; class Cephalopoda; order Sepiida; family Sepiidae; genus Acanthosepion; species Acanthosepion lycidas. The sequence continues at coordinate 24,110,706 of OZ010602.1, forward strand.
GGGAGTAGAAGAATTAGGAACAGAGACATTAATGATAAGCAGAAAGAGAAGAGAGTAATAATCAGGTGGAAAGTAGATAACGATTGGCATTGCATTTAAATTTTTGCAGATTAAAGTTGTCGGAAAAGCGTTGAGCCGGAAGCGAATTCCACAAGCAAGAAGTGTAAGAAAAATATATTTACGGTTACATCGAGCCAGATCAACTGTAAATTGATGAGATCTCGACGCCAGTCTAGTGCTGCGCTTAAATTAAAAGACTAGGCACCATAGCGAAGAGTTCATCCGAACAATTACCATGAAAGTATTTATAGAAAAGACATAAGGTGATAACGTAGCAAAAAAATGAGAGGAGAAATGTAGTGAGAGAAAGGGAAGAGAGTTTTGAAGATGGGAAAATAAGGATAAATGCTGGTAATAGTGAAGGAGAGACTAGTAAGAGAACCCGAGAGAGATGTTGATCTAGCATGAGAGAGAAGAGACGAGAAAGAAACGTGAAGAGTTAGATGATACAATGAGAGATAAGAGAGGAAACAATATTGATATAATGATAGAGAGAGGATACAGTGGTAATTATAAAAAAAAAAACAAAATGACAGAGAGAGATGAAGACGTTGCGAGAGTGCATGCAAGAGAGAGAGAGAGATAAGACCGGTAGAGAGGAGAGAGAGGAAGGAAGGGAGAGGCTGTACTGATTGACCTTTAATCCTGTCCATTTTCTTCTGTCCATTTTGATTCCATTGTGTTTTCATCACGCGACTTTATTCTCGCCTTCATTCGTGGATTTTTACAATTTTTTTAAAATATTTTTTTTCTTTCTTTTGTCATCAATGATTTTATTTATTTATTTATTAGTTGCTCGTATTTTTATTTTATATCTAGAAATAGTGAGCGGCCAAACGATACTTTAAAGTAGCATGTTCCCTCAATACGTAGGCGATCATATCCATCCAGCTTCCGTTTTCTTCCATGTATGTGAACTACAATGACTATTCTTATAAAAAAAAAAGTAGTGGAATGGTTTCCCGCTATTTTCTCCACTGTTATCAATCTATAGTTGTTTTCTTAAACTTGTTTTCCGACCAAAGCTAGAGAGCTCAACACGCTCTATTATTTTACACATACTTTCATGTATTCCGAATGGAATTAGTGTGAAGTAAACGCAACATTTCCCGGTCAGAATTTGATCTCGGCCTGCCAACCCCATTTCCAATGCTGATAGAAGATACACCACCCCATATCGACGAACAACATTCCTATGTACGCTAAGATTGTTTGTATTTCATTTAACTAATTCACTTGGCGATCACATGAATCTACTTCTCCATGCGTTCTTCCCTATCGCAAAATGTCTTGACAGAATGTCATTTCACGGCTTTGTCTCTAAATCCTTTCAGTTTGTGTTTTGTTTTAATCATTACACCCCAAGCGAGATAACAAAGCCACTAAGATGCAAGGGAGGTTAGTGAGTGCGGGAGAATATGAGAAAAAATCACTGTTAAGGAGAGACAACAATAAAAGAACAGGAATTAAGAAAACATTATATGACGATTGATATTGCATTTAAATTATTGAAGATCAAAGCTGACTGTAAAACAAGAATCCAAAAGAGAGCTCCATGAGTGAGAAGTGCGAGAAAAGAAACTGCTAGCTTAGAACTTACGGTTACATCTTGCAATTTAAGCTGTAAAAGGATGAGACACTGTCACTCATTTAGTAATATATATATATATATATATATATATATATATATATTGTCATGGGAACTTACCTATAACGATAATGGACTCTTCCTGACACTATAAATACTGCGCGTCTCAAGAGGTATAATGAATGAATGGTGTAACGAGTCGAGACAATATTAGTTCACTCTAAACCAGACGGACAGTCATTACTAACACCTTCAACTTCTTGTACTATATTTCTGTTGTAATATATCTTTGTAATTCTATTCTTGTGTTCGTGTTGTTCTTCCTTGGTTCTAACCTTGGACCATAACTGTGGTGCGAGGATATTGGACCATAACAGTAGCGATGAGGAACTGAAGAAACGAATTCTACGCGGAGGACAAACCTTTTTTTTTTTTTTTTGCTATCTGTCGGCCATAACTGTGGCGGCAAAAAACTGAAGAAACAAAATCTACGCGGAGAATCTACAAAAAACCTTTTGCTATCGGTCGTCCATAACAGAAACATAAGAAAAAAAAAGAGAAAATTTTCTTTTTGGACACCAACTTTACAGTAGTAACAAACACACAAATTCTACACAGGAATTTTTTTTTCCGTACTAAGGTTTCAGAATAACAGACAACAAAGACCTGAAGTCTAAACTAAAAGAAAAATATTTACACATAATTACAGTAAATATGGAAGATTTTAAGACAACCATATTGGAACTTATGAAAATACAATTTGAGCAGCCAAAGAAAAACGAACAGAAGCCTCTGAAACTACAAGAATTATTGCTACGGGTAATAACAAATAAAGGGCAAAATTCCGAAAATGAAATGGTTCTCTCGCAAAATACTATCGAAGATTTCACGTATAAACCAGACGAAGACAAAACCTTCGCAGCTTACTTCAGAATGTACGAAGATTTATATGAGTTTGATTGCGGGAATTGGTCAGACGCGAGAAAAGTACGTCTACTACTAAGAAAATTAGGGTCTAGCGAACACACTAAATTCGTAGACGATATCCTACCAAGAAAAACAAATGAGTTAACTTTCAAGGAAGCCATAAAACTGTTAACAGAACTATTTAGCCCAAATACCTCACTATTCCACAAAAGATGGAAATGTCTGAATCTAACAAAAAAGGACAGTGAAAACTATATAACATTCGCTTCCATTGTAAATAAACACTGTGATGACTTTAAGTTATCTGAACTCAGCCCAGACAATTTTAAATGTTTAATATTCGTTCAAGGCCTTGTTCCGACGAAAGATGCGGAGATCAGATGCAGAATTCTTACAAAACTGGAGAGTGAACCAGATTTGACGCTACAAAAATTGGCTGAAGACTGTCAGAGATGTATAAGCGTGAAGAAGGACTCGAAAGATATAGAAGAATCTGGCATGGCGCACATACGTAAAGTACAACGACAAAAACGTTTTTGCACATCTATAAATTACACGCACCCCTAAACGAACTGTTGAAGAAGGAAAAAATTGGGGAGTGGACAGATGAATGCCAGAAAACGTTTGACAAAATAATTATGATGCTAACCGCGGATCTATTTTTAGCGCACTATGATCCAAAATTAGGAATAATAGTCGCAAGTGACGCGAGTGCCTATGGAGTCGGGACATGTATACTGCATAAAATGCCGGATGGGACACTAAAAGCCATCACGAATGATTCAAGAACTTTACTACCAGCAGAGAAAAATTACTCACAAATCGAAAAAGAAGCGCTGGAAATTATTTTTGCAGTTACAAGATTTTATATATATATTTACGGTAGATTTTTTTATTTTACTGACGGACGATAAGCCGTTATTAACAATATTCGGATCGAAGAAAGGTCTACCTATTTACACTGCAAATAGGTTGCTAAGATGGGGTACAAATTTACTGAACTACAATTTCAAATTGGAGTATCTTCCCACGAACAAAATTGGACATGCAGATGGCCTCTGGAGACAAATACCTAAGAAAACGGAGCGATTGGAAAATTCCGTAATTGCAGCCCTACGACATGAAGAAGATATCAGGACATCACTATGTAGTACAGTTCGAAACCTCCCCGTCACACTATAAGAGATAAGAAATGAAACAGAAAATGATGAATTCATAAAAGAAACAAAAACAAAAATTGCAGAAAAAAATAAAAATGTATCAGGCAGTTTTTCGTCATGTGACAATGTTCTACTATATAACGAAAGGGTAGTAATTCCAAAAACACTACAAAGGCGAATCCTAAAGGACTTACACATGGGATATTCAGGAAAGAATAGAATGAAATTGTTAATGCAAAGTTACGTATATTGGCAAAACATGGATCAAGACATTACACAGATGGTGGAAAAATGCAAGGATTGTTCCTTAGCAGCGAAAGCACCGCCGATCATCCATAAGCCATAACAGAAACAGATCGACCCTCGTCAAGAATCCATTTAGACTTCGCAGGTCCAATGACGTATTTTTTAACGTCAAAAACGACATTATTACGTCATTATTTTTGCACCAACCTAATAGCTTTAAGTCATCAATCACTCCTGTTTACATAGGGATGCTTCATAGGACACTATAAATTGCATTCCATGAGATTTCGTAGTCGTCGGCCAATATGTTTATGGATCATAATTATTATCAGCATTATTATCCAAGCACATGGTAGCTCTACAATGGTGTGAGGTGTGTTTAGTTTGACCTTAAAAAATACGTCAAAAACGACATTATTACGTCATTATTTTTGCACCAACCTAATATTAAAAAAAAAAAAAAAACTACGGTGCCTCGCTTAATGAATTTCAACTTAACATTATGAAGAAGCTAATTGGGGAAATAGAAAGGATTATTATAAAAATAACTCGACATAATATGTTTATATTATTCAACGAAATATATATTTATAACTCTGCCCGTGTATGCAAATTCTTACTGGTACTCACATACATTTCTGACAGTTCCCTATCGAAATAAAAGGTCTTTCTGTCCCTCAGTCTGTTCGTCTTCCATTCTATCTATTTGGTTAACTGTCAATTTGCTTACAGTAATCGATCATTCATTTTTCTACTTTTGCTGCTATTTCTTTCTTTGAGGCGTAAGTCGACAACTGTTCATATTATGCACAGAAATTTTTTTCCCTTTCTTTCAGGGCAAAGCAAATAATTCAATCATATTATCTCTTCGCGATCCTATCACTCGTTCATCTTTGCTTACAGACTTTTGCAAAGGATCAGATAATTGGACAAGACATGCCAAACAGAGACGTAAAGTTCCGTTTATTGACACGAGTATCTTTTTTTTTACACGCCTCTCAATTTCTCTTAGGCACACACACACGTATATATATATATATATATATATATATATATATATATATATAAACGTACATACAGAGTTGTATATATATATATATATATATATATATATATATATATATATGGACTGAAATATATATGCACATATATGGTACAATGTTCACCCATAATGTATCTCAAAAGATCTTTCAGCATAGCCTACCTCAAATAGGCTTGTCTTGGGGTGGATGGCTTCAACTACCCCGGATGTACATTCTTTATTAAATACTAGCTCTTGTGCCTACATATCACCATTAATTCTGTTTTCTTGTTCAATATATATTACCGTCCATTATCGACAAAATCAATACTTTTTCGGTCAGGCATAAATCGCAATTTCCACTGCTATGTAGGATGTCACGCGCGCGCGCACACATACACACACACACACACACACACACACATATATATATATATATATATATATATAATTTGCTGAAAATTTCTTAAATCGAAGAATATTGATTTAAAAATGTTGTTTAGTAATTTGGTCAGGCTTTGGTCAGGCTTTGGTAAATGGGCCCTATAGAAAACATATAGATGTTCAAACGATATATATATATATATATATATATATATATATATATATATATATATATATATATAAAGTATGCTATATTTATAGTTTAAAGCGATGAATAACAGGGATAGAGCGTATGTAAATATAAAAGTGGAACATTGCAGTCAACACCCATATGCGTTATTTTTGCTCGACTCTTTATATATAGCGGCGAGTATATATATATATGTCAGTATGTGTCTGTATGTGTGTGTGCGCGTAAACTGTACATACGTACATACATCTCTCTCTCTCTCTCTATATATATATATATATATATATATATATATTCATGCATGTTTGACGTTTCATGAATTATATACATTATTCTGTGATGTCATAATACAAGTTTATATCATATTGTTTGGATTACGACCAGACCACGTTGAACCACTTGTTCTTGTATCATCATCGAAGTTAAACAACGTCGAGTCTGGTCATTACCTAGATCGATGGCCACTTCGGAATTCCAGATGTTGTAAGCTTGGATGTGCCGGTGGTACCCTGAATAAGGGCTCGGAATTAGAGAACCGAGTTCCAATTCCAGTTCCAGTTGGGTTTGTTATTTTCGATTAAGCACAAATACTCTTGGCAAAGGTATGAATCTACCTCTCTCCCCGAAGTTATGGGTTAATTAGTATAACTTTTAGCAGTAAATCATTATTATCTTCAAAAAATCTATAAAATCTAAAATATTTTCTGGATTTAAATAACCTACAATATGTTGATAAGCCATAAAAAAAACACTTACATAAATAAATAAATACATATGTGCGTATTGGAAAATTCTCATTCTATCTTGGAGCGGTGCAGAGCCAATGACGAAAAGTACCAAAGACAAAAGAATATACTGTAGAAGTCAGAAATTGGATTGTGTAAAGCATACGATAAAAAATGGCTACAGAAAGTTCTTTAAGCGAAAACATTGGCTCCGTACATGAATTGGAAATGGAAAAGAGAGCCACTACTGTAAACTAAGTAAGATCTGGTACGCCAAGAAAGATTTCGTTTCATTATTTCCACTTGAAACTTATTCGAATGGATAAGCAAACAAAACAAATTGCTCGAAAAAAGTTGATTGATATCAATTAGAATGTATATAGCTCTTTTTTCAGCGGAAAGTTTCATAGAAAATATCTGTCATAAAGCAATGTCCAGTAAATTAATCACCTACAACATGGCAGGTGTAACGAATTCCGTTTTCATTTGGTTTCAGTTTTTGTGACAAGTACAAGAATAAGATAAGCTTAATATTTCTATAAAGTACGTCACGACGAACTGTTGCACGCAATATGAAACCTTCACATATTTGGGAAGTATACTAGAAAATTCCATAATCTATAATTGTTATGGTGGAACACACCTATTCTATAGTTAATAGATTCTCCCACGTATAATAAGTAGAAGTAGTAAGAGTAACGAGGCAGTCAGTCAGTGAGTCGATCTCGGTAGACCAGCTGATCGGTTGAACTTTCTGCCTTCGGGCGGGAGGAACCCGAAGGAGGCTACACCGAAGGGCGGAGTCTCCTTCGGGGAGGTAGACCGACCCTGAACCCGTTTATGCGGCTTCAATGGGCTATTTTTTGGCCGAGCCTACGGGCTCGGAATACCCACGTTAAAAAGGCCTTGTGCCACATGACACCCTCGTGGGGGAGGTGACTGAATATCGTCAGTCAGTGAGTCAATCTCGGTAGACCAGCTGATCGGTTGAACTTTCTGCCTTCGGGCGGGAGGAACCCGAAGGAGGCTACACCGAAGGGCGGAGTCTCCTTCGGGGAGGTAGACCGACCCTGAACCCGTTTATGCGGCTTCAATGGGCTATTTTTTGGCGGGCTCGGAATACCCACGTTAAAAAGGCCTTGTGCCACATGACGCCCTCGTGGGTGTGTGGGGGGGGTGAGTGAATATCGTCAGTCAGTGAGTCGATGCCGGACGACAGTTAGTCAAATACGAAAGTATCAGCGATCACAACGAGATTACTCTGCGTAATACCTATTATATCAAGTGCCTAACGTTTTGTACGTCGAACCTATTTTAGGACCGACAAATACAAGCTTCCACTGCGAAATAACTCCACAACAATAATAAAGGCAAATCGAATGCATATTAATAGAAAATGAATTCAGTAAATATACAAAAAATAGAAAGGGGTTTAAGACAAGGATATGTCTTCTCACCGGATTTATTAAACGTATATAGCGAGGCAATTCTCAGAGAATTAGAAATCCTGAGAGTATTCATTAGTGACGGTTTCAATCTTAACAACATTATATATATACATATGACACAGTGTCGATAGCAGACACAGAAGGGAAACTTCAACAACCCTTACAGAAGATAGTGAAGGAAAGCGAGAAAATAAAAACTAAACATTAATTGCAAAACATGGTTGTTAACTAAAGGAACAACCCAACATGCAAATTAAACATATATATATATATATATATATATATATATATATATATATATATATATATATATATAATGAAATTTTTGTTAAAAAATATTCTACATTGCGACACGAAAATTTCTGTTTCGAAACTTAAACTTTTTATCCCATCATCAAGCAATGTTCGATAACGTTGGTCAAAATCCAAAGTTACCGAACATTGCTTGATGACGAGATAAAAACTTTAAGTCCTATACATAGAAATTTCCGTGTCGCAATGTAAAATATTTTTAAATATCATTAAAAAATATTATGCTCTAAGTTGTACTGACCACTTTTTTAAAAAAATGCCAGAGAATTGTGGATTCTGAATCTGTTTGTTCTTTCTCTTCATTTGTGTATATATATATATATATATATATATATATATATATATATATATATATAAGCCATATGCATCAAACTTCTATTTGTATCAAGCGGTGAGGATCTCTCTCTCACTCTCTCCCTCTGTCTTTCTGTCTCTCTCCCTCTCTCTCTCTCTCTCTCTCTATATATATATATATATATATATATATATATATATATGCCTTTGTGTGTGTGTGTATTTTACCTGGATTTCAGTCAATTTCCTATGTTTTGTGTAGTGGTGAATCGCAAACACAGATTAATATGTGTGCCTTTCGCCGTCTTTGTCCAAGTCTCTTTGTTATCTTTCTGCAATAAATATAAACATTTCTTTATGCATTAATGCAATTGTCCTTGTCGAATTTTCTGGATATTCATTGTGTGTATAAGAGAGTTACCGCACACAAAAATGCAACGTCGAGCTTAGGAAGTTCTTTTGTTACCCACTGATCCATCCATTCGTGACCCTAACTATATATTTGCAATGTAAAACGCCAGCTTTTTCCCTGCAGGGACATTCTGTATAGAAAATAAAGAAAGTTACAATTTTATTACTTTTTCCTTCGCTGTTATGTTCTAAATTTGATTCTGCTGAAATGAATAAACACGAGGCAATTTGATGAAAACAAACAAAGGACAATTCGAAGCTTTCAACATTCATGCCGTGACCAGTATTTAGCCACCAGCAATAATCTCTTTTTTTAGTATCGATCTCAATAAAACACTTGACAATATTAAAGCAATGAAATTAAGCAAAGAATAGTGACACTAAAGAGATATATTTTCCCTAAGTTATTTTGTTTTTCAAGAATTACGGAAATCTTTTAGATAACGCTTAACTATTATTTTATTGATTTTGTCATTTTTTTCTTTCATCTCTTTTATGTTTTTTTTTTTTTTTTTATCGCAACCCTCAGGTTTTTTTTCATTTTACGACCTTTATGCAAAGAGCACCTCGGCATGGTGTAATGGTTAACAAGCTTGTCTTGCTAGAAAAATTACGACTGAGTAGCGAGTTCGATTCTCGCTGGGTGCCTTATACTTTCGGCCTTGTGCCACATGCTTCGCTTGGAGGCACGGTGGAGTAATGGATAGCGGCTCGGATTGAGGAATCGGAGAGCCGATTCGAATTCTAGTCGAATCCATTACATTCACTTTCGTGCTAATACCCTTGGGAAAGGTTAAATATCAAGACAGGGTTCTATAGCCTTGGATGGCGAATGGTCTACCGTAGAAAAAAATGGCAACCTGCTACGGGAAAAAATCTGCCTCGTCAGTCATGAATCGAAAGATACATAATCGCCTAAGCGTGTATCACGCATGGCACATAACTGAAGCATGATTCGGAAATGAAAACAAAAATACGACGTGCTTTGATACTACCTATCTTTAGTAATCTAACGTGGACAGTACCTTACCGATTGGGCTTGAAATGTCAACAGGGCCCGTGCAAATTTAGTGATATGTCTACAATTTTCATCATTCACCTACTTCTCAACAATGTATTTATTTTCGATCTATGCTAATTACTTGAGGGTAGCAAGGTATAAAACCAATTTAAACATTGCAATAAAAAATAACAAAAACAAAATAAAATGATTACCATATTTGCCAGCTTATTGGACGCATGGAATATTTAAGGAAAAAATGGACGCATCACATTCAAAAATTATAGCCTTGCCTTGCCATTATGTGACATTCTCACTAACAATAAAGAAACACAGTATTAACAGAAATTATACTACTGCTACTTTTTTTAATAGAAGTGAGTTAAGGTTTTACGACCAAGACATCTTTGGAAGAGAAGAATTTTAGTACATTTCATCAGTTTCTTTTTCAGGGAACAACATTTGCACAGGCAGTAAATCCATAATAGCTACAAAGAATTCTACTGGTATCAGTGAACACTGGTACATACGGTATTAAGCAACCTCCCCCCACCCCCGAAATGTGGTACTTTTTGGTAAATGAAGTCCCATGCCATACACGCAGAAAAATAAAGTCCAATAACTGCATAAAAAAAAACAGACACAAAGCAAGCAATAATATACCAGTCAATGCAAATATTTCTGTAAAATTTGGTATTTCTACAAAACAAGCAGCAAAATATTGGGCAATTCCCTTTTTACCTGGGTGAAATTTTCAGGAATATTTTTATTCATATATTTGTTCACTTCCGGTTATCCTGGTGAACGCAATTTTTTTGTGGACTTTATGTCCCTCTCATACATCATAGTGCTGTATTGGACGCAGGGTGATTTTTATGCATATTTTTTTTAGAAAACTTCGTGTCCAATAGGCTGGCAGATGCGGTATATCATTTGTTAACAGATTTCTATATTAGGAATAAGTGATTTGAGACTTTATATTATTTTTTTCTCTTTTTAACGCATAAGAATCGGTTTTCTATTCCTAATGTTGAGAATTGCATAAAACCTGTTATTTTTTTAAGCATTTTACCCCAAGCAAAACAGGAGTGCCACTAGCACGCAAGGGTTTACAGAGAATGACGGTATGAAAAAAGAGGGGTGTTTGTGGAAAGGACGGGGATCAAGATCAAGGAATCACAAATTTTTGAATATTATAGTTATTAGGCAAGCAAGTAAGAGGAAGGGAGTTCCACTGTCGAGAAGTACGAGAAAAGAAGCTGTTGGATTATAGTTACCAGAGAAACAAGTAAGAGGAAAGGAGTTCTACTGTCGAGAAGTACGAGAAAAGAAGCTGTTGGATTATAGTTACCAGAGAAACAAGTAAGCGGAAGGGAGTTCCACTGTCGAGAAGTACGAGAAAAGAAGCTGTTGGATTATAGTTACCAGAGAAACAAGTAAGAGGAAAGGAGTTCTACTGTCGAGAAGTACGAGAAAAGAAGCTGTTGGATTATAGTTACTAGAGAAACAAGTAAGAGGAAGGGAGTTTCACTGTCGAGAAGTACGAGAAAAGAAGCTGTTGGATTATAGTTATCAGAGAAACAAGTAAGAAGAAGGGAGTTTCACTGTCGAGAAGTACGAGAAAAGAAGCTGTTGGATTATAGTTATCAGAGAAACAAGTAAGAAGAAGGGAGTTCCACTGTCGAGAAGTACGAGAAAAGAAGCTGTTGGATTATAGTTACCAGAGAAACAAGTAAGCGGAAGCGAGTTCCACTGTCGAGAAGTACGAGAAAAGAAGCTGTTGGATTATAGTTACCAGAGAAACAAGTAAGCGGAAGGGAGTTCCACTGTCGAGAAGTACGAGAAAAGAAGCTGTTGGATTATAGTTACCAGAGAAACAAGTAAGAGGAAAGGAGTTCTACTGTCGAGAAGTACGAGAAAAGAAGCTGTTGGATTATAGCTACCAGAGAAACAAGTAAGCGGAAGGGAGTTCCACTGTCGAGAAGTACGAGAAAAGACGCTGCTGGATTATAGTTACCAGAGAATCAAGTAAGAGGAAAGGAGTTCCACTGTCGAGAAGTACGAGAAAATAAGTTGTTGGATTATAGTTATCAAAGAAACAAGTAAGCGGAAGGGAGTTCTACTGTCGCGAAGTACGAGAAAAGAAGCTATTGGATTATAGTCACCAGAGAAACAAATAAGCGGAAGGGAGTTTCAATGTCGGGAAATACGAGAGAAGAAGCTGTTTGAGTAGAAGAGGCTCTTACATTTAACTGTTTCGACAGTAAATGGATGGGATCAAGATGCCAGCCTAGTTAAGTTTCTAGATTGTCTTCAGACATTATTCGCTTGCATAAATCATATTCTCATGCCGATTACTTTTAAGGATTCTGTATGGAACCGAGCAATGTTCAGCAATATTTTCTGTCAATGTACAAATGATAATTATTTAAAATTTCGTCTTATTTTCTTATTATCGAGATTCCTTTTATGTAGCCCTGTCCCTTCAGGAGGTGGGCGATTATATTAGGTTGGTGCAAAAAATAATGACGTAATAATGTCGTTTTTTGACGTTAAAAATACGTCAAAAAACGACATTATTACGTCATTATTTTTGCACCAACCTAATAGCTTCCAATAAGTTTACCTCTTGTTACTCTAAGTAAATTTTGAATGTTTACCGTAATGTTTGTCTTTGTTTTGCTGTCTATTTGCAGTTTCATTGTAAATTACTCAGTTTTCAGTATCGACATCGGAAATTAAAAAAAAAAATTAATAATTAAAAATCCGCTTATTGGCCTATGAAAAAACATTAGCTCGTTAGATAGAATTATTGCACAGGCGTAGTTTAACTTTGATACGAACATTAATAGCTGCTACTTTGGCTTATTATCTACAAGGAAAAATATCTATACCGTACAAATTTTATTTTGGAATTATATTTAAAAACAAGTAAAACAAGTGCTACTTTGTCTTTCCTTCTAGATAACAAGCCAAAGTAGCAACAGGTTTCGCTATCTCGATATCGTTCCAAATTAAAATTTGCAGTGTAGACATGTTAGCCAATGTACTTATGTATTTATTGCTAGAATATGAATAAAAGAAAAAAATAATTACATTTTCTCTGTTATATATGCGTTATATGTTTTACTGTGTAGATATCATTCCAAAATAAATTTGTACAGTGTAGATATCTTTCCTTGTATTAGGTTGGTGCAAAAATAATGACGTAATAATGTCGTTTCTTGAAGTATATTTTAACGTCAAAAAACGACATTATTACGTCATTATTTTTGCACCAACCTAATAGATAACGAGCCTAAGTATTAATGTCCTAGATTACGCATGAGTTTATCGTGCAATAGTCAATAAACTTTCTTATCCAGTGCTTCACTTTTATTCGCAGTCAATCCCAGAAATAAACAATGTTTTCAGTTTTAATTAATAATGGTCCCACATAGCAACATTAGTGATGATGCTAATTTAAAAATGTCAAAGATATGTCATAAAGTGATTCCTTTCAGTTAATGATTCTCACTGTGAGCAGTAACACTTCCGTAGGGGTATTATGAACTTTCAAGGGCCCAGTAAGTGTTCAGTGCGAGGTCTTGACAAGATCCAAAATTATCATAGTTTTTTATGTACGAGGGGGGGGGTAAAATTTAATACTATCCACATTTTCAGGCACCTGCTAGTGATTTTGGAACATATCCCCGACAGATAAGCGGATATTTCTTTTTCAAATGCCGTCGGCAGTAAAAGGCTTAAGCGATCATGGCTATTCACAGGTTCCTTTTCTTTATGATGTGTGAACTGTCATGACGGAGAGTTTTGTACCTGAAAATTGTATTTTTTTGAAATGTAGCAGTTTTTGGGTTTTACAAGTGGTATTCACTATTGCAAATGACAAATGTGAAAATTCACTGGCATTTATTTTGTACGGAACACAGTGCAAAATAAACGCGACTGAATTTGACGCCGGAGATAGAGATGGATCACTGTCATGATCTCATCTATTTTTTCAGCTTAGTCATACACAAATATTTCTCTTCTGTTTTCTTTGAAAATAATTCCTTTGTTATTTTTTTTTATCTTTTTTTAGCTTCACTTCACAAGATACCCGAAACGTTAGATGACTAAAATATGATAATTTTTCATGTAACCATTAGCCATAGCTACAAGATGATATTTTAAAAGCTAGTAAACTGTCTTACACTGTTAGGTCTGAATTAGTGAATGAATTATTGAGTAAAGTCCGGCGATCTTATTTGTGGATGTGTTATACATTTCTTACCTGTACTCAATTTGTGTGTGTGTTAGTTATACATTTCTCATCTGTACTCGATTTGTGGATGTGTTAGTTATACATTTCTCATCCGTACTCGATTTGTGGATGTGTTAGTAATAAATTTCTCATCCGTACTCGATTTGTGGATGTGTTAGTTATACATTTCTCATCCGTACTCGATTTGTGGATGTGTTAGTAATAAATTTCTCATCTGTACTCGATTTGTGGATGTGTTAGTTATACATTTCTCATCCGTACTCGATTTGTGGATGTGTTAGTAATACATTTCTCATCCGTACTCGATTTGTGGATGTGTTAGTAATAAATTTCTCATCCGTACTCGATTTGTGGATGTGTTAGTTATACATTTCTCATCCGTACTCGATTTGTGGATGTGTTAGTAATAAATTTCTCATCCGTACTCGATTTGTGGATGTGTTAGTAATACATTTCTCATCCGTACTCGACTTGTGAATGTGTTAGTTATATATTTCTCATCCGTACTCGTGTTTGGCGTTAAGACGACTGAGGCAGATGTTGAGAATTTGACTTCTGAGTTTCTTTTCACGAACCTATTACGTTGGTGCAAAAATAATGACGTAATAATGTCGTTTTTTACGTATTTTTTAACGTCAAAAAACGACATTATTACGTCATTATTTTGCACCAACCTAATATTTGCAGAAAAACTGAAGCAATTATAATCTTCCTTTATTTTTATTTATTTATTTTGTACTTCTAGTTTTCTGACAGATAAATTTTGTTAGAAACAAAGAAAAGAGTACTGAACATTTTAGTGATATTTGTCTTCTAATATGGCAGAACCATCTCCTCAAAGATGAAGTAGAATCTTGAAGCAACCGAAATGTGTTTCTACAGAACGATACCATGAACCGATATGTGAGCAACAACGAAGTTTTAGAGAAAATTGAAACAAAAAGGAATCTTAAAATTAGCGTCAGGAAGAGACAGTTGAAATTTCTACGACTCATAATGAGGAAAGATGACTTGGAAAATCTAATACCCAAAGAACAAATTGAAGATAAGCTAGACAGAGAAAAACAAAGCTTAAAATACTTAGTCAGCTTGAGTAAATGGATGGCGGAACAAGTTTTAGGAAATATAACAAAAAGACAATGTTTATTAAGAGCTACGAAGGACAGGAAATGGTGGAGAGTCATGATCGTTTACGGCCTGGAGGGAGACGACACATGGAAGAAGTTTTCTGACGCAAAAAGCTAAGCTTAGCAAATATCAGTAATATGAACCGATGTATAGTGTGCCCGAAAGGCAAGTCTCTGAGAGAAAATTTATGCCTAACCGTATGTTTCATAACATATGCCCTCGTAGAAGAATTAGCCTAATCGAATAAATACATCTTTATTACGAATAGAAAATAAATCTAAAGATAGCGCCATCGAATAATAAGAGAGTTTTCTATTTGTTAAAATCTAAAAGCAGTTTATTTTAGTTCTATTACTCAGCCTAAGTCAACCACAGTGAACAACTTAAAAAGAAAAACGCTTTTAGCTCAGACATAACAGTTGTTCCTGCGTTGTATGGCTATTGAGGGGATGATCATGTCTGGTAGAAAATGTTGACATTTAATTTACTATTCCTGTAGAAAAGGCAAGTGGTAGTAAACAAGTTCTTAAGTGTCCTTAACAAGCAATCAATAAGTAAAAAAAAATAAATGGATAAAAGAAAAACTTCTATATTCTGACTGGGTTATATGCGTTTCGATTTATATACTGCTGTTCCTATCAAGTTACTTTCACTATATATCAAAAGCCTAAAAAAAGCAGATATTCTTATAGGCGATTGCTCATATTACTACCAGACTAGTCTTATGTCTATATCACGTTGAAACAGGTTCCCATACGATCACCGAAGTCATGTAATGGTCAGTACCTAGATGAGTCATCACTTGGAAATACTAGGTGTTGTAAGCTTGTATGTGCTGGTCGTGTAATGCATAACAACTTGGAATTAGAAGTGGGAGTTCCGAGTTCCAATTCCATTCGGGTTCGTTATTTTCGACTAACTGCAGAGAGTCAAGTTTTTTGCAATTTAAATTGTTCTGTAGAAACCGGAACAAATGAAAATCCGTAGGAGCCAAATCAGGAGAATACGGAGGGCACTGGAGGATTTCTCATTTCAACTCTTTATACTTCTGAGATTGCCTGTTTTGCAAAATGCAGTTTTGCGTTGTCATGATGGAACGTGACACCTTTTCGATTTGACAAAATCGACCGTTTTTCTTGAACTCAGTTCTCTTCAAATGGCAAAAGGAAGCTGAGATATCGATTTTCAAACACTTAGCAATCTATACCGTCGAAATATTCAGTTTATTCTCCATGAGCGTAAGCAGATCGTCTTCCATGACGTCGAAAGTTTTCCCCGGATCATGGTTGATCGTAGAGTTAAAATCACCCTGTTGAAATTTTCCAAACCGCTTTTTGATCATCTGAAAATTCGGAGCCACATCCAAATTAACCTAATTTTTTAGATTTTTTAGTCGCAGATCCGATGCTTACTCCTTTCCGAAATTCACAGAGCATATAACAAAAGTCAAACTTTTTATCCTCCATATTTAAGGCATTCATTTGTTGACAAAACGTCAACATTCAACAAAGTCTGGCTAGCAACTAACTGATGCAAGATTTCAATCCAGAATTCATCAAAAATCGGCGCCAAGCAAACGCCAGTGTCAAGTAGCGGTTATTTTATATTAACAATGAAAATCGGGCACGAACATTTGCAATGATCTGACATATATCACTATTATCCCCAGAAAATTCTGATAATCTAAAAATATTTTCTGACTTTAAATATCCTTCAAAAGGTTGGTAAGCCGTAAAATCAAATCAAAAAGTCCAATATAGCCAGTCTATGCTAATCTTTGTAAAGATGTTCAATGTATATCTGTATATATATTTTTTTTTGTCTGTCTGTCTGTTTTTGCTGTACTCATTAAATTGGAATGAGCTCATGAACGGTATATACAGATTTAGGACCTAAGCATCAAACAGTCGAAAGGAAACATGGGCTGGAGCATCAGTGGAGCTTCTAACAAGATAATATCTCACAAACTCATCTTAGAGTCAGTGAAGAAATAGTTTATTCACAAATGTCGTAAAAGCGTCAAGTGCTTAGACCTTAACCGAACTGAGAATTTATGGTGGGGATTGAAGGCATAAGTAATGAGGAAGAACTTTACTAGTTTTAATGACCTGAAGAACTTAAAAGAAATGAGTTCCAAAATTCCCACTGAGATTTATCAGAATCTTCTGATGAAAAATCCGTTTTTTTGATACCCAATAAAAAGAAAAATTGCAAAGGACTATCAAGATTTTGGAGATGCTTTTTGAGATCACATTATAAATAAGTTTCAATGAAATAGTTTTATATGCATTTCCCTTGTGTATTGTTTCTAGCATTGTTTCTTGTATGTCAGTTTGGAACAGTAGAAAGCATACCGTTGATGGAAATTTTAGGTAGAAATCATTTCAGTTATAATTATATCTATGAGAGAATATCAGGTCAGTGTAATATAAGTGAAAGACAAAGTGGAAAAATTCTGTGTCCGATTAAATGCTTTTAGAGGACAAAACGCGTTACACAGAATATTTCCAATCTATCTATCTATTTATCTCTCTCTCTCTCTCTCTCTATCTATCTATCGATCTCAGTATGTTCACATCTATCTATATATCTGTCTTAGTTGGTTCAAATCTATCTTAGTTGAATATGTATCTGTCTATCTCAGTCTGTACACATCTATCTTGATATCTATCTTGATATCTATCTTTCTATTTCTTTTCTATCTATCTCATTTTGTTCACATCTAAGATGATTCAAATCTATCTATCTTAGTTGAATATCTATCTGTCTCAATCTGTTCACATCTATCGATATATCTATTTTTTTTCAACTCATCTCTCTCCCTCTCTCTATACACACACACACACACACACACACACACACACATATATATATATATATATATATATATATATATATATATATATATTCAGAATTTATATCAAGATTGCCACTCCCTGTGAAATAAATGTGATTTTAGAATTGCTATTTTTTGACATTTTGGAAGTGCATTTTCACAGGAAAACGCTGTTTAATAGGGAGTGCTGTTTCATAGCAATGAAACATATGGATGTATATTGACTTTGAATATATGAGAGTGTATTTTGTGTCATCAATATTCGTGCCTGTAGAGTTTGTGTGTAGGTCGACTCCTAATGTTAGACAAGAAATGATTAATTGATGTTAAAACTTGTGTTTAGATTCGCTCCACTTATTTGCATCAATTAAAGAATTATTCGCGCTAACAATCATCATATGTTATGCCTTATTTAACACGTTCCAGGAAATTATCTTTATATAGCCGAAGGATCTATAAGTTGAGGATCGAGGAGCCTGAAGCACCAAGAACGAAAAAGCAAAACAATTGTGTTGAGTTAGCGGTTAAGTCTAGTGGAAATAGAATCAAAAAGCCGTTCAAGTTTCGAAAGAGGTCATTTGTGTCCGTTCTAATCTGAGAAAAGTATATACACTTAAGGAATCGGGCTATTGAATACGCCTGTCACTGCTATTATTTAAACCAGTGCGAAACATTATGCTATTCCGACGATCTACGCACATATCCGTCCTGGCAATGACGGAGGTTTTGAAGAGCGTGTAACTAATTCTTAATTGCAGTTGTTACCAGGTCCACCCTGATCCGAGGTGGTAGCACCTGTTAGGGACCCAGCTATAGGCAAACAGTTAATCTCCAAACGGGTGTCAAAACATGATGAAGTATAAAAAATATTACTGTAAAAATAAGAGCAATAGATTCTCATAGCAAGAAAAATAAGCTTGTAAAAAAATAAGAATTACGTGCAATACATTTCTGTAAGGAAAAATATTACTAGTAATAATTACTAATGCCCCCAAGAAAATTAAATATAGACATTAAAAGGACCATAATGTGTTGATATGCCGCTAAACAAACTAAAAATCTACATACTTTATGATTTGATTATGATAACAGAACCTTGGTGTAACAAACATCGGTGTACATATCAATTATTACTAAAATAGTTTAGAAGTTAAGGAATTGATCATACGCTAGGAGTAGTTTCACCGAACATCACAAGTTTCTACAAATACAAAACATTAACCTAAACACTTGTGTCATGTTCTTAAATAGCCTCGTCAGATTGAGACATTTATATGGATATCATACATGATGCTAAAGGCGTTCAGAAATGTCTAAACTGTTAGCTGTACACAACCGCTTTTTCTCAAATCAGTTATTAAAATGGCTTTGAGCGAATGAAGCCTGTAGATTTTAGATCTGGCACTACATAATCGGAAAGAAAGAACTGTACCAAATAAAGAAAATATTATCGCTTGAGAACTTCCAACAGCAGCAACGAATAAAATGTATAGCACATCTAACACGAAGAGAGAATAATGATATGATCAAAATGCTGACGTTCTAAACTATTTAGAAAGTCAGACTCCATCAATACAGGAAAGTGCGATAGCAATTGGTGGATTTGTGTAAGCTATTTTCCTGAAAAATTCTTTTAATGGGCAGCTTTTATAAATTTCAACCCAAAGTAATTGGGCTGGTCCGTCATTCACTCTCAGATGTTTCCTTATAAGTAAACGGCTGATATTACCACGCGCTGGCACACACACACACACACACACACACACACACACACACACACACACACACACACACATATATATATATATATATATATATATATATATATATATATATATATATATAATTGAGGTCAACACCAAAAAATTGACCTTAATATCCGCTTTTATAGTATTTACGCGCTATCCTTGATATTGTGCAATTTAACCCATAAATATCGCATTCCGTGAAACTATATTGTTATCATTATATATATATATATATATATATATATATATATATATATATATATATATGTATGTATGCATGCATGTATGTATGGCAATAGTAGCTGAAATACTTGGAGAAAAAATATCGAGAAATGAATCTATAATATTGAGCCACGAACAAATTATGGGAAACAATGAAAATTAGCTAAAAACAATCTTTAAAAGAGATCTTTCTGTGTTCGTCAATCAAATGGGCAAAAAAGAATTTTCTACAAAAATACGCAATATATATATATATATATATATATATATATATATATATATATGAATATAAAAGTGAACATAGAAGTCAACACTTAGAGGCGACAGCCTGTTTCATGCTATATGCAATCGTCAGGCCTGACGATTGCATATAGCATGAAACAGGTGGCCTGACGATTGCATATAGCATGAAACAGACTGTCGCCTCTAAGTGTTGACTTTTATGTTCACTTTTATATTTACACACGCTCTATCTCTGATATTGAGCACTTTATTCCATAAATATAGCACACCTTAAGACTATATTTCTTTATATATATATATATATATATATATATATATATATATATATATATATATATATATATATATATATAAGCAAATTGGACTGCACATAAAATCACCTTAAGGAAAATACAAGAAAAATGTTTGGAATAAGAAAATACAAAATTATGATTTCAATTTAATGTTGTTCATTCTTTTGCTTTTTTTTTAATATTCCTAATATTCTGTGTGATATAGTGCCGGAGAAAGTCATACTGTAGCAGTGAAATTCTACGATGATCAGTTACTTACACGGCTTCAAGTGCTATAAAGCTGAGGGACTGATGACGGAATTTGAACTCGGTTTGCCGATGCCCTTTTCTGTTACATTAACTATTAGTCCATCCGCAAATCGTTGGAAAGATTTTGAGAATAAGAAAAAGGGAATACAGTCTCAGTAGTCAATGATTTTATAGTGCGAGCAACAAGAACACATTTGAATACGTGATGATTTATTGTCCCTCATAAAGGGAATGTGTCTATCTTTTTAAATATTAGCTTCTGCCTAGAGATTTCTTGTTCGAGATATATTAGTATACTAGCCTGGAAGCCGCCCTTTCAGTGGACTAAGCTATCTCCTGTGTAGGGCTTTTACGCCTTCGGCCTTTTATCTTCAGCATCCTATGTGCGTAAAAGTTATAATAATTTAGAAATAATAAAAGTATATTCGGCACCTTAATGCGGCATAATCTTTCTTCGTATACGCAACGGATCACCGGAATTTGTTTAAATTTATTTTGACCGCAATTTTTATTTTCTTTTAAAATCACCATTCTTTATGATCACTTCATATAAAGTCATTCTTAACAGACACCGGGAAGCCTGAACTACGTAATATTTCGAATACGTCACACTACGCGTACTAGAAAAAAATACATATGAGCAACTCACCGTGCCCCGCTTAAGTTTTAATTATGGTTTAATTAGACGATATCAATTGGAATTGCAACGAAAAGCAAATTAAAGTTAAACCTTTAATAAAGAATTGTTTTTTAACCCCTTCAATCTGTTCATTCGATATTCAAATGTAACTTTAAATTAGATAATTATTTAATTTTTAATCGCCTGTTTCTTCAGGTTGTTTATGATTCGCGAGTTCAAAAAACAGACAGACGGACACGCGTACACTGTGCTTTAATATATATATATATATATATATATATATATATATATATATATATATGTGTGTGTGTGTGTGTGTGTGTGTGTGTGTTAGGGTTATGATTTAAACCTAAACGTCTTCAGTGAACAACAGACAAAGGAAATTGTCTTGCCGTTCGAATACTTTTGGAGGGGAATCTCTCTCTCTCTCTCTCTCACTATATATATATATATATGTGTGTGTGTGTGTTTGTGTGTGTGTGTCATGATTAGGATATTTTTCTCACCCTATACTCCTGTATCATATTTAGATGAGCTTTTGTTAAAAAATAATGAAGTGTTTAATTCATTTTATTTAAAAAAATGTAACCCCAAACACGAAATTTCTAAAATTGCATATGAGTATAGTAGTACTATGACCTTCTGGAGGCTTCTAAAACATTATTGAACCTTCAAGAACTTTTTGGAACCTTTTAGAACTTCTTGGATCTTACTAAAACTTTATGGATCCTTCTAGAACTTGTTTTTGTTTATTTGTATGTCAGTATGTTATGCTGTAGCTATAAACTGTTAAATACGTTGAACATGCATAAGTACTAACCAATTACATCATTATATATATATATATATATATATATATATATATATATATATATATATATATATATGTGTGTGTGTGTGTGTGTGTGTGTGTGTGTGAAAATATATAGAAAATAGGAAAGAACTCGTTAGGTAAATAATCCAAAGTTCTTTAGTATTTTTGTTATTATTTTTAAAAAACAGTGCTCGATACAAAAGTAGAGCCTAAATAATAATTATATTGAAGTTTTCGGGTCTGGTTTTGTAACATGAGAACTCTTATGTAGCGATGGAATCATACGTTTAAATAAATAATTATATATATATATATATATATATATATATATATAATCCTCTCTAAAAGTATTGGAACGGCAAGCCAATTTCCTTTGTCTTTGTTGTTCACTAAAGACATTTGGGTCCAAGATCAAAAGATGAATATGAGACAAGAAGTCAGGATTTCAGCTTTTATTTCCTCCTGGTATTTGCAGTTAGATGTGTTAAATAACTTAAGACCTACCACATTTTGTTTGAATGCACACTTTACTTTTTGATTGAATATTTAAACATTAAATAGCTCTGAATGATTACACATGGTTTTATCCTTGGGTTCCACCTGCAAAGACTCTATTTATTGTTAAAAATATAAACTGACATGAAGACGAGAAAGCTGTCTCTGGGAGAAAAGCAAGCTATTTTGATGGCGAGAAAAGAAGGAAAATCTAATAAAGCCATTGGACAAACATTGGTTATAGCCAACACAACAATCTGGAATGTTCTGAAAAAGATAGAAACTACTAGCCAAAGACATAGAACAGATTGACCAAGGAATACAATAACAGTTGTTTACAGAAATATTGTGAGAGCTGTGAGGAACCACCCTCTAAGCAAAAGTCAGTGACATCATCTAAAAACCTGCACATAGCCGAGCTAAAGGTTTCACAACCCACTATTCGAAGATGACTTCAAGAGCAGAAATATAATGACCATATCACAAGATGCTAACCACTCACCAGCAGTAAGAATCCGATGGCCAGATGGCTGGATTGGAATTTGCAAGGAAGTAAAGAGATGCGCGACATAAGTTATGGAATAAAGTTTTATGGACTGATGAGAACAAGATTATTCCCTACCAAAATGAGGGAAAAGCCAAAGCGTGAAGAAAGAAAGAACCTGCTTATGATCTAAATTGTACAACTCATCTATAAAACATGATGGAGTGAGTGATTTGGCTTAGAGTTGCTTAGCTGCTTCTGGAACAGGCTTATTTATATTTATTGATGATGTAACTCATGATGGTAGCAGCAGAATGATTTCAGAAGTTTGCAGAAACATTTTATCAACCAGTTTACAGAAAAATACAGCCAAACTAATCTGTTGGATCTAAAACTTATTGTCAACAGAACAAAGGACTTCATCAAGGGAAAAATTGAACAGTTTTAGACTGGCCAAGCAAAGCCGGACTTTAATCCAATCATGCATGAGGGAAGAAACGTCCTGAAACAAACAAGATCTGAAAATGGTTACGTTAAAATTCTGGAAAAGCTTAAAAAAATGAGAAATGCATCAGTTCGGTGATATCAATGGTTTGCACGCTTGATGCAGTTTTGCAACCAAGGGTTATGCAACCAAATATTAAAAGTTATTTACTTTATGGCTATATGTTCCTCGACAATTGAGTACCTAAAATGGAATGATCTGATACAAAAGGTGGTACATTCTAAGCCGTTTAATATATCTTAATGTAAATACCAGGAAATAAAAGTTGAAATTCTGAACTCTTGTCTCGTATTCCTCATTTGATCTTAAACCAAAATATCGTCAGTTAACAGCAAAAACAAATGAATTCTTTGGAGAAAACTGTATATTAAATACAAAAGACATTTTGTAGCAATTAATTTTATTGATCGACTTCTCTAAATTACAGATAATCTTCTCAAATAAGGTGGAAAATCTGTCAGAAATTATCCGAAGTTAATTTCGGGAGAAATATGTTCCAAGCGTTCAACTTTCTTCAGTCATCATCAGAGTAGGTAGAGATAAATAAACTTTGGATAATTTTTGATGTAATTTCCTACTTATCTGAGACGTATTATTCGTAATTTGGAAAAGTCGATCAATAAAATTAATCGATACTAAATGTCTGTTGTCTTTGATAACATTTGGCTTAAAGAACATTTTCTGTCTAAATACACAGAATATATATATATATATATATATATATATATATATATATATATATATATATATATATATATATATATCCCAATCACACAAACACACATCTGATAAACGTTTAGAAACCACCTATCAAACACTGAACAGCTACACAGCGATACCGGTAAAGTAAAACATTTATAACAATTTTTTTCTGAAAACTTACATGCATCATAAATATCTGCATAAAAATATATTAAACATCAAATGCATTATCAAATCTTATTATTTTCTCAATATAGCGAAGTTTGTACAGAAGTTTCATTTATATATATATATATATATATATATATATATATATATATATATATATATATATATATATATAAGGGAAATGTTATTGATGTTAATTAAGGGAGAAAAGCTAACATTAAAAGTATTCATTCATTTTGAGTTTTATCCAGTAAGTTTTATATATTTGGCCCTGGATTATGAGAAATGAAAACTTGTAATTGGTCTCAACGTTTAGGCTAACCACACTTCCTTTAAGTTTATTTATTTCACAATACCTTTCAGAAGTAGACATTTGTTAGTGTTGCCGAAAAATTATTTCTACCTAAAACTTAATATAAATATGTTGGACTGCGGAGAGTCTTTTTGTATCTACCATTCGTCACCTTTAAATCATTCGTAAATGTCAAAACTAATCTTAAATGTCATAGACGTTAAAACAGCATGGTTTAATGCAGACTTTTCGGGACACGTCAGGTTAATGATAAACAAGTTTCACTCGCCCTATAATCTGCTTCAAAACACTTATATTCAGCCTCTTTTTCCTTCTCCAGGATAAGTTGATATTTATAAAGAATTGTTTGGTTTGGTTTGTTTTGTTTTGTTTTGTTTTACTGTATATCAACTTCAATGGTTTATTTAATGTTGACAAGATTTTTATAATAGATTCGTATTAATGGAATATGAATTTTTGGATAGCATCTGGATCCTCAGCTGTATTGTGGGCTTTCTTTAACGATTTATTTAGTTCCTCCAGTGTGAATGATAGGTTATAGCTTGATTTAAAGGTTAGTTTCTGTTTTTCCGCTGTTTGCTTAAGGTTTAGAAATTGTTGACTCCCATTCTTGACAGATGAATTTTTAGAGAATGTTTTGACTAGTTGATCAGCGATATCCTTTGTGCTGGTTATTTTAGAGTTATTTATCGAGAGGTGTTTTACAGTGTTTGTTTCTATTTGTCTGCTATTTTCTTTATCATATTCCAGACAGATTTGTTTTTGTAGCAGAATTGAGTCTGTTAACGTAGTTTTTCCAGCATTCTTTTTCAGTTTCTTTATTTTACTCGGAGTTGCTTAAATTGCAGCAAATTAGAGGTTTTAGGTTGTTTGTTGAATTCTCTGATAGCTGCTCTTCTTAGCATTGAAATAAGGTCTGTTACGTTTTTTTGGTACTGAATTTTTTGGAATGCATTCTTTTAGCGATAGAATTATGGATTTCAGTCAAATGTTTTAAGTTCTTGCAGTTTTTTCTTTCAACTAATTTTTCAGAACATTAGATTTTAAATTATTTCCAGTTCGCTCCGCCTAATTTCCAACAGAGAGTATTTTTTCATTATGTCATGAGTTTTGTAGGACGATTGACAAGTGATCGCTAGTGCGTGTTTCTGCCAGTACCTTCCAAAAGAAATCCATAGAAATTGATGGACCACATATGGATGTCTCTTTCCGGGTAGCTGCCAGTAAATGGATTTATGTAAATCGGTGTTTTGTCATTATAAATGCATAAATCGTTCTTAATAATATGGCGCCGTGACAGTTAAAATACACTAGTATCATAAAAGGTGCTGGGAGTTGTATTATGATTTAATCAATTCCAGCTTCATTCATACTGAGCAGATGTTTATTAGCCTGTGTAAGGTTACTTTAACAGCAGTCACATGTAAAGTTCTTGTTAAATTTATTTTACTTTGAGGTACATCATTCCTAACTTGGTTAGATGTAACCGCCTGACGCCAGTGTCATATGTGTTGATGGTATTCTTTTATATTCACTTTGCCATTTTGTTAATGGAATGTTTCCTAAAGGCAAACAACTGTCGGTGGCACGCCTGTTATTAGCAGAAGCAGTTCATTTATGTTTGCCTTTATTCCGCGGTAGTACCATTGGCTTATTTAATACATGATTGCTAAATCTTTTTTCGGGCTTTAGCTTAGTATGTGGTTGTGATTTAATTTTCCGATGTTTTAAGTTTGGAGGTTTTGTCTGTTTGTTAGTTCTGGTTTTCCATCTCCATTTCTTCCAGTTTGGCATATCGATTTGGGGTAGGAATTTGATCATTGTGAATTTCTGTTTTTTGTTTGACTGCTGCTGTTTTGGGGGAGATAAGTTCTTAAGTCTATTTTTAATTGTTTTTGGTGGACGGATCGCTGTGACCTTTGCCTTGTAGGAATTTTTTTTATTTTTTGGAAGAATGTTTGTGTTTGAACGCTAGATTTTGTATTTGTTTTTCTTTATTTATTATTTCAATTCTTTTATCGGCTTTCTTTTGTAGTTCAATTTGAACTATTTCCTTGGAGTATATGTATTTTAGGCAGTTTTGAAATTTGGGTCAGTCATTTGGTTCTAAAAGTGTGAGCTTCTCAATGAGGATCTTTAATATTTGTCAGGTTGAATGGTATTCGTTGTGGCCATTTTGTTTAGTTTTTTGTATGAGAAAGTCCTTTCATGTAGCTTTCTACTATTTGCCTTGCTTCCATAAATGAGACATTTCGTTTATATTTCACTTCGACTATATCCTTTTCCCTTTTCTAAAAGTCGCAGGATCGTGAGTATGCTGGATGGTTTTCCTGGCAGTTTCACATCTTACTTCATAATGTCATTCTTCTTCCGTGTGGTCTGAATCCCTTTGACCACATTTTCCCCATGTTAGGCGACTGCTGCAGCTATTTTTTGACACTTGACGCACCTTAGGGGAGCAGGAATATATTGTTCTACTGGCTCAATATTGTATACGACTTTTATTTTTTTCTAGGGATTTCAGCTGTGACAAAAGTAAGGATATACGTATCTGTTGGTATTGTTTCTCCTTTTTTTATCTTGATTCTACGGTAATCACTGACCCCCGCTGGCTTCCTAAAGAGGATGTGATTTCCTCAGGTGTGGACAGAGACAACACTCTTCTTCTAATTACTCCCTTAGAAGTGTTCAGTCTTTCATGGGGGGAAGGTTTTTATTTTGATGTTATGAAAAGTCTTCATCTTCATTAAACGTTTTCTTTGTGTTTCCTATTTTCTACTTCTACTTGCAATTTGTCGTCTATCTAATTCTTAAATGTTTTGGGATTAATCCTACTGGATAGCACATTTTCAATCAAAAAATGGAAAAGTTTTACTAGAGGAGGTTCATCTAGGGGCGTGAGCACGAGACATCTTGGAAAGTCAATACTTTTTTTGAGAATCAGAGTCTGAAAAATATCGTTTGGGTTTTTTTTTTTTTTGTTTTGGTTATTCATAATTTTGATGTAGTAAAATTTACTGCCCGAGTTCCACATGCACTTCAGATTCCGACATTGGCACATGTCAAAGGTTGACAGGTCAGGGCTACACAAACCAGTATACAGTGATACCTCGTTTATCGCGGTAGATCGGTTCCGAGACCGGCCGCGATAACTGAATTTCCGCGAAGTCGGGACGCCATATTTACAGTATTTATTTAACGTGTATTTGGACTTTTAAAACCCTCCCCTGTACTGTTAACAACCCACCCATTACAGTACTCTGTTAATAACAAGGACAACTGTTAAGCAATAACACTTTAGATTAAAAAAAATAAATAAAGATTGTTACTGTATTCAACACGAAAGAAGTTGAAGTAGAATTTGAATGATGATGGTGATGAATTTTCTGTGTAGTAGAAATGATGATGATGAAGCTGATGATGACTTCTACTGTGCAGCAGATAATTGTATTTTACATCTTTTCAGACGTCGGTGACCTTTCTATTACTATTTTACGCTTGTTTTGTTGTTCCTAGACCAGGAAATAATATCTATTATTAATATTTTAATGGGTTTAATGAAAAATTTTAGATGTTCATTGTTATGGGATCTTACCCATAATAATAATAATGGACTATTCTATACTTAATAAATACTGCGCCTCAGGAGTAGGCAAGCAGCGAGTCAGTAGTTCAAGTAGAGTCAGTCGTTTAAGTGGAGTCAGTCAGTAGTTCAAGTGGAGTCAAAAGTAAACTCAGAGGCAGTCAGAAAAGTCGCGTTCAGACAATTACTGCAAAACATTGGAATAGTGATACTGGTCGAGACTACATTGTTCTCTCTACTAAACCTGATTGTTCATACTAACACTTCTCCTTCTCTGTATATATTCTTGTTTGTAATATATCTGTGTTATTCCATACCTGTGTTCGCGTTCTTCTTTATTGGTTCTACTTTGGACTATCACCGTGGTACAAGGAACCGGACCATAACATTCATATATCGCGATTTTTCTAGAATTTTCCAGAAACTTCGTGATATATTTTCCATATATATATTTAAAAAATCCGCGAAGTCGTGAATCCGCGATAGTAGAACCGCGAATTAGCGAGGGATCACTGTAATCGTATTCGAGTGAGACTCTGAGCACCTGTTAAACGATTTAATCTTAAGTGTACTAAATGGTGTCTCTTCGAACAGATTGACCCTCAGCCATAGCCTAAAAATTCCTATAAATTAGATAGTATTTTAAGCCGGTGTATATTTGGAGTATTGTATTTTGTTACAAAGCACCCCATAAACTGATATAGTCATAGGCGCTAGGACTTGGCATGACCAGACGACTGATCGGATCGGACCTCTCCGACCGCCCGTCTTGTCCAAGTAAGAGCCAAAGTGGTGTGTTGAGAAAAAGAAGTATCTAAACCTGACTCCTGAAGCCCTCAACCACCAGGATCCCATTCCCAGAAATTACAGGTCGCCACCCACGACAAACAGGTGGCCTCATTGGGTAGAGGGTTATCCTTCTGCAGAGGTGCATTTGGCATATTCTGAAGCCCCGGCCGAGAGGACGATAAAGAATTGTAAGTGCTGAAAGCACAAAATTTATTAGAATTATTTTTAACTCACCCATCTCCAAATAATTTTATTAACGTTTTTTCCTATTTTATCTGTCAACGCTAAATTATACCCCTCTTTTTAAAATTTACGCCGTGGCTTCATTGTATCCTCAGCACACTGATGTAACATCTGCATTTCAGTGATCCTATCTAGTTTCTGATGAATGCTCAGTTCTGTTCTTGGGCTATACACGTCGACGAAAGGTGTTAACATTTTAAATTGGAATTCTTTTTTTATAGAAAAATTGGCATATACGTAATGTATTTGAGTAATATAAAGCGTTTTCTTTCATTTTAAAGTTAGAAATACTAATGAATGTCACTTATTTAGCAATTGAGACAAAGGTTTGCGTATTTTGTTCTAACTAGTTCGTTAGCTGTTGCTTCTCTTATGGCAAGATGATCCAAGTTAAAATCTAAATTGCTTGTCCATTTAAAATACTACATTTATTAGAAAATATATGTTTCAATACAGGAGTCCTAACAATCACATCAAATGGCAGCGCATTAAGGCTCCTACTCTTTTTCTGTTACTCAGGAGATGTCCAGACTGAGCAGGTGAATAAATTTACTGTTAAATAAAAATAAAAAAAATGAAATCCTCTAATGTGCTAATTCCGTAATTTTTGTCAGGGGTAATATAAGAAACGCTTACCATCGTTTTTTTATGTTTACATGTTTTTGGTAAGGTCCTTATATTACGTACAATGCGCATAAAATTCCATTTAAATATTTCCCTCTAGAGTTGTTCATAAAATAATACTCTTTTTTAATGCTAGCTATTTACCATTTCTTATTCGTGCAAGTGTAGTCTTTGATTCGTTTTGCTTATATACTTATTTTTAATCTGCCATTAACGGATACACACAACAGTGCTTACAGAATCACAGCCTATTTCTACTGACAAATGGAACCACAATAATTTGACAGATATTCGAACGTCCGTTGGAATAGTGGAAATGTTTAACAAAATAATACGAAAGAAGAAAAAATTCTTTAGAAGCAAATAAAAGAGTGCTGAACTGCTACGTAATCACATCAATCTTATATAAAAATGAATGTTGGACAATTTTCTTGCAGATGAAGAGGAGACTTGCAGCAACAGATATTTAATTCTAGATAAAGATGCTGAAAATAACATGAACGGGCATATGAGCTATGAGGAAGTTTTAAGGAAAATGAGATTAAAAAAGACACTTTTACCGAGAATCAAAAAGCGATATGTGAAATTTCTAGGGTACAAAATATGGAAAGAGCTCTTAAAGAATTTAACAAGCGCAGGACATATTAAAGGAAAAAATCGAGTTAGTGGAACAGGGAGTTAGATAGATAGTAAAGAGGTGAACTCTGCTTGGAGTTACAGAAGATAGGAAGTCGTGAAGAGTCATGATTGAGAACGTATTGAAGGGACACGGTTCATAAAAGAAGAATCTAACATTTTATTTCGAGCTTTATTGCAAAACATTTAATTTAAAAACAACACACTGAGACGGATGTAGAAAAGAATATCTCACCAGAGAAAGATAGAGGCAAATTCAAGGGCTGCCCCTTGACTTTGCCTCCCCCATACCCACCACAATATATATATATATATATATATATATATATATATATATATATACACTGCGTGCCAAATTATTATCGAGATAACTTTTTTTCTAATATTTCAAAAACTGGCCAATCAATTCACAAAACATTTTCACACAATGGTGGCAACACTGACTTGCGCAATCACTGAAATTTTCGTATTGATCTGCGCCATGTAAACAAACTGGCGCCATATTTGTTATCAGCACTGTGATTTGATCGTGCCAAATTATTAGAAAAGTGTAAGAATTTAGTGAAAAGATGGGCCATAAAATCAGTTTAAGTGATGCTGAAAAGAAAACTATCACCTCAGAACTCTTAAAAGGTAAATCTACCCTAGAAATCTTTAAAATAATAGGGAGGGGACATCAAAGAGTGAAAAAGTTCACCACCGACCCTACACAAGTACGCAAAAGTGCAGATAAAGGTAAGCCGAGTGTTATTTCACGTCGTCTCATGTCATGACTTAAACGGGAGGCCACGAAAAACCCTGGACTTACCAGTCAAGAGCTTTTCAGTCGCATGGGGATCCTACCGTGTCTAGAAGTACTCGGTGTCGGTATCTGAGGGAAATAGCAACAACAGTCAAACTTGTATCGAAACCTCCGTTGACGAGAAATCACATTCAAAATCGATTGAAATGGGCCGAGGACAATATGAAGATTGACTTCCCTAAAGTTTTGTTCACAGACGAAACTCGAGCAACAATTGATGGGCCATATAGATGGTGCAAAGGCTGGGTAATGAATGGACAGTATCGCCATCAGCGTTTGAGACGCCAACAAGGCAGTGGAGGCATAATGATTTGGGGTGGTATTATTGGAAAAACATTAGTGGGCCCATGGAGAGTACCAGATGGCGTCAAAATGACTGCTGATGCATACATAGCGTTTATGAAGGAGCATCTTGAACCGTGGATGAAAAGGCAAAGAGTTGCCTTCAGAAGGGCCATTGTTTTTATGCAAGATAATGCTCCCTCACATGCTGCTCACAAGACTACTGAATATTTGAAACAGTTAGGCTTCGATGAACCTCGAAATATGAAGTGGCCAGCAAATTCTCCGGATTTGAACCCAATCGAAAACCTTTGAAGCATCATGAAGCGAAGACTGTACGCCAACGGATGACAATTCAGGAGCAACGCTGAGTTGTGGGAAGCAATTCTTGACATATCTCGCGGCATTACAGCAGATGACATCCTACAATTAACAAATTCTATGGATCGTAGACTTCTTCAAGTAATTTCAAAACAGGGAAAGCACATTCCCTATTAATTTGTTTATAACTGTGCCTTTGTTTGTATCTGTTATTATTTGTTTGATTATCTTATTTATTAGCTTCTTTTGATCTTAAACGTTCATGTGCAACATGAATAAACGTTTTCTTTGCTCAATTCTGGGAATTTTACTAAACCTTTCTAATAATTTGGCACGCTCAAATCACCGTACTGATAACAAATATGGCGCCAGTTTGTTTACATTGCGCAGATCAATACAAAAATTTCAGTGTTTGTGCAGGTCAGTGTTGCCAACATTGTGCGAAAACTTTGTGTGAATTGATTGGACGGCTTTTGAAATATTAGAAAAAAGTTATCTCGATAATAATTTGGCACGCAGTGTGTATATATATATATATATATATATATATATATATATATATATATATATATATATATATAATAATTTAACTGATTTAAAATATGGGTTCTTACCATTTAAATACTTGTCTTACGTTTGAATCAATAATAATAATTGTTAATTCAACACACTATACTATTTTTCATTTATTTAAATTATTTGATACAGTTTTAAGAAAATCTAATTAAAAATATGATTTTGACTTATTTAGATAACTCCGTAAAATTTTCCTTAGGTTATCCTCGACTGATATGTAGTGATTTGAAATGTCAGACAACCACAACAGTTACTCGAACGCTGCGTGAAATAAGACCGTCAATAATATTGGTCGACCTAAAATTATATTAATTTTAAAAACAAATTAATACTTTTATATCCGTTTTTAAAAAGATTCTTTTTAGAATCCAAGATTACATTCTTTCTATGTTTTATTTAAATGTAAACACGCTGATATTTTCTGTGGCTGCATTTTGACAAGTCATATATAAATTCATTTCGATACAAAAAACATAAAATAAATAAAAGTACTATATCGACAGAAACGCAGCTTATCTATCGCATTTTTAAGAATTTTAATTAAAAAATAAATAACGCATGAAATACATATTAAAATATTCTTTTAAAAATGTTTATGCAATTTAAATGTCGTCGCTTATGTTTTAAACGTCATTTCTCAGTAATATATTAGGTTGGTGCAAAAATAATGTCGTTTTCTCACATATGTTAATATGTGAGAAAACGACATTATTTTTGCAGTAACGTAATAAAAGGGCTGATAGTAAGATGTCTGTTTAACTAAGTAAGATTTTGTTTATTTTTTTATTACTAACATTAATTTTTCTCTTTAGTTTTGTAAATATAACTTTTGAATATTGTCCATAAACTTCTAGGTAGATTTAAAAATTATCATTCCTCACTCCACAGAAAATTGTACATATAAAGACTAATTAGGATCATAGAGAATTTGCGACATTATTGTGATTGTCGCGGGGACGGTAAGTAAGAATGAGTTGTTTTAGTGAAACGAATATTATCAAATGATTAAGTTAGTGATAGTAACTAGCTTAGTTAAATGATAGGACAGATGGAAGTCAGCCTTTTTTCCCTGTCGCAACAAATGGCATCGAGCTATATTTTTATGTTTCATAAATACATTTTGATTGATTAATCATATCAACTGTTTTGTTCACTTGATGTAAAATGGAGACTTGCAAACAAAATTTAGCCTTATGCGAATTTATAAAAGACAAGCATAAAACAATAATTAAAACTACAAAATTTTGTTTGTAGAAATTCAATGGGGAAGAGGTGGAATGGTTTATTGAAATATTTGTTTCAACATAATACCGTGTCACTTTTGTTTTCCGTTGGGTGCCATGTTTTCTCAGAGTTGACAGTTCTAGATAAAATATAGCAGTGTCACATATGACGTAAATTTATTGATTTATAAAAATACTGACTTTGTAAAATAATCGACTGACAACTGAATACTTCATTTTGAAAAGCTTTTATTGCTTTCTTGTCTAATGTCCTGGAATTTATTAAAAAAATATTATATTATTGAAGCCAATGAAGGTTTCATTAAAATATGTTCGTTTAATGCTGATCTTTATTTCAAAGTTTATTTCATGTACACATCTAAAGAATATCTATTACCCCAATAAATTATTATTTCCTTTGATTTCTGTTGTATACACATTTCTTAACGGATCCTAACCAAAGGCCTAAGCTTAGAAATGAATTCAATACCTTTTCCACTGATCATTTTTGTAAGAAAAAAAAAACCTAAGATCACACGCATTTTACATAGATAAAGCTTTTTGTAATATGTAAGCTGTATTTGTGAGTATAATTTTTTGTATTTCTTTAAGGCATGGGCTACCAGGAATCCCTTCAATGAATCTATCGGAACCTTTTCCAATCAATATGAGGGCTCCAAGTACAACTGGAATTATTGATGTCCTCATGTGGCATTTTTTTTATTTTTGGTATTTTCATAGTTCTTTGAAGATCTTCAAAGATACATTACAATCTGCTGGGACTGCCATGTCAATAAGAAGGCACATATCAATAGGAAACCACATTCTATTGTGCGGTCTTTGATTTTCTTCTTATTATTCTTCTCCTTCTTTTTATTATTATTATTATTATTATTATTATTATTATTATTATTATTATTATTATTATTATGTTGATGTCGCACACTGATGTAGTCAATGGAAATTCTGTTCTTGTGACATGGTGTTAACAAAAAGATTATTATTAGTAGAACGCATCAAATGTTTTTTCAAATGTATTTCGCTCTTCAAATACATTTATTTCAAAGCTTATTTCATTATCAAATCTAAACACTAACAATAACTCCAATATAATAATAATAATAATAATTTTATTATATATGAGTGTACATCAAAAATATTTTCGTTTTTCACAGACCTTTATTTTAAAACTTATTTTATATACATATCTAAAGATTATCTATGACTTCAATATATTATTATTACAAGAGTGATACAAGTAATGCAATTTGTTTTATTGTATAAGAAATATGTAACACAAACATATTGCGTATAAAGACAGCTATACACCACAGATACACATCACTACTTCTGAACAAAGTCACCACTTCGTTCAATGGCAGTCTTACAATCTATTAATGAGGGCATGTATCCTAATTTTGTAAGACACAGCTGACTGTTAATGTAGTTAATTCCTTACAGCACTTCTTCATCGCCGCCATAAAGTTTTCTACTCGGTGCCTCTTTCATTCGCACAAAAGGATGGAAATCTTACGGTGTTAAATGAGGTGGCGATGAAGGTTTTTGGGAGATAGCAATGATTTTTACAGATACGTAATACTATCTAATCCATAACTGAGGAGAAGAATAGAAATGGTTTCATGCCTTTCCCAAGAGTATTTGAGCATAAGTAAATATAACGAACGTGTATAGGCGCAGTAGAGTAATAGATAGCGGCTCGGAGGAGGAATCGGACAGCCGAATTCGAATTCCACTCGAATCCATTACATTCACTTACGTTCTAATACTGAATCCTTTTCTCCCCCTGCTATGGGTAAATAGTTGGACAGACCGGGTTCTATAGCCTTGGATGGCAACTGGTCTACCGCAGAAAGAAATGGAAACATACTGCGGGAAAAATCTGCCTCGTCTGTCATCTATCGAAAGTTACATGATCGCCTAAGCGTGTATCACGCATGGCACGTAACTGAGGAATTGAAAGTAGAGTCAGTGATTACAAACTGATGTATGCGGAACTGAAGAAACAGCAATTATTATTATTAACTTTTTTAAGCCCTTAAAATTACAAAATTACTGACCATTTATCTTCAAGCTAAAATAATTTAAGAAAAATTACAGCATTTTATTCATCAAGTTTGAAAATCCTAGAAACATCGAAATCTGTAGAAGTGCCAAATTCGCTCATCACTATGTAGTGGACTCTTTTTATGATATAAAAAGTGTTACATACACAAAATATAGATAGGAATAGATATATTGTTTGCTATGTATGTGGAAAAAATGAAAAAAAGTTGACAGAAATCTTTAAGAATCAATATATTTAAAAGTCTATTGACAAAGTGCAGTTCTATACACTCTGCTAATGTAAACTGGCTTTCGCTTTTTGGAAATGATTCTAAATCAAGAATTTTAAAAGAAGAACATGGCAGGAATTTATTCTGGAACTGGGAAAGACGTTTAGAAATCTAATCGATCTCTTCGATGATGGATCCAAAACACGAAATTTTAAAGTTGAAACTACTATTATTAGACTAAAATTTTTATTCTAAATTAAATATATCTTTTCGGCTGAAATAGAAGTAAAAAAACAGTGAAATTAGATTTAAGTTCTACACAGTACATCAACAAAAGAAAGAAAGTTATTGAAATGTTTCTTCATGGGAAGGATTTGACTTGTCTTTTTCTTTTTTGATGAAACGAAACACAAAACAACTTTTTCTTTTTCAATTTACAACACCAGACGATACTAATCGAACTCCATTTTGTTGAAAACAAGTAAAGACCAGTTGAAATTGAGATGTCGTCTTCAACCCACGCAGCAATCTCTATTTACTTCAGTTGGAGTCAGACGGCCGACTAAGGCGTATTGATTCGTCCAAATTATTATGGAATTGGCATTATCCAGCAGAAATCGAGACAAAATTACCTGCTAGTTTGAATCAGTTTATCTGAGGCCGATGATGAAATACATGTCTTTTTATAAACCAAGCTTAAATTAGGTCTCACCTCCAGCTTGCTATGGAGTTGAAACTTTTCTTTCACTCGCATAATCTCTCTCGTTTTCTTTCACTATCTCTCTTTCAATATATATATATATATATATATATATATATATATATATATATATATATATATATACCAACAACTGTAAGTAGAAGCTTATGAAACTTTATTTGACTAATACAGCTTTAGCGCTGAAAATATTTATTTTATTTTATTATAGTGGATGGTTATAAGCGAGAGGGAAGATGCAATGTTCTTATTTTATTACGACACACACACACACACACACACACACACACACACACACACACATATATATATATATATATATATATATATATATATATATATATATATAGTAAAGAAGTTAACGTTCAGAGTTGAATGGGACCAAGTAGTATTAAAAAAGTGACTGAAATCGCCTGAAGATACCGAAAAGCTGAAACCAACATAGCGGAATCGACTGATTTCCTCTCTTTCTTTCTTTCTCTCTCTCTCTCTCTCTCTCTCTCTCTCTCTCTCTCTCTATATATATATATATATATATATATATATATATATATATATATATATATATACCAACGCTTTTCGTTCCTTGAGGAAATTAATCAAGGTAAATGATATATTGCCTTGATAAAGTTCTTAAAGGAAAGAAATGCATTGTCATAAAATATTTTCGACTTGTTTAATTTGTTTTAATTCATTCATATCTGAATTTTGGGGCCAGACACACTTAAAAAATATTAGACAAGCTACTTCTATTAATTTTTCTTGTACGAACAAAACATTTCTTT
Organism: Acanthosepion lycidas; assembly: GCA_963932145.1. Classification (NCBI taxonomy): domain Eukaryota; kingdom Metazoa; phylum Mollusca; class Cephalopoda; order Sepiida; family Sepiidae; genus Acanthosepion; species Acanthosepion lycidas. The sequence goes on from OZ010602.1 coordinate 24,148,452, forward strand.
ATTGGACTTCATAACTCCCATATGTAACATACTTGTCGAACACACGTATAATACACAACTTTATTTGCAACAAACGTTTAAAACTTATAGAAATAATACTTATAAAAAACAGTCCTTAATAACATTAACTCCGAACACGACCATAACGTACTAACCTTGTTTGGAGATAAATTTAACATATTTCGCTATCTACTTTGGTTCATTAGCTATTTTGAGGTAGTGAAATAATGTCGAATTAGAAAATAATTTTAATGAAGGTAACGAAACAGGCTAAGTTTTATGTAGGTTTCATCAGGCAATTAAGTGCTGTACGTGATACACGCTTGGGTGATCATGTCTCTTTCGATTTTCCTGCAATTGGTTGCCGTTTCTTTCTCCGGTAAACTGGTCACCCGTCAGCCAAGGTTATAGAATCCATTCTGTCTTTGCTATTCAACCCATATCAGGGAGGAGTAGAGATAGATTCCTACCTTTCCCAGTTTAGTTTCATGCGCGTAAGTAAACAAAACGAACCCGATTGAAAATCGAACTCGGCTCTCCGACTTCTTATTCCTAGCCGATGTCCATTACACCTTAACGCACAGGGTTTACTACATGAATTGTGATTTCTTAGCCTTATATTAGACGTAGTACAAGACCGAAAATATGGACCACCTAGTGAGGATCGAACATACTAGTCAGTCGTAACTGATATACAGTTTGTCTACATAAAGGAGCAGTGAAATAAAAAGGTGCCCAGCTTTTATGGACACGCATATACCTCCCAATCCTTGGATATGTTTTACAAACCTTTAGACAGATGGAACATGTGGCTGAGCCATTTTGCTCAAGTGGTTGTGAATCAATTGCCACTTGTTTCCGCGAGTGGACAGCAAGGTCTGCTTTACTGCATGCGACAATGTGCAAGATAAGACTATCATTGCGAGGAACAGCATGCTGACAACTTTCTTTAATATTTGCACGATGTTCTAGTCGGTCTTCTTCATTCTGATTCTTTGTTTTCCAGAACGAAAAGGGTATGCGGCATCGCTTCAGATTGTCACTGAGTTTTGACTTCGTAACGCAAGAGTGGCCCTCTACCTGACCTGCTTGATAGAAGCTGACCAAAGAGAAATATTTCCTGCCCACCCGAGTTGGATTTTCATTAGGATGGCTTCAATACGCATCATGTTGCATTTAGTCAGAACTTCATTGTTTCTAATGCGATCACCCAGTTTTCCGTTGCAGATCGTACGTAAGCGATGTACGTGGAAGGCATCAATTGATTGATGTTTCGTCGGTACAAAGTCCAAGATTCTGCACCATAGAGTAGTGATGTCCGTACTAGAGACTTGGAAACACCAATTTTCATCATATATATATATATATATATATATATATATATATATATATATATATATATATATATATATATATATATATATATATATATATATATATATATAACTTTTTTCCATCTTAGTCTTGCCTGGGGTAATAAAGGTTCCCATTTTCACATTACCGCTGCCTGACGATTGCGTAACTGCATGAACTTACAGTAGTGGTAGAAAACTGTAGGCCTGAAATTTTACTCGTAATATATTTCTACACACACACACAGATATATGTAAGAAAATCCGTGGGTAATTAATGTAAGTAGATCGTATTAATATAAAATATTACAGCTGATCCATATTCAGAGAGCTCAATATAATTCTTATGGTAGAGCATATAAGTGAATTACAATTAATGTGATAAAACAATTTACCTCATACAAGCAATATACATATATATATATATATATATATATATATATATATATATATATATATATATATATATATATATTGTACATATTACTCATATATATATATATATATATATATATATATATATATATATTTATGGATGTATTATATTGGACATATTTAATTTATTTGCTCAAACGTTATTTTTATGGGTACTGATATTTGAGTAGATGCTCTTTTAGGGCATATATTCAAATATGAGTATCTATTAAAAATAACGTTTAAACGAGAATATATATATATATATATATATATATATATATATATATATATATATATATATATATATATATATATATATATATATATATATACTTATTCACACGTACATGTTAGATACATTGAATAGATACTTATATGCGTGCGTGTGTATACATGTCTGAATATCTGAATAATATACAAGACTGAAAAGTTTACCATGGTGCAGTGGTTGGCAAGATCGTTTTGCAGACCATAACTATTATAAAGTATTTGATCCTCACTAGGTGTCGAATATCTACAGCCATTTATTTGTTAGACGAATTAAAACTTGTATGTCGATGATATTAATTCGAGAATATATCCTCGAAAGGTGTGTACTAATCAACAAGTTAGTTTTAAAGGCCTTGACGACTCTAATGAGGTCAATACTCACTGGCTGACCCATATTTTTTACTTTGTGCTCTACTTAACGAGATTTTTTTTAAATCCAAGAACGGCAATAAAGACACTAAGATGAAAGAGCTTACTGCTAGTGAAAGTAAATGATGAAACCTTAGTGAGGAGAAGGGAAAGAACAGGTTTGAAAACGACAGAAAATAGCGATTGACATTACGTTTAAATTATTAAAAATTGTAGTTGTCAGGACAGAAGGAAGTCGGCAGAAACTCATACAGTCGAAAATTGCGATAGAAGTAACTATCAGAATAGGACTTACGGTTATATTTACCAATTGCAACAGTACAATGAAGAGACCTAGTTGTCAATCTAGTACGACGCTTAAATTAATAAAGTCTAGGTACTAAAGATGATAGCTTATCAGAACTCTTACCATGAAAATAGTTATAGAAAATAACACGGTAACTACTTTACGGCGGTATGAAACTGAATGAAGCAAAAATGCCAGGTCAGGACTGATAACATATCAGATTCTTCTTTGTTTTTTGTTTATTTTTTAAAAATCTTTGTATAGCAGGGATGAATTATAGATTTATAAATGTACATGATGGATTCTATCCAGAAAAATATCTGGCACGGCACAGCAAAATTAGCAATTGATTCAATATAATCGTTTCACTTCATGTCAGTAGAAAACGGTAGACCGAGAACGCATGAGTTGCCCTCCTGGAGGTGGGTATTAGCCTTGCTTATAGAGGGCAAAATTAGTTTATCCCGGATGACTAAAAGACAGCAGTTTCGGTTTGGAAGCGTTAAAATTTACAAGCTATTTATTGCCCAAGTTAAGAATGTCTGAAATAGTTGTGCCACTGATAGTGATTTGAGTTGGTGATTTCAGACGTAGATTTTTATAGCAAACCGGCTCTCATACTCGGAATATTGATGTCTTGCTAATTATGGGAGAAATAACAGTCTTTTAATTTTGTTTGCACTGGCTTATACGTTTTTTTTTCACCGACTTTAATATGTATTTAGGGTGTAATTCGAAAGGTTGATAAAACGTTCTTAACCACTGAACCACTCCTAAATTCTTACCCAACATGGGTTGAAGTAACTTCTTAGTCAGCCCAGAACTTTTCAGTAACCCACTTCATATATGAAGATATAATTGGCTATTCTTTTGAGTAAAAGGTCTTACGACCAAATCACGTTGAAACACCGGTTCCCGTATGATCATCGAAGTTAAGCAACGTCGAGCTTGTTCAGTACCTAGATGGGTGACCGCTTGGGAATACCAGCTGCTGTAAGCTTGGATGCGCGGAGTGTGCAATGGATAAAGGTTCTGAATTGTTAATCGGAGAGCCGAGTTCTAATTCCAGCTGGGATCGTTATATTCACTAACGCCTGTACCACTAAATCGCTCCTCTTCCTCTTTCTTTTTTTCCTCCTCCTCCTCCCTCTCCAACTTCTTCTTCTTAAGGCTTACGGTCATACCACGTTGAAGCACCGGTACCCGTACGATAAGCGAAATTAAGCAATGCCGAGCCTGTTCAATACCTAGATGAATTACCGCGATTGTGAATACCAGGTGTTGTAATGTTAGATGTGCGGGGAGTGTAAAGGATAAGAGCTTGGAATTGTTAATCAGAGAGCCGAGATTCAATTCCCATTGGGTTCGTTAGATTGACATACGCGCAAATACCCTTTGGAAATATATGATTTTACCTCTTCTCCCACGTGATCGTCATCAGAGGGCGGTAATCCAACATACTCAATGTCAGAACTTTCAGGAAGTTAATCGAAGCGCGACTATAAACACTCAAAATGTAGGTCAGTTAACTATGCTTCACGGGAGAAATTCGGACATTTTAGGCCATTGTATTATTCTTGTAATGGCCAGTGGATTTGAAGACGTCGGTGGATAATTCTACTGTTGTTATTCTTAGCTGTGATTTCATTTCCGTTTCATAAGTAAATCTAAAACCAGAAAGCTTTTAAACATTCGTCAATGATGCTAAGATTATTTCATATCGTCTATGAAATCGATTAGTTACAACTTTCTCTTTCGTGTGTGTTTCACTATCTTTTCCTCTTTTTTCTTTCTTTCCCCCCACCCTTTCTCTGTGTATCTCTCTATCCTTTTAAATTTTCTTCATTCTCTTTGTCATTGATTTCTTCGTCTTCTCTTCTACTCTTTTCCCTATTTTAAATGCGTCATGTATTTTTCTGTTCCGCTCTCTTTCTCACTATAAAACTTTAACTCCCCCAATCCAAGTCTTCTCGAATCTATCTATCTAGCTAGCTAGCTAGATGGATAGATAGATAGATAATACTATTCTATATGATATATTTATTTTTCTCTTACGAAAATTTCTTGCAGTCAATTTATAAGTCACTCTTATCTGTTACTACCCCTCTCTCTGTATCAATGTATACATTTCAACCTTTGATAACTATTAGGTTGATGCAAAAATAATGTCGGTTTTTGATGTTAAAAAATACGTCAAAAACCGACATTATTTTTGCACCAACCTAATACTTATAACTAATAAATTTTCTAGCTTAATTTATCTCAATTTTTTCATATCTATCTATCTATCTATCTATCTATCTATCTATATCAATCTGTTCATATCTATCTATCTATCTATCTATCTATCTATCTATCTATCTATGGCAGTTTGTTCATATCTATCTATATTAGCATTTTGTTTTTTCTTGCTTTTCTTATTATTTCCTTTTCCATTTTGCTCACCATTTTTTCTTCTTCAAATAAAATAGTCTTTCAATTTCTCTAAACGTGTATATTTTCTCTTAGTCCTCCTATCTTTAATATCACGCTCTCTCACTATCCCTCTCACTCATTTTCCCAATCTTTGGAAATGCATATAGTCTAAAAATGGTCGATGAACTGAGATAATGTAAGTTAAAACACATCGCCTTTTTCAACTCCGCGTCTTAGAGAAATGGCGTGTGTTGTTGGCGCCAAAATATGTTAGACAATCAACTGTTTCTCCGCTATTTGCGTAGAAATTTACAGAGAATAATAACAATAGATAAGAAGTAAATCTTTCTTTCACGCACAGTGATACAAATACACAAATAATTTTTATACAAAAACAGACATTTTTCCCGTATATGTAAGCAGCAGTTGTCCCGATATATTGCACCATCGTCGGAAGACTATTTATCCATCTCTCTCCTTCAATATATATATATATATATATATATATATATTGGGGAAGCGATATATCATTTGTTTTTATATATCAGAACAATTTTTGGAAATCTATAACAAAGTGGAATTTTTTTTCATTGTATTCTCTCGTTCTTGCACATGTATGATCACATCAATGTAAACATCTCTTTAGTCCAATGAAGTCGTAAAAGACGACATGCGTAACACACATTTTTCCACTTTATATATATATATATATATATATATATATATATATATATATATATATATATATATATAAACATTGAAGTCAACACTTAGAGGCGACAGGGTGTTTCATGCTAGACGTAATCGTCAGGCGGTGGCCTGACGATTGCGTCTAGTATGAAACAGCCTGTGTTGACTTCCATGTTCACTTTTATATTTACACACGCTCTATCTCTGATATTGAGCACTTTATCCCTTAAATATGACACACCTTAAGAGTATATATATATATATATATATATATATATATATAAATATATATATATATATATATATATATATATATATATATATATCAATTTAAACGTTATTTTAGTGGACTCTTGTATTTGAGTAGTTCTCCCGTTTATTTATTTAAAAATATATCTATTTATTTTTGTATATCGGCTTGAATATTCTAAAAGCCTTAATAAAGACAAATTTGCAGGTTCGATTCCTGGCAGATAGCGGAAGTTTTTCTTTAATAAGATTTCTCGAACATTCAGGTCGGTAAATTAAAATAATTTCCTTTGTTTACGTTTGGATACGAAACTGTACAGATACGAAAAACTTCGAGAGATCTATAAAAGAAGAAATTTCACTTGAACGCACGAAATTATGCCTCACCTGACCAATTGGTAAGGCGTAGCGGAATAAACGGTAGCTCCCTCTGCTCTCTCTCTCTCTCTCTCTCTCTCTCTCTCTCTCTGTCTATATATATATATATATATATATATATATATATATATAGAGAGAGAGAGAGAGAGAGTCAGGTGAGGCCAACTTTATATATATATATATATATATATATATATGTATAAAAAGAGAGAGAGGGATAGGCAGTCAGACGACGACGACGGAAGTTGAGAGATAACTGCAAATAGACAGATTGTCTTGATTATTAAATATTTTCAATTGACGCGAGTGGTTAGTGTTTAATACCAGGTAATAGCTGGTATTTCGAATACTGGTATTACCTGAAGATGTATGGATATTTCCTACTTAGAAATATGTTTTAACACAACGTTCATATTGCTCAAGCACTCTATTTGTCCTTGACTAGAGAAAAGAATCACAACAATGAGTTACATTAATTTTTTGTCTTAGCAATTCACCCTTGAAGATGATCTCAGATAAGACTGAATGTACTCGGGAAAATAAAAATAAAAATTAAAAGAAAAGAAAAAACGACGGCGTATTCCTTAATGAATTTAATATCAACCTTAGTTAGAGAATTGGAGATGGACACAATATAAATAAATGGACATATGTCTAGATTATTCAATGAAGCATGTTTGAATAAAGATGTGCTACCTAAATACACACAGACACACACAGATACACACACACACACGCACGCATATATATATATATATATATATATATATATATTTATTTATTAATGACCAGAATGAGCACAATCTGTCGTTATTCTGTACTCGTTTCTCTCCAGTTCGTTTTTGTTCTAATTGTAGTTTCTATTATGCATGAAAACTATTAAGATTCTCTTAAGAGGCTCTCGTTCTTTCAACCACATATATTTACCAGACTTCTAATATTCGTACTTTATGAAGTTCATGCCCTTAGTTAACTTTTCAGTCTTCTCTTAATGAACAACAATCCAAGAAGGCGTTACTCTCCTGTTGTCTGTTCGCTGATGACTGATACATTGGCTACGGGGGAAAGGTTGCGAAGTAGGTTACGGATTAACTTCTTGTGGAAAAATGTGGGTTTTAGGGGACTGCCTTTCGTCCCTAACACTATTTCCATAGATTTTATTAAGAGGAGAACATCCTGCTGTTGATATTCGATTCTAAATGAGAACGCCTTCTTTAAAGAGTCACTGTATATCTTCGCACCGTGGAGTAATGGATAGCAGCTCAGACTGAGTAAACAGAGAGCCTAGTTCGAATTCCAGTCGAATCCATTACATTCTTCCGTCGTCGTCGTCGTGTCTCTCTCTCTCTATATATATATATATATATATATATAGAGAGAGAGAGAGAGCAGATATGAACTACCGTTTGTCCCGTTACACCTTACCAACTTATCCACGAGGAGGATTTGGTCACGCTAGGTCAGATTTCGTGCTTTCAAGTGAAATTTCTCCTGTCATAGATCTCTCGAAGCTTTTTGTATCTGTACAGTTTCGTATCCAAACGTAAACAAAGGAAATTATTTTAATTTACCGACCTGAATGTAATAATACCCTTGGGAAAGGTATGAATCCTCCTTTTCTCCCCTCCAATTATGGGTAAATAGCAGGACAGACCGAGTTCCATAGCCAAATGGTTTACCGCAGAAAGAAATGGCAACTTACTGCTGGAAAAAATCTGCCAGTCATCTATTGAAAGATAGATGATCGCCTAAGCGTGTATCACGCATGGGACATAACTGTATATCTTCGATAATGCTCATGTCTCAATGAGATATAGAGGGTTAATCTAAGAGTAAATATTCTGAGAGATTATAATCTTCCATCGTTACTTGCTTTTCTGTTTGTTCCATGTATAAAAGATTTTATTTTGGTATATTTAATCTAAAGCACTGCAGAATCAATTTTACAGTGTTTGCCATGTTATTTAAAGTAAGCTTATAGCTATTTCATTTTGTGAGTAAAAATATTGGATGGTTTCTTTTAAAATGGATGAATCGTGCTTGAATGTCACTCGTTTCATTATGAAGTTAACAAAATTGTTGAGGTTAGATTCAAATGAATCTTCAGTTACTGTAGTTCAGAAAAAGCTTAAAAACTTCAATTTGATGTTAGCAATTCATAGATGTCGGAGAGACTGACTTTGACACGAATTACCAGCGGCAGATTAAGAATGTGCTATAATTTGAAATCATAATGGATGAAATGTATACACTCTCTTTTTAAAATGCGCTACATGAATTTGGCAGCAGTGATAAATATGTGAAAGACTTTACTTATATATGTATATCAGTTGTCATAGATTATTAACTCTTTAAATTTTAAACTTAAGACGAATTCATACGTAGTTGTGATTTAACCTTCCTTTTTTCTACAGTATCTGTCTATATTTCTGAGATGAGGTATTATGTACACTATTTACATTGTTCGGACTATCTTTGTTGCCATATTTAGGACACATGGCACAGTGGATAAAGGCGTTAGTTAGATCCAGTGACAGGACCCAAAGAATGTGTGTTCAATACCTGGTTAAGTCGGTGGAGAACGTGAAGAGGGGAATTAACAGGAGATAACTGATAACTGACATCCATTAGACATGGCACGTGGAACTAGAAGAGTCTACCCCAGCAAGCCTAATAAAGGGTTCAGTTTCAACCACATGAAGAAGGCCGGAGCGTACAACGGCCGAAACGTTGTGATAAATATGGCAACAAAAATGAGGATGATAGTCCGAACAATGTAAATAGTGTTTGTTTGTTTCTTTCTTTCTTTTTCTTGTTGTTGTTGTTGTTCTTCTTCTTCTTCTTCTACGTGCCGTGTCATTTCAGGACATTGGCGATCATGGCTCTCCTCAATTTCTTTTCCTGTGTTGCTCTTAATAAATTTTGTCTTTTTCTTATCTCTCCTAAAATTAGATCCGCCATCCATTTACTCAAGCTCGCTAGGTAGGTTATGCGTTGTTTTCCTCTTCTCCCTTGCCTTCAATTGGTCTTGAGAGTATCAGATTTTCCAAGACAACATTTCTCATTATGTGCCCTAGAAATTTCAGCTGTGTCTTCCTGATGTTAAGTATAAGTTTGCTTTTTGTTTCTATTTTCTCTAGAACTCCGTCGTTGCTCACATTTTCAGTTCATGGTATTCCCAGCATCCTTCTGTAGAATCGTATTTCTGTTGCTTCAAGCTTCTTCATCTGTGCGTAGATTGCCCAGCATTCACTGCCATATAGGACGATTGATAATAAATAAAGATTCAGTAGTCTTTTGCTTATTTCTAACGATTTTTTTCTATTTCTTAATACTTTGCTAGACTTTTGGAGGGCATCTTTCGCCTTTTCCTTCTTCTGTTAAAACAATCCCGGGATATTTAAATTCTAGTATTTGTTTTGAGTTTGCTATCTGCAATACGTTTTTCACTTTTGCTCTCTTTTTCTATTCCTCATTTTTTCCACTTTCTCTGTATATTTCTTCAACTTCCTAAAAAAAAATCGAAGATAAATATACGCTATTTTTTGCATAATTTACTTTATTCGGACTGTTATCTTCATCTTCATTGCCGTATTCACGACGTTTCGGCCGTTGTACGCTCCAGTTTTCGTCAGATGATCCAGTGACTAGACCCAAAGAGTTGTGAGTTCAAGACCAGGCTACAGCAGTGGTGAAAAAACGAAGAGTTGAGCTAAAAGGGAAATAACCGAGACATCCTGAAGAGACATGTCACGTGGAACTAGAACGATCTACCTCGGTGGACGAAATAAAGGGTTCGATTCGAAATTCCAATCTCTTGAAGAAGGTCGTAGCGTACAACCTCCGAAACGTTGTGAATATGGCAATGGAGATGAGGATAACAATCTGAATAATGTAAATAATGCAAATAATCATAATACCTCATTTCAAAGATATAGACACATATACGCTATGTCCTATAAATTAAAACATTTATTTCTAATGGAAATAATTTACATCTCACAAAATGTATTCAGACAAAAGCAACATTTTTCTATTGTTTTGCTTTTAGTCAGATTATGGCAAAATTATGCTTATGTGGCACCATTTAACGAGGCAGAGAAGGAAAGGAAAGAAAAGAAGAAAAGGAGAGGCTAAGGACCGAATCGTGAGTGATAAGCAAGAACACACACACACGGCTAAGAGACAATGGATAAAAGGATATTTTGATAAGTAACAAATGGCGAAAGAGTGTCATTACAATGACATGGAAATTCTGAGTAAAAAGAAAGGGAAAGAAGGAAAGAATCAGATATGTTTTGGCATCGGCTGTGTTATCTAAGGATATGAAAACAAACTATTGGTACGGGAAGACATCTTATTATCAACTACAGACCGGCTGGCCAAAGAAAAAAAAATTCAAATGAAAATGTTATTTCGATAAGTGACGAAAAACAGGCAACTAAAGGGACTTTGGACAGATATGAAAAATTAAGGACCACCTACTAGTGTCCGTTGACCGATTTTCCTTCGACGGAACATCCTTGGCCTGCGATAATAAAATTATGTTATCAGAAATATGTGCCGAAGGAAAATGAATGGGAACCTAGAAATGTTTTTTTTTCTTTCTTCGAGGCGACAGACTGGCTGGAATTTTAGAGATGTTTCTTTTTGAGACCGTGTTAGGAAGACCACACATTCTGATAATTAGCGATATAATACCTGACGTAAACCACGTGTAGAACAAGAGTTATGACCGCCATTGTCATATTGTCCCGTTCGCGGCCAGAGAAATGATAACACCATTAAGAGGAAGGAAAGGGAAAGAGAAGAGATATTTTTTTTTTAGTTAAGCTAGATATTTTTTTTCTCTCCCTGAAACAAAGCCGCGGATTCGTCCACGCCCGATTGAGACATCATTGGTCGAGTGGTGATCACGTGACGCACGAGGGAGGCTGTTGCAGCCCATCTGGAGGATGAGTAAAAGAGGTTGCTACGAAGATGTGGCGAGGGCAGTTCACGCCCCTCTGAAGTATGATGAGAAGGTGGGAGTGAGGAAAGGTTCCCAAAAAATGGAAAAAGGTGGAAATTCCTAACCAGAGAGGTGGATATGTATTTAGAATTATCGAGGAAACCCCCGGCGCCGACAAACTCACCCCGGTTTTGGTCGGCGCCCATATAAACGAAGCCACAACGAGCAGAGTTGAGTTGAGTCCCAGCAGTTCCCAGAGTCAGTCTCCAGTTGAAGCAAGCCTCGCAGATAGGTGACCAAGATTCACGCACATTCCGGACCCCACTTCAAACCAAGAACAATTATTTTGAAGAGCGACTTAGATCCAGATCACCGAAATAAGTTTTTTTTTTACTTTCGTCCAAAGACCCACCGAAACACCAATTTCTTAGAGAGCAGACGACTTGAAGTGTTAAAACTTGCCTAGCGGAAAACGACGTGTCACAATCCATAGAACGGGTCGGGAGATAGATGCAGTCCTATGTATAGTACAACTGGACATAAAGTTTGTTACCTTTTTCTTTGATACTTTGAACTTTTGAGTTTTCATTTTATTGTCTTTTATGCCTATTTGTGTGGTATCACCCCCGTTGAACTCGGTTTGCAGTACGGCCCCGACGACTGATTGATTTCCTCTGCCTAGATCAATTCACAACGTGGGTAGGCAGACTGGGAATCAAAGTAGTTACTTCGGTAACCAGGCGTTGGAAGCGAGTTTGGAACGACGAGGCTGATATCAAATCTAACCAGATTCCCACCCGAATCACCAAAAGGTTAGAACATCACATTTGGAGCAGCGACACCCGAACGGAGCAGCGAGGAGCGAACGGCTGGCGCCGCGGCGTGGACGTCACAATTGGTGCTGTTTAGGGACGTCACAGTTGGTGCCGTGGTAGACTAGGATAGAACGTCACGGTTGGCGCTGCGACCAGGGGACGACGTCACACTTATATTCTATCAGTAATAATTGTATTAATTTCTAATAAATGACACTTCTTTTCTTCTTGATTGTCAGTGTACAACTAGCAAATTGATAGTCGAAACTTCTTTTTATGGGTCGCGTCCTCTCAAGACGTAAGCGATCATGGCCCTCCACAGTTTCCTGTCCCTTGCAGCGCTAATTGAATTCTGTCTTTTTGTTATTTCTGAACCCTGTTCCGCTATCCATTTTCTCAAGCTCAAGTATGTTATGTGTGGTTTTCCTCTTTCCTTCAATCTGTCCTGTGAGTAACACCTTTTCCAATCCCTCCTTCCTCATTATGTGCTCCAGAAACATGAACTGTCTCTCTAGAACCACATTTCAACGATGAAGAAGAGACTTGATCTCTTCATCATCTTTGAGGAAATTGTCCAGTCTTCACTGCCATACGGTAGGACAGATTTCACGTAACAGTTCAGTACACTGTTCTTTGTTTCTAACGAATTTTTTCTATCGTAATATATTGCTTAGCTTTTGAATGCATCTTTTGGCTACCCCTATGCGTCTTCGGATTTCAGTATGGCACATTTCATCCTCTGTTAAAATATTAGGTTGGTGCAAAAATAATGACGTAATAATGTCGTTTTTCGATGTATTTTTTAACGTCAAAAAACGACATTATTACGTCATTATTTTTGCACCAACCTAATACTTCCCAGATATTTAAATTTTTGTGCTTGAGGGAAAACATTTAAAAAGTCACTGTATTTCATCATGTTTAAGTGCTAATGTTACCCTGGCGATTCTTTACATTCATTCACATGAGCGACGTTCATTTTATCTAAAGACCAGCATTCACCAAATTATATAATTCCAATATTATCTGTGAGCTACTCGAAAATACTTTTACCTTTTTACCATCTAGCAGAAACAAAAGTTTCCAAGTATGCAAGGGTGACTAGTTAATTCCTCTGCAATTGGAAAAATTTGAATTTTTTTTTCAACACCCACGACTATGCTGAGCGGACCTTAGTTACAGTTTCTGGGAGAGAGCGCATAGTCTGGCATGATCAACATTTGATCAAAGTCAGTAAGCGCGAACGATGGCTATTGACTCTGTTTTTCTCAGCAGTTTTATCAACTTACAAACCATAATGTGGTTTTTGGGGGCATTTCCAAACAGTGCCATACGTTGGGATCATCAGCTCAGAACAATATTATCAGTAAAATATCTTGAAGAATTGACTATGTTGAGATTCGAGCCTGGGTCACATGTTTCTAACCACATTTACCAACCGTTTAGCAGAAAAAAAAAGTACGAAGATATTTTTATTTTGCTATACCTATTCACATGCGATATGCAATATGGTAATGGTATTTGCTTACTTCCTACTTATATAACCATTAGAGGGAATGAAAGTTACATCGTATTGGTTTAATAAATTCTTGCTGTGTTATCACTGGTTATACAAACAGCATAAATGTGGAACAAGTGGCAAATTCTCAGAGAATATCTTATGATTCTGGTTTCAATTTATGACGATGGAAAAAAACAAACAAAATTGAGGCTTACTTTCAGAGTGTGAAAAATAACACGGCCATCAAGTGGCAAACGAAAATCTAAAAAATAATAATTGAAATTTCAGTGTATTCTACTTGAATAAATTGACATACAGGAAAACATTTTTATTGATTGAATAGATTCAGTTGCTAGTGCGCACACACATACACACATACATACACACATACATACACATACACACACATATACATACACACACATATACATATACACACATATACATACACATACATACACATACACACACATATACATACACATATACATACACACACATACACATACACACACATACACACATACATACACATACACACATATACATACACACACATATACATACACACACATATACATACACACTCACAGAGACCACAAGAAAAAATACCGAAGATTAAAAAGATTAATGAGCACATTTTATTAAAATAAAACAAATTCCTTGGTTAAACTTTTGTTTTAAATATTCTTTTTTTTAAAAAAAGTCAGTCATTTATTTCGCAGAAATTTATTTTCCATTTTGTTTTTCTCCTATTTTTTCTTACTGATTTTCTGTCTGATTGTCACACAGGCATTTCTTTTTATTTAATATTTTTATTTTTACTTTTATTTTGAGTCATTCATGATAATTTATTTTTTCTTTTACCGTCTCACTTTTCTTTCTTTCTTTCTTTCTTTCTTTCTTTCTTCTTTCTTTCTACTATTTTTTCTTTTTTCTTTCTCTTCATTGTCTTTTCTTTCTGTTTAGTGCCTTTAGCCTTTCTTTCCTTCTTTCTTTCATTCTCTGTTTTAATTAATCTGTTTATATTTAATATCTTCTCTTTCTTTATCTTTAATATCTTTATTTTTCTTTCTTTCTTTTTCCTTTTGCTTTCATGATTTCCTTTTTCTTTCTTTTTTTATCTTTAATATCTTTATTTTTCTTTCTTTCCTAAAATTTTTGATACATACTTATATTCTTTCGTTCTTTCTTTCTTTCACTATCTCTCTCTACCATCGCTTTTCCTTTATCTCTATACCTTTTTCGTATTCCTAAACTCATACCTTTCGGATTTTCCTTCATTTATTTTTTTTTCTTTTCAACTAACAATCATGTAGCCCGCAGGAATATTAATCAGTCTTTTAGTTGGATAACCAGTCAACTTTGAATCTCACGAATTGTATCAATTTATTTTAATTAATATTTGACCTTTCTAATTCCAACTGCAAGTTAAAAAATTGAACTTTGAACCTTTTTGAGTATCTGATTTTATTAAAAGATAAATTCATATTTTCATTACATTCTAAATTTTTTCCTATTTTATTTTGTATAGCAAAAATGATACAGTGTTTTTTTTTGTTTTTTTTTTTCAAGCCAGAAAATAAATATGTAATAATTTAAACTCTTTTCGGATAAACACCTTTATACAGAAATGATCGAACTGGAAAATAACTGCCATATATCACTGGAGTCCAAGGCACCTCGAGGCGGTGTAGTGGTTAACAAGCTTGTCTCGCTAGAACAGTTACGGCTGAGTAGTGAGTTCGATCATCACTCGGTGCCCCCTAAGATACGCTTGGAAAGTCAATATATCACTGGAGTGCAAATGAGATATCTCACGATTCAATTCGTTATCTTAAGGGTTTTCTTCCTCTAGGTATCGAATTTGATCGTGACAATACCTATTGACATAAATACTGGCAATGATTGCTCTGGAGCATCACATCAAGCAAAAATATCCTGGTCGCAATTTGTTAAAATAATGAAAAGCCTAGTTAACTGCAGATATGTGGTGTCACTTGTCACGTATCCCATTATGTTACTATGGTAACAATAATGGTAATAATGGCCGTTTCCCTATAAGAAAACATTTGGCATTCATTAACCGAGGAGCTAGTATTGTTTTCAATTGAAATTTATAAAACTTTTCTCTTAGAACAATTTCAGGAAAATCGTTTTTTTCAAGTCCAGTTGCTGTTATCGACCTTTCCAGTTTTCATAGGGTGTTTCCTTCCTAACCTTTTATTTGAAGTAATGTGGAATGTCAGCATCTTTATTATCCCTTTATTTTATCTCCATTTTGCATGTGTTATAAATTTTAGTTGCTGATGTTGTTGGTAGTCCTAAAGCGATGTGATTTCTGTCATTTGGTACAGACCGTTGTTTGTTAATATGTAGCCCCAGTCCACAATGTTCAAAGGGGAATGATCTATGTCAAAGTTTCATTCGCTCAAAGATTTCTCACCATTGATCTTGGAAAACGGTTGTATACAACTGACGAGATATTTCTGAATGGGTTTGGTGCTATGCATGACATTCATATGAAAGCCTCGATCTGATGAGGCTATTTAAGAACACGACTCGAGGTTTCAAGTTGATGCTTTCGTTTTGTAGCAACTGGAGGTGTTAGGCGAAACTAGGTCTGGCACAGCATGTTCTATGCTGAATTTCCTTTTTACCCTTTTCTCCTATACTAAATTTGTTATAGCTGATTCATACGAGGTATCTGAAATGTTTAGTTTACTAATTTATCATACTGAATTTTTTATGATGGATTCGGGTTATCTGCCATTGCTGCTTTTATTCCAATTACAGATGATAGTTCATAATTTGGAAAGTTTTATCGTGAGTCCCATTTCTTGGTAGAGGGTGTTGATCATTCTTATCCCATCTATTAATACTTGATCGAGCTGTCTTTTACATGAGATGAATATATAACTATCTAATCCAAAAATTAGGCTATAGTATTAAGCTTAACTTTGTAGGACGTAAAGAGTAGAGGACATGCAGATAAGTAAAATGGGATACTTACCAGTTCTAAAGTGCTCGGGTATATTCCCATGTCAACTTCAATTGGGCCATCTGTCAAAGGTTTGACGTCTCGATTGTAACTTTTCAACAATTTTTCAAATAAACGCGTCTCCAACTCAATCAAAGTCATATTCGGCTCTTTTGTGGTCGCCGCTGAAAAACATAAACAAATAATTTTTTGAACAATTATATTTTTAATCCGATAATATTTCATATTACAAAAACGTTATATTTAGTGCGTATATTAATGCGCATACATTAACGTTATATTTGATATTCTTCTGCGTGCCATGTCCCATCAGGACGTGGGCGATCATGGGTCTCCACAAATTTCTGTTCTTTGTCACCCTTAGTAATGTTTATCTTTTTGCTATATTCTCTAATCCATGTTCTGCCAAAGAATTACACAGCTCATACGCTACGTTTCTTAGTCTCATTTGCCATTAATATGGCTTGTGGGTGTCACATTTTCCAAGCCCTGTTTCCTTATTATATGCACGAGAAATTTCATCTGTTTCTTTTTGATGCTACGTATACGTGGGCTTTTCGAACAATAATAGTGTATGCATATATATATATATATATATATATATATATATATATATATATATTTGTTTGTGTGTGTGTATTAGTGAGGTTTATTTAGTGGGTCCACATATTTGAGTGAAACTTCATGTTATTTAACAGTGAAATTAATATCTACTGGCCTATCGATGGAGAGTTCTATTAAAGAAGATGTACCTGTCGATCGGAATCAAATCCAGATTCCCTTTTTCTGTCGGACCACGGGAAGATATTACACTGAAGCAAGCGATATCTACTCAGACAGGTATATCCACTACATATAACTCTTATATTAATAAGAAATTGATAAATAAATAGAACGAAAAAAATTGCACGCAACTCTCTATGTATAAAAGTTACTGCATCAATTTATTATGTAGCAATCGATATTTAACAAACTTTTTTTCTTCTTTTCATCTCCTCTCGTAGTCTGGTGAAGATACCCAGCTTAAGTTTATCTTCAGTATCATGAGAATCCTTTTCAAATATTTCAATTGTTGAATAGTTTGATTTTTTTTTATCACTTCAGACAGGTGTTCAGAGTAAAACGGTTGCATAGAAGAATGTAAAAGTCAAAACGTCGAATAAATTATTTCTTTTGTGAATAATTGTTATATCAGCCGTTTATGTAAGAACTGATATCATCCGTAGAGTTTGTTTTGGAAATGTTTAACCTTTGTGTCCGCTAAAAAATGGTTCGTCAAAAGGACGATTATTCCCTTGACACTGCTCTTTGTTCCTCCTTTGTGTACACTGCTAGCAGAGCGGCCATGTTTGCGCTATAAGAGCATCAAGAAAACTGGCAAGATCAAGCTTAAACTTCAATCACGTGGCCATAATAATATCAACTATAAGCCCACATGAGTAGAAGGCAATGTGGCAAACCTAAAAAAAACAGTGAAAATAACTTATAAGAAAAAGGAAATTATCAAAAAATAAACTCAACAACAAAAATTCTAATAATATAAATGCCTGAACAGTAATATAAAAATTACCTCGACACTAAATAAAAAAAATGTAAATAATTTTACTAAAATTATTTGACTTATTTGGGAATTATTTATGCATTTGATGAAGAGAAGAAATAAGTTTAAATATGATTGGATTATTATGAGTTGATGCGATACATAAATGTGAGGTACACTTAACCTTCTTGTTGTGGTGTCCTTCCTCTAAAGAGTCTATGTTAGACTCTTCCACCTACTATAAGTTTAGTAGGAGAGAAAGAACAGTAAACGGATTGAGCGCTAGTTCATTCGATACCCTCTTACTAGTCATGAAATCCTCTTCTGGTGTACTTACGATTTAATATATGATATATCTGCAAACCTGGTTTTTGTTATTACTTAACCATTTACATGGTCACAACACTTTTCAAAACTGGACAAGATAGAAACCCAAAAAATAGGTTCGCAAAAAAAAAAAAAAATCATTGGTAACAATGCATTAGTGTCTACAATCAAGAAACGATGTCAACAGACGACAAGCATAATAAAGGAGGTAAATAACTTGTCAAATAAACAATATAACGAGTATAAAAATAATTATATGGACACTTCAGTTCGAGGATAGCCATATCAATACGGGCATGATTAATTTTCTGAACAGAACTAGACATATATTTACATTATTTATACACGGATTATTATCCTTATCTTTGATATTATTTGTTAATGGCTCTTCATAAATAGCGAAATGACAGCAATGCTCAACAACATCAGCAGCAAAGAAAGAGAACGCATGGTAAAAGCCAGTCTAAAGTGAAAATGATTGTCAGCAGCAGTTTCCGGAGCAGGCAGCTTAAGTTTATAAAAACAAGTTCTAGACACAGGATTGTTTAGCAGGACAAATCTAGGGGATTAAATCGTTGGTTCATAAATCTGGTGACATAGTAATAGGGAGTTCAATTCAAGGGCTGTGTAGTGCAGACTTAGACTCAGTACAAAGAGGGCGAGTAATTATTGAGCAATAGTAAATAAGAACAGAACGAAACATTTTGATAATAACAACAAAGATGATGACAATATACTAAATGTAAGTAATGTCAATAAAATTAATTCCCCATCCAATAAATTCCGACAGAAAAAACTAGACTGACCAATCCGATTATAATAAACAGCTCGAAATCAGGAGAGACTTTCAATAAAACTTGAATAATAACAAAATAATAAACAAATTAGCAAACCACTCCCGCCAAAATAACCATTAAAATAGACTACCTACAATGCATCACTGCACTGGGCCGTATATATAAATAGTCGAGAAACACACAACGCATATGGCTTGATGATTGCGTTTAGTCTGTCACCTCTGAGTGTTGACTTCAATGTTCACTTTTATATTTACATTAGCTATATCTCTGATACTGAGCACTTTATCCCATACATATAGCAAACCTTACAACTACATTTCTTCACACATATTTTATATATATATATATATATATATATATATATCAATTGGTAATTAGTAGGGATAATTCCAAGGAGGACATTAATTCAAAGACAACCCACTGTAAGTAACACACACACACATATATATATATATATATATATATATATATAGATAAAATAAAAATTTCAGATCTACGACGAGAGAAGTTTCGCTTCAAAATTAAAAGTTCGGCCTTTTCTGACTAATTAGTTCTTTGTGGATCGTTTAGTCAGAGTATAGCGGATTTAACAGTAGCTCTCTGCCCAAAGGAACGCAGCTTCGAATCCTGCCAAAGAGCGTAAAATTTCTCGAATATTCACGCTGGTAGACGAAAATAAATAAATAAATATACTGTTTAATGAATGAACGGAGCGTCTACTCCATTACGATTATCCACTAAAAATAACGTTTAAAATTTATATATATATATATATATATTATATATATATATATATTACTTTACTATTTACTATATTATTAGGTTGGTGCAAAAATAATGACGTAATAATGTCGTTTTTTGACCTTAAAAAATACGTTAAAAAACGACATTATAACGTCATTATTTTTGCACCAACCTAATACTTTTATATAGCAATGTCGGTTGGATCAATACCTTACTAGTTAAATAGTGGTTTTCCTGGATAAAGAAATCCAGCTACGATAACTGCCTATAAAGAGAGAGAAAGAGTGATTTAAACTGACTTATCCTCACTATGTATTTATATATGGAGAAAATTGTAATGAATCGTTCTCGCCGTGGTCTGCTCTGATCTGTTTTGGTTTGGTTTGTTTTACTGTATATCAATCTCAATGGGTTATTTAATGCCGGCAATTTTTATTGCTGGTAATATTTTTTTCAAAAATGTATTGCTGGTAATAATTTTTTTACAAAGTATTTCTGATATTAAAAACCTATTTTTACACTTTCATAGTGTTTTGACCCCAGTTTTGGGGTTAATTATTTTCCCATAGCTAGGACTCTAACAGGTGCTACCACCACGGGCCAGGGTGGACCTGGGAACACTATCAATTAAGAGGTGGTTCCACGCTCCTCAAAAAAAAAAAGAGGCCTTGCTGTTGGCTGTACTTTATCGTAATACCCAGGACGGGCCGTGCTCGGGACGCCACTCATTGTCAAAGAACATGTTTGTAACAGATTGATGTGCCTACAAAACCGCCCCATGTCTTCTACTACGTGTTACTCAAAAAGACTTTCCACTACTGACGTCACTGAACTCTCCACTATATATACACCTTGGCCCTCAGCAGGAGGGGGGAACATATTAGTAATGAAAATAAGCGTCATTCAACTATCCAATAGAAGAAAAATTGATGAAGCATAAAACGGGACGTCTTTCACCTCTGATGAAACAAGAACCTCTGACACTGATGAAGTAGCTATCTTCCACAGCTCTCGAAACAGTTCCTGGATAGATTTTAATATAAGACTTTAGTTCTGTTGACAACGCAATAGAATGGAATTAAGAGATAGAGCTATTGCAATCTCCCAAACAAGAAAGATACGCTTATCTCCTTTTCGTAGAAATCAATATGAATTTCCTACATTTCCATTGGCACAAACATTCACCTCTAGTATGAGGACAAATTACAAAACTAATTTCAACCATGCTACAAACCCTGAACAATTGTTGAGTTAGTCTCAGAGGCCACTTATATTGAATTTTCAGTTCTCCTTATGCAAATTATGCATACTAATTTGCTAGTATCACTACATCTCCCTAAACCTTAAGGGCTTTATCCCTCTCGTAGCTCTTGTACTCCTTCTGATATTTTCGTCATTCTGCTCTCTTACTCTCTCTCCCGTATTTCTTTCCCTGGCAGACCTAGTTCTGTCCCGGTCTAAGCTGTAGTCACATGTGTCCTCTTGCATACTCCGGTCTTCATCTGAACTTTCAGAGTCTTTCTGTTCTTCTTCCTCCTGCATTGTTTTCTCTGACGTTTCCTTGTGTAATGGTTGTCCTACCAACTCATTATCAGATGAAACTGACATCTCTTCGTCATTTCGTTCTTCCTCTTCACCCTGGGTCCTTATTTGGTCAGCATGGGCCAACACACTATCGCCATTCTCTCTATTTATTATGGCTGTATTATGGCCTTTTTGCATTATGAACTCTGCTCCTTCCGTATCTGCATCCTTGCTCTTTTTATACCACATCTTTTCACATGTAGAGTATGACATAGTTAGCGGAGCTCTAATCTGTCTCCCCATAAGAGCTGATGGGCTTTCGAGTCTTCCCGCGTGTGGTATCGTCCTATAACTTAAAAGCATCCTCGGTAGAAAAACTTCTACTTTTTTTTCCTAGAGCATGCTTTCAGCCCCTTTTTTACAGTTTGAACCATCCTTTCTGCTATGCCATTTGATTGAGGGTGATACGGAGGAGTTTTATATGGTTTACACCCTATTTTCTCTAACCATACGTTCAGCTCTTCGTCGCAAAACTCCGGTGCATTATCCCATACCAAGGTTTTTGGTACACCATTTCTAGAGAATACAACTCTTAGAATTTGCTTTATAGTGGAACTTTTCCTGTTTGCAACCCTTATTATTTCAGGCCAACCTGAAAAAGAGTCCACTAATATCAATAAGAGTCCCACTCCATTTACGTAGGCATGATCCATATGGACCCTACTCCATGGCTCTGCTTCTTTGGGCCATGAATGTAACTTGGCTTGTGTAAAGTTTCTTAACTCTTTACATTTCTTACACCTCTTTACATAATCCTCAACACCTCGTGAATAACCCGGCCACTAAGCTTTTAGTTTTAACCTTTTGTGTGGCCGCTACTCCACAGGGTATATCATTATGTACACTTTCTATTAACGGCTTTCTTTGTGTTTCTCGGAGAACTACCAGGTCCCCATTGCATATTACTCCATGTTCTACTGTTAATTTGTGCCTCATTTCTTTATAAGGTCTTTCCGTCCTAGACAATTTCCCCACGAATTTTTCCTTATTCTTGATAGTATCCTACTTAGCACTGAATCATGTCTCGTTTCCGCAGCCATTCTGTCTAAAGACAAAACATCAGTCTATCAAGTGTAGGAACGTATCTTCAAATTCTTCCTCCGTTTTATCTTTTGACTCCTTGTAAAATCTCAATCTTGATAGTGCGTCTACATGTGGAATTGAATTTTCTTTGACATCAATCTTATTGCCCATCGTAAAATCCTTGATGTCGTGACTTTGGGTAATTCTTTCCTTGGGTTAAATGTAAACTAATGGTCTATGATCACTTCTTAGTAGAAATTTTTTTCCAATTAAAAATTGTCGGGCTCTGGTAGTTGTCCGCACGATAGCAAATGCTTCTTTCTCTATGTTCGAGTAATTAAATTCAGTGTTCGTTAACCTTCTCGACGAATACATTATCGGATGTCCTTGTGATAATATTCCCGATATTAAATGTTCACTTGCAGCTGTAGTGAGTGTTATGTCCTTTTTTGGATCAAATATTTTCACTACAGGGTTTTTTGACATTATTTCTTTTAATGTTTCAAAAGCTTTCTGCTGTTCGCTTGACCAAATAAATTCTACATTCTTAAATTTGCAAATGGTTCCATCAAGTCCGTGTATTTTGGTAAGTATCGCCTGTAAAAATTTACCAATCCCAAAAAAGACTCCAATTCTTTTTTATTTGTAGGTGTAGCTACTTTTAGAATTTTTTTCTATCAAAGCTTGGTCTGGTGATATACCTTCTTTCGAAATGGAATAACCTAGAAAAGAAATTTTCTTGGAGTTACTTACGCATTTTTTTTCATTTATCGTCATTCCGGCATTTCTGAATCTATTCAAGACTAGTTCAGTTTTCTCTTTTAATTCCTTTTCATTAGTAGCTCCTATGCATATGCCGTCTTGGTAACAAATCATATTTTGTATATTCCCTACAACCTGTTCAATGGCCCTTTGAAATATGGCGCTTGCTGTTTTACTCCATATGGCATTCTCTTCCATCTTATTAACCATATTGGCGTATTTATCGTGGTTACTTCTTTGAAGTTTTCATCTATTGGTATTTGGTGGTATGCCGTTTTTAAATCTATTTTTGAAAAAAACAGACATCCCTGCCAACGCATGTAATGCAAGTTCAACATTGGGTATTGGATATGAATCCGAACATATCTTGTGATTTACTCCTATTTTATAATCTCCACAAATACGTAAATCACCATCTGTTTTCCTCAAAACCACAACCGGTGATGCCTACTTGCTACCTCCAGGCGGAACATGTTAAAGAAGATCTTGTTCTACTAATTTACGTAGTTTTGTCACTACTAACGGCAATAAATGTACTGGTAATTTTCGTGCCTCATAATAAGAGAGGGAAACATTTTCTTTTCCTTTTAAACTTGCTTCATAGTTCTTTAATTTTCCAGTTTTCCAGTTTTATTTCATTAATTAATTTAGTAGAATTCATGTTAAGCACATCATTTCCAATAAGGCCATGGTTTTTCTTGCAACTTGTAACAATTACAGGAATTATTTCAATTTTTTCTTTTAACTCCAATGAACCTTCGAAGTATCCTAATATTTTTATAACGGATCCATCAAACTGGCGAAGTTGTAAATTGCTTTTTCGTAAAGGTAGCTTACCTAAGTATTCCCAAAATTTTTTTTGGTATCAGTGTTACTTCACTTCCGGTATCCATTTGCATATCTAAATTGCAGTTATTAATTTCAACCTTTTACTATAATGTCTTTTTTCTTCTGTTCAAAAGTCTTTTTCTTCACAGTAAAAACTTCCCTGTCGGTGTCGTTTTCTTCAACTCTTTCAACATTTTTCTTTTTTAATTTACACACTGCTTGAAAGTGGTCCTTTTTTAAGCAATTATTACACTTTTCCTTTTTCATTTCGTGTTCACGTCCACAATACGAACACTTTTTTATCTTGTTTACCGCGTATGTATCAGCGAATCTTTGTTCGGTGGGTTGACTTTTATAATAGTGGTATGTCTGTATTAGCTCTTGTTGCAGCATAAATTCTATACAAGCATTTAAAGACATATTTCCTATTTGTAATTGTTCCAATATTTTATATCGGTGTGACGCATTGGACATACCTTCAATTAGTCTTAATTGAATCAAGTCCTCTTCAATGGTCTGTTCGTCTTGTCCGAGTCTCTCAAATTCACAATATCTACTTGCATTTCGTAGACGGTGTAAATATTTTATAATTGGTTCGTCAATTTCCTGTTTCGTTGACATGAATTTCGTTCTTTCTGACACTACCAGCCTTTCCTTGGGTCTCATATTCTTTTTTATAATCTGACTTATTTTTTCGAAAGTCAGGTCTTCCAAATTTAAGGGATATGCCATGATGGAGACTTTCATTACCGCCTCGCATCCAGCTGTAGCCAAAAACAAATCCGGGATTTCATTTTCGCCTCCCTTTTCCTTGTTGTCTTTCAACTTTTTTGTTCTCGCAGTGGCAGAGAAGCAACGAATCCAAGTATCGACAAATGCTGGATCTTCCAGAGACAATAGAAATCCTATCGACGACGCCATTGTTGTGAAGTGGATTTATTTTGTAAAATACAAAATTGTGGCACGTGGCCGATGAAGGGGACGGGTAAAGGCTGGCCCAAACTAACTATCCTATACCTAGTTAATCAGATTCACGACCCATTCATACATTACAATTTACCCATTTACCACAAGAACTCGTCCATCCCCAAACAAACCTCCAACCACCATAATACCACATCCTCTCAAGGGGAACCTACCAAAACGCGCCCCACACCATAAAAATTTGTTGATGAAACACATGCTATACATAAAATTCTAATAATGAGAGGGGAGGGGAGATGAACCCAATAATAACTAAAAGGTAACACAAAATGCAAACTAAACATAACATATGTTATTAGGGAACCGTCCAACCCTCAAAAATAGAGAGGCCGCTGTATTCTGCCCCAAGGACAAAATCAAGAGGCAACTCTCGCTAAGGGAGTGGGAAGAAGGCTAAAATATTATGCGGGAATGGGAAAATATAAAGCTGACCCAGCCGAGATAAAAGGGGGCCAAAACAAACTGGGGAGGTTGGGAATCTCGACTTGGAACATAACCAAAGAGTAGCCGGGTAACAGGCCAGGAACAACACTTACTCACATTAACTAGGTACACTGAAGCTTGTCTAACCTAACCAATGGGAGTGTTCCACAGGAAGCCACCCCAATGTGCAATAGGTTGACCTAGAAGAGAAAATCAAGGCTAGCCCCGGTCACACGAACCAATCTCGCCTCTTTTATCCACCTTTCGCTAAAGACTGTCGAATGCAACCGTTTTCTATCAGATCTAATCTTCATCTTGAGCTGATGCTCAAAGAATTGGATTAGATGGTGATGAGAAAGACGGTTGCCCCGCAAGACTTCCTCCTTTCGCGACGTCCAAATCACCATTCGAGCCGTGGCCAGCAGCTTCAGAAACACCATTCGTTTCACCCCGGAATACAGGGGCGACAAATTGTCACACGCGTATGCGCGATCAATGGACACAAACTGTTCGGGAGCGAGACGAGCCGTCAGCTCGCCGACATGGTCCCATAAGCGGCGGAACCGGGGGCAATGGTAGAAGGCGTGCGATGCCGTTTCTTCTAAGCCAAGACCACACCGTTCACAGTCTGGCAAATCCGCCAAACCCCATATGAAAGCCTTGTCGTTGAGAGGAGGCCGATTCCGAGCCAATCCCCAGGTAAGCGAAAACTCAGGGTTACTGAGGTAATCCGCCGCTGGCGCCCAAGACCGGTAGGAGCGATACTCCTCCTCCGACAAGCCGAGCGTATCTCGTAGGGAATCCTTCGCGGGTCCCTCCACTAAACCACGATAGAAGACCTTCCTAGGCCGTGAAAGGTCACTGGACCAAGGAATTGCCCTCAAGGCCGACCGACACTCGCGAAGAAAATCCGACTCGTCCCGGGGTTTACGACGGCGCTCAACCCTCGAGATGGGGGGACTGATGGTAAGGCTAGGGAAGGGGTCCCTAACAATCCCCTCCAAAATCGGATTTCTTCCAGTCAATGCGCGGCGTAAGAAAGCCAACCTAGAGGCACGGATGTGACTCAACAGGTGCGGCAGTCCCAGCCCCCCATGACACGGACCTTTAATGCAGACTCGTCTGTCGACCCTGTTCACGCGTCCCCTCCATAAAATGGAGGATAGCGATCGCTCGAGCGCCTTCCGATGGGTCTCACAGAGAGGAAGTACTGACAATCGATAAAGAATCAGGGGGAAAATGTATGTAGTACACACCACTGCCCTGCCCTTCACGGACAACCGCCGTCGATTCCAAGTCTGACCGGCAGAATCGACCTTTGCTCGTACTTCAGACCAATTCTTCTCCAGCTGGAGGTTAGGCCCGAACCACACTCCAAGAATGCGGGCAGGACCGTCCGTCCAACCGAAGCGGCCCGGAAGAGCGATCCCCTTCCAGGCACCTAACCGCAAGCCGGACGACTTGTCGCGGTTTATCTTGGCCCCTGTCACCTTCTCGTACCGATCAAGCGCCCTCTGTACCGCCTCAATGCGGGACGACACGAAAGCAGATACGTCATCGGCGTACGCGGAAACCCTGGCTCGAGCCCCTCCAGGAACGGCGATTCCACGTAGGGCAGGACTGCCAGTCTCGTCCTTCAGCCGGCGAAGGAGAGGCGACAGCGGACAACCCTGACGAACCGACCTAGACAGCACGACGCGCCCGACAACCTTCCGAATCCAGCAGCTTGCAGGACAGTAGCAAGGTAGCGATGGTCGACCCTATCAAATGCCTTAGACTGATCCAAATTGATCAACGCGGCTTCTTCGTCTTTTACACCCTCTATGATCGTGCGGATCAGATGCAGGTTGCTCTGAATTGCTCGGCCCCTCACAGAACAAGTCTGCTCAGGTCCCAACAGAGACTCGGCAACTGACTGCAAACGCTCCTGCAGGATCTTGGCCATAATCTTTAACTCTGTGTTTAGCAGAGTTATGGGCCTGTAATCATCTAGCTTCCCCCACCACCTTTGCCCTTTTTCAATAGAGTGATCACGCCCTTGGTGATCTGGTTGGGGATGGACCCCGACCGAAACCAATTGTTGAACACTGCAGTCAAAATCGGAACAAAGATGTGTGACAGCCTCAAGTACAATTCATAGGGCAAACCATCCAGACCGGGCGACTTGCCTCTGCCGACCTTCTTCAATACCGCGTAGGCTTCGCCCTCCGTGATCTCTCCCTCGCAGCTAGCCGCTTCAGTCGGCGAAAGCCGAGGAAAGTCAGCCAAATAGCTGCGAAACTCCTCCTCACGGAGACCAGGCTCCTTGGTAAACCGGCTCTCGAAATGGCACCGAAACGCCTCGCACATGTCATCAGTCGCCCGAAGAGTAATATGACCTCACGAATGTAACGATCGCCACCTCGACGGACCTCTTCCCTGCTCAGATCTGCGCCCAAATTCACCGCTTTGGAAGACATCTTGCTTAACTTATGTCTAATTACCTGGCCCATGTACCGCTCGCTATTCGAACGATCCAGGGCCTCCTTAGCTAAGGCTATCTCTAGGGGATCCCCCCCAGCCACCGCCCGGGAATAACTAGACTTGAGTGTCTTCACCTTATCAGCTCTATCTAGAGCGAGCCGTTTGATGAAATCAGTGGTGAAGGACCTAATCCTACATTTAAGGGGTTCCCACCACTTATTCCCGATAACCGCCCCACTAGCTCCCGCTGCACTAGTCTAATTATCTGTTCCCGGAAGTCCTCCCTGTCCAGTAAGGACAGATTGAACTTCCAGTATCCAGCCATTCTAGGCCCACTAATCAGCTGCTAAGTCGTACTTTCTACTTGGTTAGTCTCAGAGACCACTTATATTGAATGTTCAGTTCTGCTTATGCAACTTATGCATACTAATTTGCTAGTATCACTACATGATCAAACGTATCTAAGTGTAACGGAATTCTAAATGGATTAATAATAGTGTATATCCTAACTATACCAAGTGAAGAAGTAATACTTGCCTGCTGCCCTGACTTTCATCATCAGTATTCGAAATCTTGGGTTTTGGCTGGGCTCGAACATCGACCTTTGACATCAATGGGCATTATGCAACTAGTTCAACTATGAAACAGGTCACTCAAATGCTGCTGTTTTCAATGGAAATTTATTCTGATCCTTCAATCAACATTAGGGGTCTGTAACTCATTAGAGTCATAAGGGCACTATATGTATAGCAACAGCAGTGCTGTAACTTAGGCAAGATAGCCTGACGAAACCCATCCCTCTTGCAAGCTGGTTTTGAATTCGGAGTTTTACTTTTAGAATTGATGCTACACCAAAGCAAGAGACGCAAGTTTGCTTATTTGTTTAACCTATATCTGGAGGATAATGACTTTTGCAAGGGAATTAGTGAGAAACGAACGAGACGGAATTGAGCGGGAAGTGAATGCAGTACGTGATTTTCATTTTCCATACCGATAAAGGTCACACTATCCGCTTCTCTAAGCTCATTCAAAATTCAAAATAGGGCACACAGTGAGAATCAAATTTGGTGCATTCGTTAATTGGTCTGCGAGATGATCTTGCATAGAATCGATATACGTCCGGTTCCCAGTGTTGTTTGCGATTAATTTATGAATTATAAACGGATGACAGGAGAAATAAAGAAAGAAAAAAAGGAAAGAGTAGGAGGAAACGCACTTATTTAACGATACTTATTATCTTTAATCACTTGAAAACCTTTCCTTTGATTCTACTATTAGGTTGGTGCCAAAATAATGACGTAATAATGTCGTTTTTTGACGTTAAAAAATACGTCAAAAAACGACATCATTACGTCATTATTTTGGCACCAACCTAATATTTTGAACTGTTTATCGGGTCTCTCTTCCACATAATTTCTTTAACACACACTCTTACAGATGCACAAATTTGGTTCGCAAGGAATAACATATGCAGTATTAATGAAAATTTATGTATTAATTCTTGTCAATCCACTAAGAATATTTCTGGATTCAGATTTAAAATGCCGAAGAAAAATATTTAATCCGATCATTCTTTTTATGAACAAATGGGCTGAAAAGACACGAAAATAGTTTCACAAATTTTGCGTTGATGAAAAGAAGAGTTTTCACAGTGTAAATATTAAAAATGTATTTTTAACTCATTTTTGAAATCCGCTTATGTTCAAACGGGACAACAAATATTTCTACAAATGGCTATTTAAAAAAAAAAAAGAAAAAAAAAGAAAGATAACAGAAAGGATATTAAAGATTTTAGTAAATTCGAACTCATTTGATAGACTGAAATTTCTCGCTCTTCAATTTTTAAGAAACAAGCTTCCAATTGTTTCGCGCTTAATTATTAAAACGACACCTTTAAGTGCCGACTCTAGGTGCGTCGTCAGTGCTGTTGCTCCCATGTCACTAGAAGTTTCGGGTCTAAATAAACAACAGATTTCTTCGAAGGACTACCCGACCGAATATGATCAGTATTCGGCCCGCACCAAAATAGAATTTGCTACTAGCTTTAGGACGTGCTTTATAGCGATTTTCCAAGCGTAGCTCAGATATGACACGCAAGGCCGAAAATATTGGGAACCCAGTGAGGATCGAACTCACTACTTAGTCGTAATTGTTCTAGCGAGACAAGCTTGCTAACCATTATACCGTCTCGAGGTGCCTAGAAAGTGCTTTATATGTTCCCCCAGAAAAACGACAGCTCATCAAGTCTTCACCTGGGCTATTCGATGTTATAGATCAGATATGCTTGGTTGTACTGATCTTCCTACATGCGGCCAAGACGGTGTTTTTTGGAAGAAGAGAAGAAACAAACCTCTCTCTCTCTCTCTCTCTCTCTCTCTCTCTCTATATATATATATATATATATATATATATATATATATATATTAATAAAATAAAGACGATTTGTTATATTGGCTCGCCTTACGAATTTTCTTTCTCTTTCTACCTTTTTAACTTTATTATATCTTATTTTTTGTTTTTTCTCTTTTTATAACTTTCCTTTTTATTCTTATTAACTTAAACTACACTTAACTACACTTAACAAAATGTTTACAATAGAGTAATTAAAATGACTTTGACTATTCACAAAAAAAAAAAAAATAATATTATAATATTGAGAGTAAGAAAATAGATTACTCTCTTCATATGAAGAATGCCGGCTGAAACAAAAATTCAAAACTACTCATCCTAATAATTCGTTGCATATTGATCCTATTAACTTCTGAATTTCAAACTTGGTTAATTCTTATTCCTTTACCGAACTGATGCATAGAAAGACGGCCGACCTTCTCTACACTAATTTTCGAACATGAACTCATCCATCAATTACGAGTAGAACGTCTGGTCATTGGAACAGTCTTCGCAAAGTGGTTCGCAAGGCGGTAGCGTTTGTGGCGTGACGCATTGTCGTACCGAACTACGTTATTCTCTATTAATGTTCTATTAATCCATATTACTGTATCATTAACCTATATCTCACGTGATTGGACCTGTTATTTATTCAACGTTTTCTTCTACTGTTTCCTTATTGTATTATGAACCAGATCTACGAGCGACATACGAACTTTATTTCACAAATAAGAAAACAAAACACGTTACCTGAAGATTTCCAGCAGCAGCAATAACTGAAATGGATAGCACATGTAAATAGGAAGGAACATAATGATATAATCAAGATGTTGGCTTTTCAAACTTCTTTAAACAAATATGGTTAAAAAGGAAGCCGCCATCAATATTAGAAATGACAATAACAGTTAACATGGGGAATCTATTTTCCTGCAAAAACTGTTTTAAGAGAAAATATATTAGAATTTTCAACCGACGGTAACTACTCAGTCAATGAATGCTTAATTTTTCGTTATAACGAAAAGGTTCATTCCCCAACTACTATAAGTTAACTATCGTGTGAGTTGGGGGTAACAACTATTTACTGCTAGACACTAGGAAGGAAAGTTAATCATGGGACTTTTAACAGAGTGATTACTTACTTCTCCATCAAATTTTGTTCGAATATATGAACTTTAGTATGAATTGAACAGCAGCAACCAGAGCTCAGATTTGAACTCGGTTCGTCGAGAGTGTTTTCCGTCCTCGTAACCGTTATACCATACTGCACCACGATCCACGTATTTGCACAAAGAATTTACAATGTCAATCGACGTCTCCAGTTGCCTTGATCTATCCCCTATCCTTCTCTTCATCCTTTCCTCTATCACTCCTATTTGCTCTCGCTCCAACTCTCTGTAACCCCTTGCGTGCTAGTGGCTTCCCGCCTTGCATGGGGTGAAACGCTTGAAAAAATATATATATATACCGATTTAGTTTTTTTAGATAACGCTTTATTTATATTTATATTTAAGTAATTTATCGGGAAAATTATTTTGAATATCGTTTGCGCGGTCTTGTAACTTGGCAACTAAACAAAGAAATTACTGCGTATGTATAAACAGATACACTCTCTTGAGGTAGGTTATTCGGGAGTGAGACTGTGTATTGTGCGAGGACCACAGTGAATATAATGATTTTCTAAGCCTGGCTCAGATGTGGCACAAGGCCGAAAGTATGGAGTACTCAGTGAGGATTGAACTCACTATTCAGTCGTAATTGATCTAGTAAGACAAGCTTGCTAACCATTACACCACGTCGTGGTGACCAACCGCAGTGAATATATATGTAGTTTTATTTTAATTTGAAAATTTGTCCGCGGCAAAAATATCCGAGCGATTAAGGACTTTGAGGATGATTCAATGGGCGAATCTAGCGGGTAACCGTAATGGACTGGTCCTCGTCGTAGTGGTAGGCAATAGGCGTAACCAATAGGCGTCGTCTTGTAACTTCACATCAGTCTGTATTTATGGCTGACACCAGGCAATCATATTACTGTGAGGGGAAACCCATGTGTATGCATATTCATTACATCATGTTGATAACTGGATATCACAGACATTGTAGAACCCCGATGTACAACCCGTAAAGAAAGAGAAGGAATCATCTTTTTGAAAAATATATATATATTTTTTACACCAAAAGCTAGTAAAAATAACCGCAAAGATTGACTACAATAGTACGGAAATATATTGGCATAATATATATATATATATATATATATATATATATATATATATATATATATATATATATTCAGCATCATTTCCGTTCCATTAATCCAACACAAATCATAAACTTCTTACGATCCTCCGATATTTGTAAGCGAAATATTTCATTTTTGTATCGAAATGTGATAATTTAATCCCTGGAAAAAGTTTGTTACGCTGTATTGATTTATTTGTTTATTCCGAATTCAACTAATGTTAGTTTCACACGAAAATCCGTAAAATTTCTCTTAATTGCTTCAGACAGACTTAACTGACGCGGAAAGATTAAGTTGACGTATAAACAGTTGTCTCATCATTTCTCTTTAAAAGCAAGAAAAAAAAAGAACTGCATTTAAATAGTCACAGTTTAATAGATTCACTGATTTGCAATGTTTTTTTATCGCTCTCTCTTTTATCTCTATTTTTAAAGATGGTTTCTTGGTACTAATTTACGTGATCTCTTCTCGCGTTCCAAGATAAAATATTTTACCATAATTTTTCACTGAATAGGAAGCTTTAACAAGCACATCAACAGAATGTTTTTTTTTTATTGCCAGCTTCTTAATTAAAAAAAAATCTGTTGAAAGAGGTTAATTCTTATCAAAAACATCCCTCCTTCAAAGAAATTATAACGACATCAGTTATGGGCCATGCGTTATACACACTTAGGCGATCGTGTATCTTTCGATACATGACTGACGAGGCAGATTTTTCCCGCAGTAGGTTTCCATTTCTTTCTGTGGTAGATCAGTTGTTATCCAAGGCTATAGGCCCGGTCTGTCCTACTATTTACCCATAGCAGGGGGAGAAAAGGATTCAGTATTAGAACGTAAGTAAATGTAATGGATTCGAGTGGAATTCGAACTCGGCTCTCCAATTCTTCAATCCGAGCCGCTATACATTACTCCACCGCGCCTATACACAGCCAGCAATAATAAATTGCTGTTCTCAGAAAACTACTTGAAATGAGAAAAGCAAATGGTAATCAAATATAAACTTTAGTTGTTAATGGTGACGAAACGATTAGTCTTCATTAAAGGATTACGTTCATAATTATTTTTTTTTATTGAAATGCTATATTCCTTGGAGACAAGGGCTCTTTACAACTTCTTTTTCTTTAGTATCTGTTAACTGCTATGCTTTCTTGGGAATAATAATGGAGTGGTTTTCTGTTGGTTTCTCTGTTGTTTTCAATCCTAGACTGTTTGTCACATAAGGCAAGAGAGCTCAGTCTACTCTGTTAGTTAAACAATAAATTCGGGGAGGCGATAAGAGAGGGGGTTGATAATTATCCCAAAGGCATTCATTACTGCGGAATTGTACATAACAGACTAGACTGGAATTTGAACTCGGTTCATCGATTTTAGCTTTCCGTTCTGATAACTGTAGCGTGTTTTTAAAAAAATTATGGACGCTAGCTTTTCGTGAAGTAAGAGAGACAGGGTAAGGCAGCGAGCCACTTACCTGACGAGATTGTGTGAACGGGGTGAGAGTGCTTTAGCAAAGGGAGACAAAAGAGCCACGAGGGCGATAGAAAGCTCTTGATAGATGCGATCGTCTGTCATAAAGGGATGAGACACATAGAACAAAAAAACTTAACTAATTATCAAACTCGGCCAGTGGTTCACTGTTCTACAAATACCTTAATTGTCAGATTCCTTTTTTTTCTTCTGATTTTATATATGATGGATTAAATATCTTCAGAATATTTTGTATTTTTGCTCATAAATTTAAGTAACTTTTAAGATAATAATTATATTTCCTTCGGTAAGTTCAAGAAATTGGCCAAATCTGTCACTCTTCTGTCTCTCACTCCAAAAATGCATGTTTTAAAATTTTTCGAATTTAAAAAATTATTTTTATGCAAATTCGAAGAATACTTTTAGCACGCCCATAAGAAATATGTTTGAGCGAAATTGCAAAAGTATGACTAAAACTTAAAGTATGCTCCCAAAAATCTAAAATATTGCTGGTTTCCAATATTCTCAAAAAATTAGAACACTTCCAAATAGCAAAAATATGATTGAAATCAAATGATTGAAATGCTCCCAAAATATATGGTTAAACTTACAGCTTGCTCCTAATTTCAGAAATATTTTTGAAGGTACGGGACATATGCTTAAAATTCAGTAGACACCCAAGTGTGAAAAAAAAAATTAACCTTACAGTCAGCTCCTAGACATGGGCACGTAGCCATGTGGTTAGAATGTCTACTTTCTGATCTGAGACCCGGGTTCGGATCTCACTATAATTGGTTTATCAGAAAGGCAACGCTGATGTTATCGGTCAGTGTACAGCACCTTTGGAAAGTGCCTGAAAACCATACCACGGTTTGACTCGAGCCTTATGAGTGAAATTGGATAGATAGAACTATTTGGGAACCGTCGCTGGTTGTGGTATTAACACGAAATCAGAAGTCATTGTGACCGAGGTTTTGAGAGTACTGTCCTTATTCAGATTGTTGATCACGCCAGATAATGCGCTTTCTGGCAGAAACTGTAACTAATGTTTGCTCAGTATAGTCGTAGAATAAACCACAGGTGGACTTTGTGTGTGTTGAACAAACACAAATGTGCCTGGGCAGGCGTCTGCAATAGTGATTGGGATCTAGGGATCTAGTAGACATGCATACTCGAATACAAGCAGTCAGACATTATGCTCCTAAATTGCAAACATATTACGAAACTAAGAGAACGCTCCCAAATTATTTTCTTTTACATTCTTTAATTAAAAAAAAAAAAGGATGACATTTTTTTTAAAAGCGAACCGCATTTGTATTTCATATACGTCAAAATCTGATATAATTGATTGACTGATTCGTTTTTTACGGCTTATCAACCGCTTTACAGATTATTTAAAACCAGGAAATATTTTTAGATCGTAAGACATTTTGGAGAGATAGTAATGATTTAATGGTACAAACGTAAGCGGATATAACGAACCCAACTGGAAGTGGAACTCGACTCTCTGACTAAGAATTCTGAACGATTATCCATTACACCACCTACACATCCTACTTTATAGCACCTGGTATTCCAAGCATAATATTGCTTAACTTCGGCGACGGTACAGGAACCTGTGTTTCAATGTGATGTGGACGTAAGCGTCTGATACAATTGATTCCACACAAAAAATGTAAAAATAGATATTTAAATATAAAAAATAATGTTATTTTAAATATTGATTTGAACCGATGAAAATAATGCCTAAATTGCAAATGGATTGAAATAAAAAGACTGAAAGGTTGATTTATCATTTCACTCCAAGCAAGGCAATTCATCCACTAAGATGCAAGAGGTTATTGAGTGTGTGAGAATATGAGAAAAAAAAAACATTATTAAGGAGAGAGAACAATAAAAAAAAGCGAATTAAGAAGGCAGAATATAACGATTGACATTGCATTTCAATTTGTGAAGAAAGTAAAGAAGCCGGAAGAGAGTTCCACAAACGAGTAGTGCAAGAGAAGAAACTGCTAGCATAGAACTTACGGTTACATCTAGACATTTCAACTCTAAAATGATGAGACCTGGTCGCCAATCTAGTACTGCGCTTAAATTCACAAAGTCTAGAAACCATACATATGTAGCCCTGGCGAAGCATATACTCTGCAGCTAAGGAGAGGGACGTTCGCATTGACTCGATGGTACCGACTACGGTCGACTCATTCATTTACTATAGAGAAACGTTCATTAGAAAAATTA
Organism: Acanthosepion lycidas; assembly: GCA_963932145.1. Taxonomy (NCBI): domain Eukaryota; kingdom Metazoa; phylum Mollusca; class Cephalopoda; order Sepiida; family Sepiidae; genus Acanthosepion; species Acanthosepion lycidas. Next base: position 24,184,959 of record OZ010602.1, read on the forward strand.
CGATGAAAGTACTTATAGAAAAAAAAAAAAAAAAAAAAAAACACTGGGGAGCTACGTTACGCCGGCGAGAAAGTGACTAAAGCCGAGACTTGGTATCAGTTCTAAAAAAAAAAACCTGTACAATTATGGCACATACTAACAAACAAAAGCAATATTACAAGCTGCAAATGTAATTTTACAATTATTTGTCTGCTTAGATCTTAAACGTATTGACATGTTTTATTAATAACATATATTGAATAAGCTATAATGATTGGACCAGGAAAACAGAACAATTACGATTACGGATGGAATCTGTAACTCGCGTTCGTAAAACATTCATCTATTTCATTTAGTCTGTCTACAAATCTCTAACCTTATTGAAATATGTAGCTGCATAGAAGAAAAAACTAGGCTAAAAATTAAACTAAAGCAATAATAAAAATACTTATAATAATAATTATTATTATTTACATCCTGAAAAACAATAAGAAAAGCTATGGTTCTAATGGTTTCTGATTTAACATGTATAGTTGAACATATCTTCTTGGGTCTGGCTCACTGGGCATCTCTGTTCATGAATAGAAATTGTGAGGAAATATTATGGCCGAGTATCGAGACGGTTTTTTTTTTTTATAAGTTTGAAGTATGAGAAAGTCACAGTGATTCATATCTAGATAGTTGGCAACACCCAAATTCAGAGACCGCATGAATGGAATGGGTTACACGTTCTGATTTTTTTAAGATGTTACCACATAGCGCACTTCGAACTGTGATTTATGTGTCTGGTAGACACTTATCAGACCGGCTGTAGCGAGTTTATTTGTACCCCAATATCTCTTTGTTGGCATGCAACTCTCTCACTCACTCAATACAACTACTAAACTACTACTACTACTACTACTAATAATAATAATAATAATAATAATAATCTATAATTCTCAAAATGTGTGTATATGTGTGTGTGTGTGTGATTTGATGTTGTTTATACCTTTCCACAGTTTTCATCCATTTCGATGATTTTTTTTTTTTTTTGTTTGATAGATAATTCTTCAGTGCCGGTTTTGAGTCCAAATTGACTGGAAAAAATTACAACCACGAAGGTGAAAAATCGAAAAAAAAATTATTTTTTACACTTTGCGCAAAATCAAAGGCAAAATTTAATATCTGTAAAAAAAACAGCGTACAATCAATTTAGAGAGTTGAAATCTAACGCAAAAGATTATTATAGTTAAAAAAATATATATATTATAAATAAAAATTATCCTATATTATTATTATGACGGTCCATGGAAGAGGTTCGTTCCTTGCAAGATCGAGAACGCAAAAACGGCCCTTTTCAGTAAGAATGTATCTTTGAAGATATTCAAAAAGCTGTCAAAATACAAGGACCTTGAAATAGAAATCCCAGAAATATGGTATATTGGAACATCAACAATCAAAGAGATACAAAAAATTGTTCTGACAAGTACAGCCCACACTTTACGAAGGACTTTATCTATGTAATTTTTTTTTTTTTTTTTTTTTTGTCAGTGGAAAGTGTTATGACGCCATTTCTAAGCTTAGGTCCCTGAGCGGGACACGGAAAAAATGCGTAAATGCTAGAAATCAAAGAAAATAGAAATAATAATAATAATAATAATAATAATAATAATAATAATAATCCAGAAGACTGGATGATGGTATGCGTCAAGGAACATGAAAGTAGTAAGCGTCTTTACTTCGTAATAAAAGAAGCCAACAAATTCAAAATGGAGTTTCAAATGGGCGTAGAGATGCAAGTACAGCACAATACACCGACTGAAACTAAAATACTTAAAAAAGACAGCAAAGACAAATGCAACCGACCAGATACAGAAGCGATGGCAAGATAAACCGCTTCATGGCCAATACTCTGCCCGTACCAAACAAGCTGACATAGACAAAACCCGTACCCATCAGTTGCTACGTAGTGCAAGGTTGAAACTGAAACTGAAGGTTTTATCCTTGCTGCACAGGACCAATGCTTGCTAATTAGGAATTATCAAGCACATATACTAAAATATTGTGTCAGCCCAAAATGCAGATTCTGTGATAAATATCCAGAAACGATTGATCATCTTGTATCAGGTTGCACGATATTGGCACCCACTGAATATAAAACCCGGCATGGCAGAGTGGGCCAATATCTGCACTGGAAAATCTGCAACTTCTACGGGAAGGAAACTGAAAGAAAATGGTATGAACACCACCGAGATCCGGTTACGGAGATAGGACCTGTTACAATTCTATGGGACTACATAATACACACTGACAGAACAATCAAAGCCAACCGCCCAGATATTGTTATTAAAGATCACAAACAAAAACAGTGCCTCCTTATTGATATGGCAGTCCCTGCTGACTGAATGTATCTTTGAAGATATTCAAAAAGCTGTCAAAATACAAGAACCTTGAAATAGAAATATCGAAAATGTGGCATATGGGAACATCAACAATCCCTGTTGTAGTTGAAGGCCTAGGACTGATTGGAAAAGATTCCAGTAGACTAATTGAAGGGATTCCTGGAAGTCCATGCCTTAAGGAGATACAAAAAATTGTTCTGACAAATACAACCCACACTTTACGAAGGGTTTTATCTATGTAATATTTGTTTTTGTTTTTTTTTGTTTTTTTTTTTTGTCAGTGGAAAGTGTCATGATGCCATTTCTAACCTTAGGTCCCGATGAGTGAACGCCAGAAATCAAAGAAAATAATAATAATAATAATAATAATAATAATAATAATAATAATAACAAAAATGCGCAATTTAAAAAAAAAAGAAAAGCAAAGGCACGGTGTCTAACAGTAAGAATGACTATTGCTCACCTTAATCCAAAAGTTTGAAAAGACATATTTTCAAGTGAATTTGTGGAGAAGTGGAGGATCATTTCGCTAATCTCTTTGCGAACTTTTGAGTTAAGGTGCGTAATAGTCAGCCTTGTTGGTTGTGAAAATGTATGAATATTATTTTTAGCTTGAAGCTTCTTGGTCATGATCAAAAATGACTAAAAACATCGCATGTCCACGGACTGACAATAATTCTCAGCATTTATGTCATCAATTTTGAAGGGGCCAATTCTTTTAATGTCTAGAATATCATCCAGAACCTCATTCCAGCTTTCCTATGTTATATTTGAATTTGTTTTGTTTGACTCTTTCCACGAACGACCTAATTTCTGTCTCAGCCAACAGGTCCATCTGACGCGGCTCTGTATTCATCATTAAAAAAATGTCAATTTTTATGTATACGTTGCTCTTAGTACCGTTTAATTAAAGATACTAGTTTTGTTGCTTTCATGTCTTTAGCCAATGTTCTTAATATTCTAAATCTTTGCAAACGTCAGTTTTTACAAATATTTTACTAATAGTCACTCTACATTTTTCTTGTTATGAGCTTCTAATTTTTTCAGTCTTTTTTCACTCTTTTAAATATAACAGTTTCTACACTGCGTTCCTATAACTTAATAGTGGATGTGCAGATGGTGTAATGGTTATCTGCTCGTAATTAGCAATTGGACAACCGAGTGTGAATTCCAGTCACGTTCCTTTCATTCATTTATGCTCAAATACCCTTAGGAAAGCTTTGAATCTATCTCCTCTCCCAAGCTATGGGTTAAACAGCAGAACGTGTATCTGGTATCTGGAGAATCATTTTCATTCTCGAAAACCGTGTTAATGAAATATTCACTCACAGAAATATTTTCATAATATTTAAATAACCCTGAAAGGGTTGATAAGCCGTAAAAAACAAAACAACTCTACTAAAAAAAATATATATATAACCTAATAAATATTTTGTTCCACTTTTGAAGTTATAGCTGTTTTACGACCAAAGGCAATGTTTGTATGAATATGAAAGTGTGATATATCAATATTTATAAATAAAAGACTTCAGGCAGCAGAAATGTGGCTCTAGAGAAAGATACTGAGAATCTCATGAATTGAACAAGCGAGAGATGAGAAAGTTTTAAGGAAAATGGAAAGAAAAAAAAAGTACATTTATACTAAGGATCAGAAAAAAGAGAGTTTAAATTTCTCGCGCACATAATAAGGAAAGTTGGCTGGTATAATTTGACACTCATGGTATAGATTGAAAGAAAGAGGAAGGCAGTGAATAAACTACCTAACGAGTTTGTGTAAATGGTTGGCAGAACAGAAATTAAGGAAGATATCAAAACGACAAACATTGCAAGAGCTAAAAAGGAAGTTGTGGAGAACCATGATCACCCACGTTCTAAAGGGACATGACAAACAGAAGAATACGATATGATGAACAACCATCGATTTACATCGTAAAATTTAACACCAACAAATAGGTTATCGTAAATATTTCTAACAAAAACAGTCATTGTATATAAATATAAGTATATTCTGAAAACTTTACAACGCATCAGTTGATTAATAGCAATTTTATTGTGAAAATATGACTTGCATATTACAATCTGTCACAAGGTATACCTGAATAAGTGCTTACGCTTTGTTTTCGCCTAATTAGGTGAAAAGGAATAAAAAAAAAATAAATAGACGGCGCGGATTAAAAACATTGGACAGAAGCCCATAGTCATCCTGGTTTAGCCAATACTGAGTGCGATGGGCAAATTGTCATTTTATATTTTTGATTTCGCGCAGTATAGTAAGCTCAGTTGGGCACCGTCTGTGAGAAAAAGAGAGCACCATGACGCAAGTCACTCCGCTAGAAATTTGGAAACGATATACTGTACTGCTTGGCATTCGCACCGGAAGCTTCAATGCGAACATTTCACAGTGCTTGGGTGTCAATTTGAGGACAGTGCATAAATTTCGGAAAGAGTTGGATGATATATCCAGTCAACATCATGGTGCTTGGAGAGCTCACTAGTGATGGCGACGTTATGCCTCCATTCATCTTCCAACATGTAGGTCTACATCAAGTGCCTTGAGGAGGTAGTGCTGCCTTGGGTCAAGAGGGTGGCTGCTTGAAGATCCTATGTCAGGCAATAGGACTCTGCACCATGCTACTCAAGCAGGAGAACTCAGGCATGGCTGTCAGACAATTTCTGCAACCAAACCACTCCTTACATCTGACCATCTAACTACCCAGACGGCAAACTTCTTGATTATTATGTGTGGGGCACAGTTGGGCGTGAGACCAATAAAACTTCTTGTAACACCAAAGATGAATTGAAGTCAATAATTATGGCAGCATTCACCAACTTAAACAAGGAGGCCGTTCAGAAAAGTTTCAGAAGGCCGTAGTTGAAGTCAGTGATGATTTTATTGAATAACGAAACGTATCATCGACTATGAATAAAAAGCTCTAAGAACAAGGTAAGAAAGAAAGATACAGTGTAACCCGGATATAAGAGAAACCCGGATATAACAGAGATTTTCTCTGGTCCCAAATTAGAGCCATACTTACCTAAACAAAATAGACCAAACCCGGATATAAGAGACTTCTTATCCTGTCCCGACAACTCTCTTATATCAGGGTTACACTGTATCTATTTTTATATAAAGCATGAAATTATTTTCTTTCCCTTTTTTACTCTCTCTTTCTCTCTTCTTTACTCTCTCTTTCTCTATGCATACATACATGCATATATATATATATATATATATATATATATATATATATACAATCCAATCAGTACATTTGCATGGAAATATGTTCATATACATATATTTTATACACATTCTTTACTCACGCATATATATAGAGATATATATGCATTGTTCAATCATTTTTCAGGTAATCTGTAACAAAAAAATGACGGTCAATAAAAAGCGTTTACTTAAACCAAAAGTGGTGTGTGTCCTTCCATCATTTCTCTTCTGGAAAAATCGTTTTAATCTTCTTTTGGAATTAATCAGCTAAAAGACTTATGCTAAGCAATAGACACACAAAAAGATTCTTTTCTGAACTTGATGAACTTTAAGATACATCAATAAATTACAATAATTCTAGACACAGCTTAAAATTCATGCTTCTTCGAAACTACTACATATTCGACAAACCTATTTTTGTTGTTTTTTTTTCATAGAAATTCTAAGAGCGGATTATTAATTTTATCGTCCGACTCTTCCCTATTCATAATTGTAGGAAATTTTCAAATATCCTCCAGTGATAAAAATATTCTCTTGAATACACATTATACTTAATTTTGTAAAAAAAAGATAAAATTCCTCATTAAAAAAGATAAAATTCCTCATTAAAAAAGATAAAATTCCTCATTAAAAAAGATAAAATTCCTCATTAAAAAAGATAAAATTCCTCATTAAAAAAATTAACATTCCTTGATTTTTGCGTTTGTTTTCTTCACAAATTAAGTCTTCACAATTTTCACAGATTTATTCTTTCACTCACGGTGGAGGTAAGTAACGGTTACATGATGCCAACTTCGCTAAGTGGCGAGTTTCAAAAGGCATCCGCCGAGGAAAGAACTTAAAGAAAATTTGCTCCCCGGCATTTCCTTTAAGTTTTCTCGGGTTCCCGAACAGATAGACGTAATGTACATAATTTAAAAAAAATTGGGCGTATATTTCTGTTATGGCGTCCACCCCTTTTTCACACAAGTGGACTCGCCTAGTCTGTATTTGTACTGCTGCCGGTGAATACCCGAGACCGAGGGAGTGACAGTGATACAGAGAGAGAGAGAGAGAGAGAGTATGAGGTAACCGCTTTGTAAGAGTCACAGTTGCGAGCACGTAGACTTAGAAGGCAGTCATACTTCAATACTGAATTTCCCAGACTGTATATATATTATTATTGTTACTAACCGCATTTCTGGATTTACTAACCGTATTACCAATTGTATTATTACGTCAATACATTTATTTGTTATATTTTATTCCTGCGTTTGTCATTCATTTGAGACCGGATTTCATCCCAGAATACACAACAATTTCAAACAGGGGTATCTACTCAAAATAACGTTTGAATTAATAAAAATTCCGGGTGGAAAATAAATCTATTGTTTCTTTGGAAATTGCTTTGTTTCCGTTCCGCATACGAAACTGAGCAGATATGGGCTTTCGAGAATAACTGTACGAGAAAGCGTGCCTTCCTAAAATGAGTAAATAGAGCCTTGTTGGTCTGTGAATGCTCTTTGTGACCAAACGGTTTAAAGCACTCCGGATCAAATGGTGTTTTTTTTTGTTTTTTTTTTGTTACAAAAGTGTACGCAGATTTGAATCCTGTCAGCTGAATGGTAAACGTCATATGTCATAAATTTTAAAAATTAATATATATATGAGAGGCAGTTTAGAATATATTTCGGCTCAACCAAATATTTCACTGTTATTTCGTCACAACAGCTAGAAAGAGTGTTCTTTTATATTTTAAATTGCCAATTTACATTATCTCTGTGATCATTTTTTGAATGTGTTTCATTTTATTGACTAGAGCATTTCAATGAGAAAAAAATTATATTTCCAAGTCTTGACTCTATTGAATCCACTGTTCTTACAGAAAACTCGAAGTGAAGCCCATGATGTATGGGACAAACATTGTGTGACAGAATGAAGATTTTGGAACCCAAAATACAGCAAATCTCGGCGAGGCTTTTAACGGTATCACCATTGGAGCTATTTCAACTTGAAGTCACATTGCAAGTTTATATGATTTTCCATCTTCAACATGTTTAATCTTTTCAAATAATTCCTATGTACTCAGGCCCATTGTGTTTCTTCAACTTTATGCTGCAACTATGCTAAGCAGATCTTAGCTACAAATCAAGTATAATGTCCCAACAATGTGACATACTGTTTTGAATTCAAAGTTCTCTTATTTTTATTCTGGTTGCCAACCACGACTAAATAAACCAGCCATCCCTGCTAATCCATAGCTGAGAGGAGGATAAATGGATGGAAGTCTTTGTCAAGGTTATACTAGGGTAAGTCGAAAATAACTATAACATATCTCATGTTTGTCACACTGCCTTCTGTTCATACGTGCTTGGTTCTATTGTGGTCACGTTAACGAAGTTTGAGCTTGATCTCACCAGTTTCCTTGTTGCTGCTACAGTGTAAACATGTCCGCTCCGCTAGCAGTATGCAGCAAGGAGAAACAAAGAGCAGTTATCCAAGTCGGCGGAGAACGTGGAGTATAACTCGCCATTTCGCCATTATCATCTCTCGAGTTTGCTGAATGTTCTCGTCTGTGGTGGAGGTTGGCGGATGTCCTGCTCCTTCTTTTTGCGTCACGCTTATCCAGCCACTTTTAAACTTCTCGATCCGCACTTACACACTTCTACGCGGTAGTACACTGTCACCTGTTGTGTTAAAAAACTCCGATGAATTTCAGCCTCTGACACAGCTTCCCACCAGAGAAATCGTATCTCTGCTCTTTGTTTTTCATTGGTGCACACTGCTAGTGGAGCGGGCATGTTTACGTTGTAACAGTAACAAGAAAACTGGTGCGAACAAGCCCAAACTTCGATCACGAAACCACAATATTATGAACTATAATAAGGACTCAAGAGCAGTCTGACAAACCTAACGATATGTTATGGTGAAAGCGCGGATAATTTTTGACTTACCCTCGTAATATTCAAAAGTTATTGTAACGATCTCAACCAGAATTAGAACTTCTTTATCAAATGTTCATGATCTAATTTTCGCCCATCGTGAAATCTCTGTCAAAAGGGGTGTTGAGATAATAGAGATATCCAGGCAATATGATGTGTTTATAATTACTAAGAAGTTGGATTTGCAGAATCTGTCAGCCATATGGGTGCCAAAATTCTTGAATGCCGACCAGAAATGATATTGAGTGGGAACCTTCAAGTTGATTTTGCAGCATTTTCAGCGATCTAGCAATAATTCTTTCGAACGACATGTCACTGTTGATGAAAAATGGTTGCATCATTATAATAAGAATATATTCAATGGCGGGATTCGGGTTCTCCACGGACGAAGAAAGAACGAGAAAAAGACAGACTGATGTCATAAAGACTACGAACACTAAATAAATCATTGTGATCGCCGAAATAAAAGGAAAACAAAACAAAGAATGATTGAAACGTTTGAGATTTGAATTGCTGAATGGTGCGTTGAAAGAATCGAGAATCACTTAAACTTTGTTGGTACATGGTCATCTCTTTGTCTTGCCAAACTGAAGGATTAGTCTAGAACAATGGCTCCAGCAAAAAATACAATTAAATTGGAATATATATGGGTTTATGTTTAATAAATATTCCGGTTCATTGTCTCTAAACCATTTTCTTTACTTTTGGGTCATCAGTGGGATTTTATGTAACTTTCTAAAACATTTTTGCCATCAGTATTTTTGTTTCATTCTACCTTTTCTTTTTCTTTCTTTCTCTCCTCCACTCTCTCTCTCTCCTTCTCTCTCTCTCTCTCTGTACTATATATATATATATATATATATATATATATATATATATATATATATATATATATATATGTACTAATAGGTTGGTTGAAGATGAAAGCAACTCGAAAATATTCTAGCAGATAAAACAATATTGATTAAAAACAATTAAGTTTATTTTATTTTTCACTTCCCATATTTATTATACAGATTTATTTATTGTCAGGAACGAAATAAACTACTCGTTTTTTTTTTATTGCTATTCGTCTATATGCACCGCTGATCCGATCGCTTGCTGTGTCTGTTGTCTATTTCCCTGTGGTCTCCAGTTCAACTCAGACGAGGCCCGGGACTTCAAATGATGGCTATAAACCAGGCAGACCATCACCACCTCGAGGATTGACGCCATACAGCGATTTTTCCCGCTTTTGCATCCTTTTCTAAAATAAACTCAGTAAATCCCTATCTAAATGCGCGTACACGCACACACACATATACATACATATACACATACATAAAATACCCCTACATATCTGCTTTTTCAGCGTTTTCAGAAATAAACAATGCATAGATTTTATTTAATAATGGTCTTCAAAGCGCCAGAGTATTGATGCTAGCCATTCGGTGTGGGAGGTGGTGATGTGAAGCGTCGCTGTAAAGTGCTACCTCTAAGTGAAAATAGGAAAAAAGATATTGTGCGTTTGGTATCATATACGGCAAGAACTAATTTTCTATGCGCTATATAACTTTTAAGAGACTATATTGATATAATGGTCTATTTTACATTTAGAATTGTTAATTTCTGATTGTACCTATTTAATAAATTCAAATTCCACCTTAGTGTTCATAGTAAAGAAAACAATATAGTATATATCCCCTTCGATACATTGAATAACGCAGATAAGAGAAGAATATCTCTCCCCGTCTCTCTCTCTCTCTCTCTATATATATATATATATATATATATATACGTATGTGTGTGCACGTGCGTGAGTGAGTGAAAATGCAGGTGGAGTCTTTAAGAATATTTAAGTTTTACCTGTTTCACAGTTCTATGGTTTCGCCTTGCAACAAAGTTAAATTGAGATGAAGAGACGTGTGACTATGCCATGATCTGTTTCTCATTTGACTGGAGTTGGGGAATACTTTCCATTTTATGCACAAAAAAAAAAAGTGGCTCAGATCGCTCTCTGTTTAAAATGTTATCTGATTCGTTGATTATGAACACGTGATCAGGCATAGTAAATTTTGTGCAAAAATTTGATGACCATAAGACTTCAGTGAACGTGGCTAATGACAGAAAAGTAGTTCATGACAACAATGTGCTAAGTAGTTCATGACACCAAAATGTTAAGTCGTTCAAGTATCAGAGAAATACAGTTTGTAATTATTTCTACACTCACTTACACACTAATTTAATACTTGTACATTGAACTTTTGTCTCTATTGTCCAATAAAATTGAATTCCTGGCGCTTTCACTACTTAGCACTTGTCATGAATTACTTACCATTTTGTCACGGCATCTAAAATACAACAGACCCAACTTTTGACAACAAAATCTTATGATCAGCAATTTAGGCGCAAAATTACTATGCCTGATCACGATAAATCATATTGTACATTAAACAGATAGCAATCTCAGCCACTTTTTTCAGCATAAAACGGAAAGAATTCTCTAACGCAAGTCATAAATTGCAAATAGCTTTAACCAAAGTTAAGGAGGAAATGTGCCATAACACGCAGTGCTTTCATTCCCGTTGTATATGAGTTTGTGTAGGCGATGACAATACTAACCAGTGCTTATTACAGTAAGTGTCTTCAATGAGAAAGATAGCCCTCGGAACTGGACCTTCTGGATCTTCAATGGAAGAAATTCACCTGGTTTTATGTGTCTCACATTCAGATGACAACACCGAGGATTGGGATCTCTGGTAAAGCCATGCTAAAATGCACGTCAGTACAAACAAACTCGTGAAGACAATGCAGTTATATAGGTGACGTTCTGCTATCAAGTTCCCTTTGTTAAAAATCTACCATGTAACTTGCTGCAAGTAAAGGACTTAGTTTTAACATTCTTTCGCCATATCCAGAGGAAAAATTTAGCGGTTTTATATAATACATGTCTAGTGTGGCATAGGAGTCTTGCCATCTCATGGAGGACTAGCATCTTATTAGGTAAGTAGTCATAATGTTTGACAGAACTTGGCGATATTATTTAACCAAACATGTTGAAAAGAATTATTGCTACCGGAATATGCTTATATATATATATATATATATATATATATATATATATATATATATATATACACCCACACACACACACACACATATATATATATATATATGAACCGTTTAGACATAGAAATTAACTCTCCTATAAATATACCAAATTTCAAACAATATATATTTATAAAACGTACATATATATTATTTCCTCCCTTTCTTTTTCTATCCTTCTCTCTCCCCCCGCCTCTCTCTTTCCCCATCTCTCTCTCTTTATATATATAAATATATACATATTACTGAATATATATAATATCCTACGTCGATATCATATCCCTATCTATCTATCTCTATAAATATGATGGCCTGAAGATTGCGTTCAAGCATAAAACAGACACTCGCTACTCAGTGTCTACTTTTATATACACATACGCTCTGACCCTGATATTGAGCACTTTTACCCTTAAATATAGCATACTTTAAAACTATATTTTTACATCTATCTCCCTCTCTCTCTATATATATACATATGTATGTGTCTGTGCGTGTAAATAATACCTAATCCATGTACATGTGTGTGTGTGTGTGCGTGTGTGTAAAATAGTAAATAACAAAAAGTCGATAGCATATTTTTTTCTTGAACAAGTGATTTCGGGGAATGCCTGAAGTGTTTTACCAAAACGCTTTATAACTTGGTAAAGGAACATAGCGATCAATCTGCATATTCACTGTACTTTAGTTTAGCTCTTCCTATATTCTCAATCATAGCTGAAGAAAAACTGTCAATATAAAATTAATCTGAGATTTGTTAGATCATCGGAGTCGAAGATGTGTCTACCGTGGTTTTTCTTAGTGCTGGGTTGTTATATTATATCCATCATCTTTTATGGCAATGGATGCTACACAATCTTCCCATAGTTTCAAGAGAAATCTGGAAGCAACAGAAATCTGGTTCTTCAGAAGGATAAATTCAAACTTGGATTCACTGATTAATTTTTATAGGTGAAGGTGTGCAGTAATCTCAATATAAACATAAATCACATCTGACAGACGAAGAAAGCGTTGATTTTTAGAACAATTTGTGTGAGTAGCATTCGGAACCACTGCAGTATTATAAAAATAGTTAACTAGCTAACAAGGAATTAAAACAGACTGAATACCACATCAAGAGAAGATTGTAAAATGCAATATGGTAATATTAATAATAATGGTAATATTAGCCGTTTCCTTACAAAACAATATTCGGCATTCATTGACAGAGCTGTCAGTACTGATGCCGTTTGATATTTAAAAGCTTTCACTTAAAACAATTTATCAGGAAAACATGTTTCCCAAATCCAATAGCTGTTATGGTTCTTTCCAATATATACTAACTACTTTAAATAGCTCTGTGTATGGCTCAGTTACAACAAATTTAGTACATAAAATATGAAAAATGAACATACATTAGGCTGGTCAAGGGGTAGTTTCACCCAACACTACAAGCTGCTACAAAACTAAAACATTGAAAATCTAGTCATGTTCTTGAAACTTTCATATTTTGATGTTCTAAGCGTGGCTTCGATATTACGCAAGACCGATATTACTCGTTCAGAAGTATCTAAACTATCGGTTTTATATTAAATAATAGTTAAACAGACTATTATTTTTAGGGAAAGTGTATCTTAGCTCTGACTTCCGGAGGTTGATCTTTGGGGTCAGATGTAAGTCATAATAAGGAAGTCGATTTTGATTGACTGAGCTGACGTGTTAATAATAGACAGAGAGTTGTTTCTTGACCGTCAAGCAATGTAAACGTGTTCGCTCTCGTGCCTGAAACGGCTCCCCAGTGTGTATGTGGAGTGGGGGGGTGAGCGACGACAAAATTGAAGGTTAGTACATGTTGAAACAGGTAAGTTAAAATTATCTGTGATGAAGCTTTTCATTGCCGAACCGAAACGATTGGCGATCGCCGGCCGATTGAAAAAGCCGAGCTGAGATCATTCACTGCCGTCAACATGCAAAATTTATACAAGCGCTTTCACAAAGAGATGATTCCAGGTTTTCAATATGAAATAACGCATTTGTTTGTCCTATCTTCGACAAGCTGAAACGTTCGTTGTTGTGTTAAGATGTGTAAAAATACAATTCGCTGTCCTTTGTTCAAAGGTTTTGGTTTATCTTCACTGACGGAGTGAGAATGAATAACGAATAGAGGACAAGTTCGCTTTTCTCAAATTGTTGGATCCCTTTCAAATTGTTTTTGCAACATATTACCCAACATGCCTTTAGAGTAAAGAAGATAAAACGAAAAATGAATACTGACGAGTGGACGGAGCAATTGTTGGATTGCCCGTCTAGACTAAGGATGGTGAAGGTAACATCAAACAACTAAGTGACAAATTTTATATTATATATATATATATATATATATATATATATATATATTATTATTATTATTATTAATCTTATATATATATATATTTTATTAATCTCATATATATATATATATATATTTTTTTATTAATCTTATATATATATAAATATTTTATTAATCTTATATATATATATATATATATATTTTATTAATCTTATATATATATATATATATATATATATATATATATATATATATATATATATATATATATATATATATATATATATTCGCTCGACAGCCATGTTTGTGCCACCGATTATGAAGACAGTTGGTTCTCAATATTACAAAGTATTCGCTCGATATAGCATCTCCGAGTCCTGGAGACTGTATTTATAAAATTTCATCAGCCTGTGCAGACAGAAGGAGCATTTTGTACGATCCTTACGCTTGTTGGGGGATTGTGAGTGTCTTTTTTCCTTTTTATACTCTTGCAGATCTTGCTATTTTTACCCCCTTTTGAATTTTAATTATTTGTAATTAAAATTTATCTCTCTTTTTTTCTTTTTTTTTTTTTAATCGCGTTCCAACTTTCCCTCCTCATTCGGTATATTGAGTGAGTTTCATTGTTTTGCAATTTGCTAACGTATACCTTTGGAAAAGTGTTGGTCGAAAGGTACCTAAGGTATAACATGACGTCCGTTTTGTTTATATATATATATATATATATATATATATATATATATATATATATACTATCACAGAGGTAAAAAAGTTTTCGAGGTATATCGCAGTTTTTTCATGTGACCAACCGATCCCACCGAGAAAAGTACGTTTTCCGTCATGGCTGTAGGAGAAGGTCTGCACTTACTATGGCGCCTTTTCTCCTCTAGTCTTGCTCTATGGCTTACTTCAAAAAGTGACGATGACTGGTTGTCTATGGGTCATCATGGATGATTGTGTGCTGAACGTGTTTTCCACTGGCAATACTTCATTTTACAGGCGGTAAGAGTCATTTCTATATTTTATCGCCTCCAGCGCTCCCTCGTTTTGCTTGTCAAAGTCCAGTCCGACGATAGTTTCTGAGGATATATGTGTGTTTGTGTATACAAAAAGCATGTAATTTTATTTCGGGAAAAAAAAAAAGTGACCAATGTATTTCTGTAGGATAAATTTTGTAGGAAAGTTGTCTTTCTAATTAAGAGCTCAATTTAAAATAACTGAACATTAATGCCAAGGAATAATAATTAAATGCTTTACCAATAATTCTGTGTCTGAAATTCCAAATAAGAAAATATAAGAATAACGTTTATATTCCTTTTCTTTCTATCATCATTGCAATAACAGAAATTCTGCCAAGAATGGTGAAACCTTGTAAAAATCTAGACGTAAATTTATTGCGGCTGAACTAGTGATTAAACGACTTTCTAGACAACTTTTCCATTTCCTCAATACAGTTTTTGATATATAAAAATATATACCGTCGTCTCATATATATATATATATATATATATATATATATATATATATATATATAATACTTTATTTTCCATATGGTTTGGTACATTTGTTTCCGATCTTGTGACCTTCATCGGGTAAAGAATGGTTATTTGCACATATTATTTAAAGAATTTAATTTTTCCTTATGTTTAACCCTTATCTATTATGTGCGGTAGCAATACAAATTATTTTTAGACTCGTGGAGAAATTTCCCTTTACTTAAAGTGTAATAAAACAATTAGGATTAGAGAAAGGGAAAGGAATTAGGTCTTAGATCTTATTTTTTATGTTCTTTGTATCATTTTAAACTTTTATCCATTTTTGTGTAAGGACGCTGGGGTTTGGGATGTTTGTAAATAACCATTTTTCACCTGATGATGGTCACAAGACCCGAAGTACGTGTAGCAAATTATAGAAAATAAAGTATAATGTATATTTTAAAAATCCACATTATAACTAAAAACGTTTGCGGCTTCTCTTTTTTCTTTAAAATATAAGTTTATATTCTCTCGTTGGAACAACTATAATCTCTCCTTAATATATATATATATATATATATATATATATATATATATATATATATATATATACTCAAGTATAGGACTGATGAATACGAAATAAATTCCCGTAACCAAAAATACTATTCTTAAAAGAGTGCTCAATACAGTGTAAAGCAAATATAATTTATTCGAAAATTTTCGAATAAATTATATATATATATATATATATATATATATATATATATATATATATAGAGAGAGAGAGAGAGAGAGAGAGAGAGAGAGAGAGTCAGCAATCGGCATATTTATTATATGTCTATATGCGTGTGTGAGGGCGTGTTTATGTATTTATAGGTTTACACACACATATATTAGGTTGGTGCAAAAATAATAACGATTTTTGACGTTAAAAATACGTCAAAAAACGTCATTATTTTTGCACCAACCTAATATACACACACACACACACACACACACATATATATATATATATATATATATATATATATATATATATATATATATATATATATATATATATATATATGTGTGTGTGTGTGTGTGTGTGTGTGTGTATGCGCGTATGTATAAAATATGGTACTGTAAAATTCTCGGCTCGACATTTTTCCCAGTATCTGACCAAATTACCAAAATTTTTGTTTGAACCTAGAACTTTTAACCCCCATCGTATATGAATTCATTATTTCTATTCAATTCTATCTATCTGAGCCATTTTACGTCTATCAATCTGTCTATCTATTTACACCGGTATGTTTATATTTATAAAAGTATCGCAATCTATTCATATTTATCTCAGTCTGTTTATATCTATCTATCTATCTATCTATCTATCTATCTATCTATCTTCTGTTATATCCCTCTATCAATCTTTGTTCATAGATTTCTGCTGCAATACGAGCTTATTTTAATTTGTTTGTATCTTTTCTCTCCTTGTCTCCTTCATATTTTTAAATAGCAAACTGTTAACAAAAAAAAAAAAAAAAAAAAAAAACGGTGACTTAACACTAACATATTATGCAAAGAAGTTGTATATAGAATGTGTGCGCCTAAGATGAAAGCGAATGGGAGACAGAGATGCTGTCGCTGTAATACAACACCAAAATAAACAGAAATCGATATATAAGCCGATAGAGAGACAGATAGCTGCGTCATTTTGAACATGTTGCAACTAAACCAATGAACCTTTTACAAAGATTGCTGGCTCGCACACGAGCGATAAGATTATCTTCAATTATTAGTTCGAAGAGAAGTGACACGGAAAACACATTTTTCGTGGAAAAAGTTTAAAACACGTACACACATATATTCTTACATGACAATATGAATGATAATACTAATAATGTCCTACTAATAATACAATAATTTGTTTATATCTGATGAGGTATTGTAACTATTTACACGATTTACATTATTCGGATTGTTGTCCTCATCTTTATTGTCACATTCTTATTCTGGGTTCGGTTCGAAATTCAAACAAATATCACCTGAAGAAGGCCAGAGCGTACAACGGCCGAAGTATTGTGAAGATGCCAATAAAGATGGGGACAACAATCTAAATAATGTAAATAGTGTAAATAATATAGTAATGATTTTGTTATCGCGTAATGTCGTCGGCACCCGCTCGCATCTGTGCATCGGGATCGTCATCCTCTCACCTTATTTCCTTTCTTCCCTCTGGTGGTGGTGACAGAGATGGCTGTGAAGGCCCAGCTAACCTCCTGAAGTGTCGTGAGCAAGAGCCACACAGGAGTGTAAGTGGTGGACGCGGCTGGGCGAATCGGGCCCTCCTGACAGCATGTCGCAGATACTCTTCATGTTGACGGTTGGGCACGAATGTCTCGGTCCCTCCTCCCTCGGATGACCCCACGCCAGGAAGACCGATTTTCGGCAACGGTTTCCCAGGTTTCAGGGTCAATGTTGGCCTGTTTCAGGGTCAATGTTGGCCTGTTTCAGGGATGTCTTCACCTGACTTTTGTCGTTTTGTTCCTTTGCGTAGCCTCTTCCCAGTGATTACTTCTCCAAGCAGGATGATACGTGGGAGACGATTGGGACGCATTCTGGACACATGATCCGCTCAGCATATGCGTGAAACATGCTTATATTAAAATGAAAGCGATATTCTATCAGTAACATGAATATAAAAAAAACTAGCAATGTATTTCTATAGGATAATGTTTTGATTTTTTTTTTGTTTTTTTTGGCAAGTAGTCTTTTTTTTAATTGTTTCACCGTAAGCAATGTGACATTGTCACTAGAACGCATGGTAGGGGGGTTACAGGGAGTGAAAGAGAATGAGAAGAGTTTAGTGATGAGAATTAAAGGACAATAAAGGAACAGGTTTCAGGAGGACAGAAGATGGCGATTGATGTTGCATTTAAATTTTTGAAGATGGTAGGTGTCAGAGAATCAAGAAATCGAAAGGGACTTCCACAGGGGAGAAGTGCGAGAAACGAAACTATGAGAATAGAAGTGACGGTCGCATCTAGCTCGTTCAACAATAACACGGTCAAACTTAATTGTCAGTCTAGTAGCACTCTTAAAATCATTCAGTCGAAGCACTGAGGAGCAGAGCTCATCAGAACAATTGCCATGGAAATATTTGTAGAAAAGACAAGGGAAGTAGAAAAGTGACTGATGTCGAGATGCCAGGTTAGGATCGATTACTTTACGGACCCTTCTTTGAATTTTATCAAATATCTCGAGATAGGGACACCAGGCTGGGTATGGCATCAGAATTCAATACGTAGGCGAATGGTAAATTTATAAATGAGCAAGAGTGATTATGACGACACAGAGAACCAACTTTCTTGCCAGCAGACCTCTTCAGTATAATCAAACCACTTCACGTCAGTGGAAAGCGTGAATCCAAGAAGGTGCAAAGTGTTTTTCGTCTAGTGTTTAGCACTGGACAGGCTGACGTCAGAAAGAAAAGGTTCTATGTGGTAATTAAATGAAAGTAGTTTTGTTATGGGGATTTTAAAATTTAAAAGCCATTCTTTGCCTGAATTAATCACTAATTGGATGTCTTTTTCGAGAGCTGTTGTCAGTTCTACTTAGTCAAACTTGTTACTAAGACAGTAGTAAATTGTTGTCACCTGCATAGATGCCTAGTTGGGTCTATTGCGAAGGTCATTGATGAAGATCAGAGATAACGTAGGTCCGAGGATAGAGTCTTGTGAAAGTCCTGCATTCATATGAAATGAAGCAGAAGCTTGCCCATTTAACATAACCTTGATTACGCGATGAATGGATTAGGCTAAATATTCGTCCAAAGCCTGTGATTTATTTAATGCCACAGCCCGAACTTCGCCGTGCTTGATAGACATATTCAGTAATGGCTGTCAAGACATCGATAGAAGACCTGGAGAAACGGAAACCATGTTGCTTATACGAAAGTAGGTTGTGATGCTTAAACAATTCAAGCCTTGATTAGAGCCTTTAATACTTTGCAAAAAAAGGTAAGAGATTAATAGGGTGATAATTGGAGGGGTCAGAGGGTTTCCCAGAACTATAGAGACGAAATATAGAGGTGGACTTC
The DNA here is from genome assembly GCA_963932145.1 of Acanthosepion lycidas. Taxonomy (NCBI): domain Eukaryota; kingdom Metazoa; phylum Mollusca; class Cephalopoda; order Sepiida; family Sepiidae; genus Acanthosepion; species Acanthosepion lycidas. The sequence goes on from OZ010602.1 coordinate 24,204,411, forward strand.
CAACAATAAAAGCGAGACAATTTATTGTGAAGCTTGGAGAGAACAGGAGTTAGTTCAGATGAACATTTCTTTGTGACAATTGTAAGGATACCGCCGAATCTGCAATAAAAAATAGAAAAATAAGTGCTTTCTATAATAAGTGCGATATATATATATATATATATATATATATATATATATATATATATATATATATATATATATATATATATATATATCACATTATGAAATGGACAAAGTCCGACAATTATTTTAAGACATTTTTATGTTTATACATTCTTATTATAGATATAAATATTTAGGAAAATGCTCTGTTTTATAATAAACAGTATTAATATCTACATTTTTTTCGGACATTCAGGTCGGTAAATTTTATTCATATTGTTTATTATAAAACAGAGCATTTACTTAAATATTTATATCTATAATGAGAATGTATAAACATAAAATATCTTAATATATATATATATATATATATATATATATATATATATATATATATATATATATATATATATATATATATATATATATATATACTCTGTTATACGTTATTTCTATTAATACAATTTATATATATAACATATATAAAATTACGTAATATAATATTTACGTATACATATATGTATTCGTATACTAAAATTAATAAGAACTCTATCATCGAACTTCGTTGGCATCCATATCGATATATGGGGAGAACTTATCTATATACGCTATCCATTACACAACCGTGCATATATATGGTGGTTGCGCGGGTGGGGCAATGAATAACAGCTTGAATTGAGAAATCAGGGGACGATGTTTAAATTCCAGTCGTATTTGTTGCATTCACTTATGTGCAAATATCCTTGAGAACGGTATAACTTCTTTTTTTTTTTTTGTACCACCAGCTATTGGTAAATAGCAGGATAAACTACGCTCTACAGCCTTGTCTGTGAACCAGTCTAGGAGAAAATCAATTCTAAATTCAAAACATTAGGTGTGTTGTTTTGATACCAAGTGGCTCCCCAAGTGGTCATTTGTAGACCAGTAATCTCTATTCAGTTCTTCCGAAAAGTGTGTACGACACAATGAGACACAATGAGCATATTATCAAATTACATCTGCAAGTAGCTTGGTTTTTCGGTTCTAAGAACGGAACTACTGTATTCACAAAGGTTGAAAACGACGTGAAAGCACAATATATTCTCATATACTTACATATATATATATATATATATATATATATATATATATATATATATATATATATATATTCTGAATTCAGTTTTTGCTAAAAAGAATGAAAAATTTAAGAGAATGATCAATAATACAATTTTCATAAAACGAAAATATGGGCCAAATCAACATATAAAATATTCGAAACACTGACCTTTATGCAACCTTGGTTTTCGAATATAGTGAAATAAATACATATTTAGATATGTGCAAAAACATGCTTATCCTGCAGACATGTGCTTCTTGCCAATAAATTCCCATAAGACAAATACTTGCAAACAACACGTGTACAAGCTAATAATATTGAATCTAAAAATAGCTACTAATTTTAGAAATCCTAAATAGGAAATCCAAAAATCAACAACTACGTGAAACTTTCTTCACCATTCGAATTGCAGATTTGAATGAATTCAGGAACTGCCGATATAGAGTGATTGAAAAGTAACTCCCTATTTTATGTATGAAAAACTCTCCTGTCTAACAATATTTTTTTACAAGACAGGAATGTCCGACATACATAAAATAGGGAGTTACTTTACAATCATCCGGTATTTACCCGATGAAGAATTTCATTTGCCTGTGACATAGACATGCTGTCATCAATAAATTATAACGATCACGTCGAAATTTAAATAACATTTACCGTTCATTTTCACGGACTTTACAAAGAAGTTCAGCAAATTACCGCTCCAATATTTAAAATACTTATTTACGCTGAAATCTTACGGCCACATCACTTTTAAACAACGGTTTACGTACGTTCACCAAAGTTAAGCAAAGTCGAGCCGAGACAGCACTTAGATGGGTGACCGCTTGGAAATATCAGGTACTGTAAGCTTAGATCTTCTGAAGGCATATAACGCCTTAGATTCACGTACGGTCACCGAAGTTAAGCAAAGTCGAGCCCAGACAGTACTTAGATGGGTGACCACTTGGAAATACCAGGTGATGTATGCTTCGATCTGCTGACGGCATATAACGAGTAATACCTTGGAATTTTTATCGTAGAGTCGATTTCCACTTTCAGTCATGTTCGTTAAACTCACTTACGCACAAATAGACTTGAGAAAGGTATCAATCCACCTATTCTCCCTCCAGCTATGGGTTAATTACTAAGATTTGTATCACTAAATCATTATTATCACCCTCAAAGGAAATTCTTACAATCTAAAAATATTTTCTGACTGTAAATAACGTGCAAAGGGTTGATAAGTCGTAGAAAACAAATCCTAATCAATTATTTACACTGACAGGCCATACTGAAGGCCAGAGGAACAGAGGAAAGCAGCACATAATCTCCCCTAACGAGAAAATGGTTGGCAGGACAGAGATTAGGAAACATAGCTAAAAGACAAAATTTACTATTGATTTATTGTTCTGTTTTTATAGTCTTGCCAACGTCTTGCATGTTATTTAAAGCTAAAAAAGGGTATTTGAGCGTAAGTGGATATAACGAACCAAACTGGAATTGGAAATCGCCTCTCCGATTAACAAATCCAAAGTATAGTTAATTACACCACCCGCACATCCAAGCTTGCGGAACCAGATATTCCCAAGTAGTCAACCATCTAGGTACTGACCAGGCGCGACGTTGCTTAACTTCGGTGGTCGTTCGAAAAACCGGTGTTTAAACGTAATATGTCTGTAAGCCCCAAAATTTACTAAGATATACTAATGACAGGAAATTGTGGAGAGTCATGATCGCTCACGTTCTGAAGGGACACAACATATAGCAGAAGAATCAGTTACGTTACAATATTGCAATATATTCGACAACATGGCTTCATCGAAAACTGTAATATCAGACGGATTCATTTGATCAAGTATATGTCATCGGATTTTAACATAGATTTGAATATCAAAGGTAATTCAGTATGGTGTAATAATTAGAAAGTTTGTCTCGCTAGATCAATTTCCACTGAGTAGTGAGTTCGATGCTTCCTTTTTTCGGTCTTCTGTAACATCTAAGCTATGCTCAGTAAAGAGACCAGTATGCATTACCCAAAGAAGTATTTTGCTGTGAGGATTATTGAGTTATGTGTTTTTTCTTTGTTTATCTATTGCCCAGCTCTTCGAGTCGTGGTGCTGAGACCAATACTGTAGAATTTGTCAGACAAAAACCTGTTTCTCGTGCGACATCTATTCATTATGTCTAAATAGCAAGAATTATCTAACATCGAAAATGTACTATGTTGCTTTTGTTCTCACCTGATTTCTTAGCATTTACACTTAGCTCTTACCGTAAAAGTATTTTAGCCTGACGAAAATATTTCCTATGTACTATGTGCGGACTTTTAAACATTACCTATGTACTTTGTGTAGACTTTTAAGCTAGCTCATGTGAAGGGCTGCTTGGGCCTCTGGCCCAAAACTAAAGGGACCTTTGCTCCAAGTTAGAAAACAGCAATTAAAGTTTTAAAGAAATAACTTTGAATTCCTCAATACACTCTATGGAACTTCAAAACTTCACTTTCTGATTCGGGCTATAAATCCAACTGCAGCCAAACGATTTGGGCCGAAACTCCGATTTTAGCCGAAATTCCAATTCAGGCCGAAAATTAAGTTCTTCAAATCACAAACTCCTTGAAACTTCAATTAATTTGAGTTCTTCAAATCACAAACTCTTGAGTACACCACAGGCTGGTTAAAAGTAATTGTTTAAATACTAGTGTGAATAAAATATTAATTAATGAATATTCAAGTGTTGTGTTATTTATTTCAGCACGCCCTACTTCATTAGACAGTCTCGTTAAAAAGCTTTTGATATCTTCCGTGTTTTTTTTTTTTTTTTTTTTTTTTTTTTGGATAATCGTGTACAAGCCAACAACAACAAAAAGACAAAAAAAAACAACTAATTAATGCTTCATACTCCAACGCAGCCATTCATGTTATATGCCCTTGTATATCTAACATGCATAAGAAAAACATGAATTTTAATAATTTCATCCAAGCCTGGCAATAAAGCCACTGAGACACAACGGGTTACTGAGTGTTAGAAAATATCAGAAAAAGAAAAACATTATTAAGGAGCGATAACAATAAAAGAAAAGGAATCAAGAAGACGGTAGATAATGATTGACATTTTCATTTAGGTTTTTGTAGATCCAAGTTGGCCGGAAAGCAAGAAGTCGAAAGATAGTTCCACATGCGAGAAGTGCGAGAAAAGAAACTGTTAGCATAGAAATTACGCTTACATTTAACCAATTCAACTGTAAAATGATGAAACCTTGTTGCCAATCTAGTATTGAGCTTGAATGGATAAAGTCTATGTACCACAGAGGAAAATTCACCAGAACAACTACCATAAAATTATTTATAGAGGAAGCATAAGGAAGCTACATTACGGTGAAGAGAAAGTGACTGAAGCATGGATGCCAGGTCAGGACCAATGATGTTGCAGATTTTTTTTGTGTTTTATCAAGAATGTTTACATATATATATATATATATATATATATATATATATATATATATATATATATATATATATATATATAGCAGGAACACCAGTCTATATATGCGGGAGGTATCCATATACGCAATGTCTGCATCTCTGGTCCAAGAACTGAATATTATTATAGGGATAAGATTAAAGAAACAAGAATAATCATACAGAAGGTTTAAATTGTCTTTGTTGCGAAATTGAGCTCAACCACTTAAGAAACACGTCCATGTAAAGAGTAAACCGCGCCAACATGCAATCAGACAAACTTCGCTTCTAGCAGACACAGCCACCAATATGCCGAATGATATGCCACTGTTCAAAAATACATATTGATTTCTGTCAAAGTGTGTATCGATCGATTTACTTGCAAGCTTCTCCTATCAAAGATTTTGAGAAAGAATTGTCTTCCAAGGCGCACATGAAGAAACAGAAGATATTAATAATAAAAAAAAAAGAATCCTACCAATTGGTGGAACTATGATCTATCTACCTCAGTTTGTTAATATCTCTTAATATCTAAGTTAATCTTAGCATGACACAAAATTACAAGTGCATAGGATCCAGCAAAGATCGATCAAAATGCAATCGTAATATTTATTAATTTCTATATTAAATTTATCAGTAACAAATGGATATTTATCACTGAACTTGTTCTCAGAACCACATTAGGATTATATAATTACACAACAGAATAATATAGCACTAAAATACATATATACATGTGTGTGTATTTGCTTTACTAATGTTCAACCGATACAA
>OZ010602.1:24212331-24294831 GCA_963932145.1 Acanthosepion lycidas
TTTTAAAAGGGTTCAATACAGAGTAGAGGTCTTTCGCTGTTACTTCTTAGGAAAGCTGAACGTCAGACTTCGATACATCTTACGAAATAATGTAATGTCTGCCCATAAAGAAATTGTCTAGGATTTATGTGCAGACAAATTCGTGTCATGACCTATATTAACAATTCTTATCGGTGATTTTGAATGTAGCGTAGGTCACATTTGATTGGTTAATCATGACAATACGCACAGGCCTATTTTTTAAAAAGTATTCTGCTTTTGAAATTAAATTAATCTTTCACTCGACAGTAGCTTAATATAGATCGTCCGAGGAGACACATTTGTAGTGTCAAAACATAATTGCCATTATGTAGCGATTTTTAAAAAATACATTGGCAAAGTTTGTGGGGGAAGGGGCGGGCTCTTAACACCAAAACAAAAACAGGTTCATATAAACATAAATCTTTCTTTTTTGAGTTATTAAGTTTAAAGTTTATGTTAGACACTTTTAAATGGACAATCCAAGATACAATCTAAAATTTCTTTTACGAACTTTGGCAGTGGGTTCCTGATTCTACCGTAAACTTTCTTTAAACTTATTAACGAAAAAACAAAGGATTTGCATACATATGTATATACGGACTGTTGTCCTTGTTTTGGTGTGACCAAAGTTTATATAAGTATTTTTGATAGATCCTGTATATATGTGTGCGAATATTTTCTATGAAAATTTCTCGGATATTCAGGCCGGTAGATGTTATTTAATACTGTTTATTATAAACAGATCATTTACTTAAATGTTTGTATTTATAAAAAGAATGTTAAACATTAAAATGTCTTAAAATAATTGTCGGATTTTGACCATTTCATAATATATATATATATATATATATATATATATATATATATATATATATATATGAAAATATATAGAAAATAAGAAAGAACTGGCTAGGTAAATAATCCAAATTTCTTTAGTATTTTTGTTATTATTTAAAAAAATAGTGCTCGATACAAAAGTAGACCATAAATATAATTATTTCTTTAAAAATATGATTCCAACATGGTACATTATGTAGCGTGTTGGAATCATATTTTTAAATAAATAATTATATATATATATATATATATATATATATATATATATATATATATATATATATATATATATATTCCGTATATTTTGGCAGCATATATTCATTTAGATATGTCTGATTAAACAATTTAGATACATTGTATTTACTTTTCTTCAATAAGATCCTTTCACAATCTCGTATGAGCTTCTCTTATTTCATGAAGCCTGTTTATTTACTTCTCTATATTTGCATTTATAATAATAATAATAATAATAATAATAATAATAATAATAATACAAAAACAAAATATCAGCCATAAACACCCTGGCTGTCCCTGTGGTGCAATACAGTTTTAACATTCTTAACTGGACCATTATTGACATTAAGCGAATGGACGCCAAAACGAGAAAGCTTCTCTCACCTGCCACAGGATGCAACATCCCAAGGCTGATGTTGATCGTTTATATGTGCCCTTATCCGAAGGAGGCAGAGGATTAGTTCAACAAGAACTGTCCTACAAAACTACGACAATTGGCCATCAAAGATATCTCGAGACTACAGAAGACTGGATGATGATCTGTGTGAAAAATCATGAAAACCACTTTATTCAGCAATAAAGGAAGCCAACAAGTTCAAAATAGAGTTTCAAATGGGCGAATAAATACAAGTAAAGCACAATACACCGACTGAAGCTGTAAAATACTTAAAAAAAGAAAGCAAAGGCAAATGCAACCGACGAGGTAGAGAAACGATGGCAAGATAAACCGCATCACAGTCAATATTCTCCCCGCACCAAACAAGCTGCTATAGACAAACACGTATGCATCATTGGCTACGTAATGCGGGACTCAAAGCTGAAACTGAAAATTTTATTCTTGCTGCCCAGGACCAATGCATGGTATCTAGAAATTACCAAGCATGCATACTGAAAAATTGTGTCAGTCCAAAATGCAGATTCTGTGATAAATATCCAGAAACAATTGTTCATCTTGTATCAGGTTTCACTGTATTGGCACCCACTGAATATAAAACATGTCACGACAGAATAGGCCAATATCTGTACTGGAAAATCTGCAACGTTTACGGAAAGGAAACTATCAAGAAATTGGTATGCACACCAGCCAGGCCCGGTTACGGTCATAGGACCTGTAACAATTTTATGGTACTTTACAATACACACACAAAAACCAATCAAAGCTAATCGCACAGACATCGTGATTAGAGACCACAAAGACAAAAATAGCCTCCTTATTGACATGACAGCCCCTGCACACTGCAATGTATATTTGAAGATCTTCCAAATACAAGGACCTTGAAATCGAAATCTCAGAAATGTGGCGCATGAGAGCATTAACAATTCCAGTTGTAGTTTGAGCCCTCGGATTGATTGGAAAAGATTCCAGTAGACTTATTGAAGGGTTCCCTAGTAGCCCATGCCTTAAATGCAAAAAAATATACTCACAAGTACAAGTAACACCTTACGAAGGGCTTTATTTATGTAAAATATGTGCGATCTTTTTTCAAAACTACTCAGTGGAAAATGTCATCATGCCATTTCTGACCTTAGGTCTTAGATCTTAGGACCCAGAAAGAAATGAGCAATAATAATAATAATAATAATAATAGTAGTAGTAATTAAAGACCACAAACAAAAAAGTGCCTCCTTATTGATATGGCAGTCCCTGCAGACTGCAATGTATCTTTGAATGTGGCACATGGGATCATCAATAATCCCTGTTGTAGTTGGAGCCCTAGGACTGGTTGGAAAAGATTCTAGTAGACTAATTGAAGGAATTCCTGGAAGTTCATGCCTCAAAGAGATACAAAAAATTGTTCTGACAAGTACAGCCCACACTTTACGAAGGGCTTTGTCTATGTAATTTTTTTTTTTTTTGTCAGCGGAAAATGTCATGATGCCATTTCTAACCTTAGGTTTCTGGGCGGGACCCGGAAAGAAATGTGTAAACGCCAGAAATCAAAGAAAATAATAATAATAATAATAATTGTACAACTGAGAAAGTACGAGAATACTAGAATATGACATATTGTTTCCGGTTTTTCAAAAATGCTCAATATGTAACTAGAGATATAATATTCCATGAATTAAGAAAAGTTCTACTTCATAGTACCGCATGAAAACGCTCACCAGGTCCAGATGTTTGCATTCATGGAGACGCACGCACACACACAAACACACATATATATATATTTGAATATACGTTCGTACGTCATTACATGCCTTTAAAATTTGCATTACATTTCGTGTGTTTATTTAGATGAGATATTGTCTTTATGTTTGTTTTGTGTGTAATAATTCCAAAATGACATTGCACATTCATCATCTGAAACGTTTGAATAATACATTCGGTAACTGAATTTAAACTCATACTTCTCTAGAGTTGGTTTTAAAAAATGAAATCAAAATCCTTGGCCATGATCTTCAATCATCATCGTATATATATATATATATATATATATATATATATATATATATATATATATATATATATATGCGTATTAAATATTTTGACATTAATTTTCTTTGCTTTTTTTAAATTTCCCTGTTTTTTGATAAATATTGTATTTTGTCAAAAGTTGGACTTTTTAATTTTATATATATATATATATATATATATATATATATATAGCAAAAAAAATTACCTCAACACCGGAATAAACTATTTAAAACCTTCGCTTATACATACATATATATATATATATATATATATATATATATATATATATATATATATGAGTGTGTGTGTGTTTGTGGTTCTTGGGTGCTTGTTGGCTGAGGTAGCTACATATTTTACATTGAGGTTCGAATTCATACAATAGTATTTCAAATGCTGATTCTCTAGACGGTTTGATAAAATAGATAAGTTTAAAATATTGTTTAATACAATAATTGTAGGATCGACAATACAAATAGCGCTGTATCTTTCACTCATTCGCCCATCTATGTGCGTGTGAATCTCGCGTGCAGAGCCGTAACGAAGCGCATGAAAAGCATATGACTTGTTGATCGAAGGTTTGGCAGTGAAATTTGCTAGACGGAACCGTTCAGTAGCCTTAGAATAAAGTCACAAGTCATCGTGACCGAGGATTTTCAGCGTACTGGCTTTGCTCGACTACAGATCGCTAGAAACTGTAAGTAATGTCTACTCAGCGTAGTTGCAGTCTAAACAACACGTTGATTCTGTGGGTGTTAAAGAAACAGACGTCCGTAACAGGAATTACCTTGTCTCCCTGACTGGCGGGTGCATTAGTAAACTAGAAACCAGACATTACGCGCGTGCGAGCACATACATACATACACACGCGCGTGTGTCTGACAAAGTGGAAAAAAACTTTTCGCGTCATGCATTTCGTCCATTAGAACACCATCGGACAAAGGACAAAAGGCGGTACAAGAAACATTTTCCACTTTGTCATTCACTTTCCTCCAAATCTATTCTTGATATCAAAAAATTATATACTGTTATCCCATATAGATAGATAGATAGATAGATAGATAGATATTAACGTGTGTAGGATTCGAGCCTCCGATATCCAAATTTCATTTCATGTTCAACGCTTGACCTAGAATACATGTTTATTTTTCACTTTATTTGATAGAATCTTGTATTTCTTATGCACGAAATGCCATATTAATTACTTCTACTAATCTGTTTTGAAATTTAACTCTCTATTATCATAATTTATCCGTTCTTGTTTATATTCGAAATAGTGTCTTCAACCTTGTTGTTACTATCACAGTGTTTCGCCTAGGTTTTATTTAATACTGCTCAGTTATTGCTCGCCAAGTCTGCACTACCCAGCTCAGGGATTGAACTCAAAATTACTTAGTTACCAAATTAACGAACCAAGGCTTATCCCTTTGTCTCCCGTATTTGGTGGCATAATAATTTCAATTGCTGGACACTGGGGAAACAGGGTGAGCAATAAATGAGAAATACTAAAGCAATACCCTGTTAAGGAAGTGGAGAACTTTCAGAGGGGAATTAACAGGAGATAACTGATAACTGACATTCATCAAACATGGCACGTGGAACTAGAACAGTCTACCCCAATGAGCGAAATAAAGGGTTCAGTTCAACCACCTGAAGAAGGCCGGAGCGTACAACGGCCGAAACGTTGTGATAAATATGGCGAGAAAGATGAGGGCAATAGTCCGAATAATGTAAATAATGATAAATCGTCATCCCTAAAATTCAGACAGAAATTAGCCTTTCTTCTCGTAGAAATGTGGAAACTTATTGTTAGAAAGTTGGCTACTTGTTTGTTACTTACGTTTTAATCGGAGAATTTAATGTTCTTTTTTTTGGGGGGGGGGAATTCCCTGCATTCCTTTTTTACGTTGAAAAAAAAAACCTTTCACTCTTAATATATTAAATTACAGAACTGAAATTAAATCCTATTAAAAAAAAAGGGGCTTAGAATTGTCTTCTAAATGATCAGATCAACTTTTAAGAGTAGTTAGATCTCCGAGTAAACTAAGATAACGAGATGAAATAATTGCTGAATTGTCTACTATATGAAGTCATCGTCCTTTTGTTTCATGTTTTCAAATTATTATATTGATTCTTTATTCTTAAAACGACGACGCCTGTAAAACTCCTCCCCCTGACAATTTCGCTTTTTATGATCATATTAGCCACATCTTTATCGATTGTCTTGATAGTTTAGTTCCATCCCTCTTAATGATCGCATCGACACATTTAACAAGTTTGACTTGTAAATTCTTTTTCTCTCCTATGCTAATTATTCCTATCAACAATGGCTTCCAAGAACTGTGTCTATTGGTTCTCCAGCGAAGTCGCAACCGTTCAAATCCCTATGTGCCAGCACATCTGTTGGCTACGTCCTCGAGTTCAATACATTTCAAAGTACTACAGACACATTTTTCAAATAACCGAGATGAGATACAATGGATGCTAAGGGACAATGGATGAGATGACTCTGAATGAGATCAGTGGTAACCAATCTATATCGCTCATCATATATTAGTAAAAGTGGCAGGGCTAAGTTATCTAGAATCTTCCGAAAACAGGAATAACGGGAAAACTAAATCTATAACTTTTGGGTCATCGTTTATCAAAGGCGTGCGAACAGTGCGCCACTGATGCTGAACAAGCACAGTGTAAGCATGACACAAATTAAAATATTAAACAAAATGACGAACATGCAGGTGTGCACATATGAAAAGGCATCTAACTCTGTATAACACTCGGCGATATTTAACTCATTACAAGAGCAAAGTAGCAACAATGACTATATAATTGTTGAGAATATGATAAAAGTATTCGAAACATTCGACTACACAAAGACAGATATAAAATTGAGATTGTAAAATATTTACAGCAAGCGTTGAAAGCATCCTCCATACTTTTCTGTCTTCCGAGCATTTTCCCGAAGTAAACTTCACATGAAAACACATTTTGTCTTCTGAGCATTTTCTCAAGGAAACTTCACATTGAAAACCAATTTCTGTCTTCTGTGTATTTTCCCAAGGAAAACGTCACATGAAACCCATTTTCTGTCTTCTGCGTATTTCCCCAAGGAAAATTTCACATGAAACCCATTTTCTGTCTTCTGAGCATTTTCCCAAACAAACTTCACATGAAACCCATTTTTTGTCTTCTGAGCATTTCCTCAAAAAATCTTCACATGAAACCCATTTTCTGTCTTCCCTGCATTTTCCCAAGGAAAACTTCCCATAAAACTCCTTCTCTGTCTGCTACGCATTTCTCCAACGAAATTTCACATGAAACCCATTTTCTGTCTTCTGAGCATTTTCCTTTTGATTGTAAGCGACTTACAGTAGTTGATTGATTACATGCAATAAAACAAGAAACTTGATGACACGTCTAAGATTTTCCAAATATCATGCAATATTTATCCTTTTTGATTAAGTTTCAACAAGATCAAACTGAGGAAGAAGAAAAATGTTTTTCCATTATTCGGCCAAGAAAGGACAATCTGCCTTCCTGTTTGCCAATAAAATCTGCATTCAAAATCTCCAATCTTATTCAGACTCGAAGATTAATTGTTGATACCGACGGGAAATATATAAATCAGCTATTAAGCAGAGCCCTGTACATATATCTGTAGATGGATCCAAGTAATGACCATTTAGCAAGATACGGTCTCTAGCCACATCATTATAACTATTGATTGAACTCATACCCTGTGAACTCCGGCCCGCCCCTTCTTCTGTTGATCTGTCAATATAGAGAACTTCTAATGATGTATTTCCTTAGAAACCTACTCCTTCCTTCCACTTTTCCTCTTACAAAATACACCACTGATGCATGCCAAACAGAGAGAACCCAATGGCCCAGGGTTAGCTTCTACTAGTTCGTGTTAATTCCTTCAACAGGACCTACCCATATGCACTCAGAACCCCAGATCCTACATTAGAGAGACGGGCCATAAATCACCTGAAGGAAGGAAGATGTTTGCGTGCCCGGGTGAGAAAAAAAAACGACCTTGTCTTTTGATTTAACTTCTTTGGGGAGGTTCCGTTTTTTTTTTTCTTATTCTCTTCGACCCATACATCTATTTTCTCTGGCTTTCTTTCCTTTCAAATGGAATCGATCGACATGACGAAAACCAAACGCTGCAGGGAAAATAGCCAGCAAAAGCGGAAGCATTTTTTTTTCGTTGTTTTCTATTATGCGTCTTCAGATAGCTAAATTATCCTACGGCTTTCTATCGATTATACGATGCTGCCAATTAGAATAAGTGCCATATATTGTTTGATTCCATACTGCCACGAACAACACTCGACGGACACGTCAAATTTGTTCCAAAGTTCAATAATCTGCTTGATATTTGCACAGCGTAAGGAAGAAAAAAAAAATAGACGGTACCTTATGTTGATAAAAATCGAAATTCTGAAAATTTAAATTGAAAGTGAAGAATGAAAACATTTCTTTAGAATTGAAATCAATTTGTAATTCACGTATTTTGCATCCCTGTGAATTATGCGCACTTATAATGACTGGTCCACCTGTACAAAATAGTGAAAAAAAATTGGGAACATTTTTTGTAGATTTGCACACATTAGATCTTCCTAAAGACACTGCATTTGCCAGACCTGAGTAAAAGGACATTAGTAGTACGTAGTTATCAATGGCGTAAATACAGTTTCAAACTTGACATTTGTACATAAAAATAAATTACATATAACTTGGGTACCGATTTGACACTGTATTTATATTAGGAAAAAAATTCCGCTTCTAAAATGAAAAAGAAAAAAGGCAATGTTTTTTATTTATTATTCTGACAAATGCCGAAACTTGAGGAAAATCACCTGAATGCTAAATTACAAAGATTCTTCTCCCTCAGATTTTATCCATTTTTTTTTTTTTTTTTACGAGTGAACCCGCCAATTTGAGTAAGGCGTGTGCATCTTTCATAGTTGAGCTTAAATTCATAAAAAATAAAACATTTTAATGAAACTCAAATATTTAATTTAAAATGACACAGAAAAAATAACATAAGCATAGAAATTCAACTTTTTATTGTAATTATTTTTGTATAATACGCACCTTTCATTTTTGAGATAAATTCATAAAAATAGAACATTTTAATGAAAATCGAATATTTAATTTAAAATGACACAGAAAAAAATAGCATAAACATAGAAATTCAACTTTTTATTGTAATTATTCTTGTATAATATGCACCTTTCATGTATGAGTTAAATTCATAAAAAATAAAATATTTTAATTAAAAGCAAATATTTAATTTAAAATGTCAAAAAAAAGGAATGTAGACAGAGAAATTCTACTGCTTACAGTAATTATTCTTGTATATAATACACAGTTTTTTCTTCTAGATGTTTTAAACTTAAAAATTGCAGATCCGATTGCTGAGATGTTATAGAATGGGTGCTAATGTCAGTGCCCAAGAAGTAAATCAGTTTAATGTTAAGTTTACTGCCCGAGTACAAAATGTTAACTGTTTTATTTCTGGCTACGTACGTTAGGACGGCAAGATCAATGCCTGTTATATCCGTAGTTCAAACTAATGTTTAACCCTACGTTAGTCCCCTTGGACTTCTGAAAATGGCTAGTCCCCTGGTGTCTGTCTCTTACAACAACAAAGCCACAACTGCGCTACACCGCGTACTACACCCCCTCACTGAGTCATCAGAGTAGTGCGCGGGAGCAAAAGAAACAAATTGTCAACTAAGAATTACGGGTACTTTTGGCGTAACAAAATACCCCATATGATTAATACAGTGTTAACAAAGAGTTTAAGTCACAAACTAAACAGTGCAATTATTCTAAGAATATTCGTGTTCATATTTATGTACGTATCTCAATCATACGCATAGATATTAAGTAACTTTAAGCTGGTTTCATCGCTGTCCTTGTCAAAGATAGACGTCACTATTGTTTCAGCTATGGTGTCAGCGTAGTAGATATCTTCGTCATTCCCGATTTCGTATAAAAAGTTTTATTGTCTTTCCGCCTAAAAAAAAAAATAGGATGTTATCTCCACTGTCACCTAGTGCATATGTGATGCAGTATTTTTTGACTGACTTTGCTACGATGGTTACAGAGATACATTGCCAGGTTTCCAATACCCAAAGCTCTTATCTGCGAATACGGCCAGTCGGATTGAGTTGTGTACCTCTTCTAGTCACTTGTTCCACTTGTTGGGTCGTTGATGCTGCCGGCCTCTGGTCCCCTTGTCAATGTTATATTTTTTCAAAATATACAATAAACTATATAAATCTTTATTTCAAGTCGATATTTACCACATAAAAAGTTGAACAAATATTAGCTTGTTAAATTTAATTATCACAAATTCTAAATCCTATTAAACACAAGATATATTTTGCGGGATCTCGTAGCATATTATACTCAAGTGCGTATTATGAACAAATAATTAAGGTATGTAACATCTCCGAATCCTAAAGTTTCGTTTCTCATGAAATTCAGTCGCCATGATGCAGCAATGTTTGTTTCTCACAACTCTCTCTCTCTCTCTCTCTCTCTCTCTCTCTCTCTCTCTATATATATATATATATATATATATATATATATATATATATATATATTTAAATATGTTTGAAACAGTACAGAAACGTATTATGGCATAAAAAGCAAGAAATTTTATATTATAGGCCATGATAGATTTAAAATAAAAACAAAAACACACACCAGTCGACCGGTTTCATCCCCTCTCATCAGAACTGTTAACAGGGGACACAAATTATGAAGAGAGAGAAAAAAAAGTCTGTCATGGATGACGTGAATGAATGTACAGGGAGAAGAAAAAATATAATTATAAAAATTATACCAACAAAGATGCTATAATACTGCTATAATACTGAATAAAAAATTTTCGTTTGGCGATACCATTCGTAACACGTATGGGTCTTCGATTGCAGATCACTTTATAAAGAATCCCACTGGTGCGGTGGATTTCAGTGTGAACTGGTTTTCCGTTTTGGCCAGAGCACACTCATTATTCCATCTGGAGGTGTTGGAGACGCTGTACAACAGGTCCAGGCGACCTGCTCTTTGTAAACAAAGAGATTGTTTGCTTGGGCTCGCGCTTCTAGCATCTTTGGTATAATTTTTATAATTATATTTTTTCTTCTCACTGTCCATTAATTGCCGTCATCCATGACAGACTGTTTTTTTCTCTTCATAATTTGTGTTCCCCGTTAACAGTTCTGATGAGAGGGGACGAACCGGTCGACTGGTGTGTGTTTTTGTTTTTATTTTAAATCTATCATGGCCTATAATATAAAATTTCTTGCTTTTTATGCCATATATATATATATATATATATATATATATATATATATATATATATATATACGAGGGTATCATGTGGCACAAGGCTGGGTTCCTCCCCGCCCGAAGGCAGAGAGTTCAGCCGCTCAGCCGGTCGTCCGACTTCAGACTGAACCAGTCAACACTAGTATTTAGTCCCCCCCCCACGAGGGCATCATGTGGCACAAGGCCGGTTTAGCGTGGGATCTCCGAGTTCGTGGGATCTCCAAGCCCGTGGGCTCGGCCAAAAATATGTCCATTGAACCGCATAAACGGGTTCAGGGTCGGTTTACCTCCCCGAAAGAGACTCCGCTTTTCGGCGTAAACTCTTTCGGGTTCCTCCCCGCCCGATGGCAGAGAGTTCAACCGATAAACTGATCAGCCGGTCGTCTGACTTCAGACTGAACCAGTCAACACTAGTATTTAGTCACCACTGCCCACGAGGGCATCATGTGGCACAAGGCCGGTTTAGCGTGGGATCTCCGAGCCCGTGGAATCTCCGAGCCCGTGGGCTAGGCTAAAAATATGCCCTTTGAACCGTATAAACAGGTTCAGGGTCGGTTTACCTCCCCGAAAGAGACTCCGCCCTTCGGCGTAGACTCGTTCGGGTTTCTCCCCGCCCGAAGGCAGAGAGTTCAACTGATCAGCCGCTCAGCCGGTCGTCCGACTTCAGACTGAACCAGTCAACACTAGTATTTAGTCACACCCCCACGAGGGCATCATGTGGCACAAGGCCGGTTTAACGTGGGATCTCCGAGCCCGTGGGCTCGGCCAAAAATATGCCCTTTCAACCCTATAAACGGGTTCAGGGTCGGTTTACCTCCCCGAAAGAGACTCCGCCATACGGCGTAGACTCGTTCGGGTTCCTCCCCGCCCGAAGGAAGAGAGTTCAACTGATCAACTGATCAGCCGCTCAGCCGGTCGGCCGACTTCAGACTGAACCAGTCAACACTAAATTTTGCTGCACAATCTCTGTTCTTTAATAGGTGTTCGCATATTGCGGAACCATAGGTGTTCAGGACGAGTCCATTCAACGGCAAGGTGTGATTTCTAATTTTTGTAGGAACATGTTGTTTTATTTTCATGTCTAAGCGTATAGTTGTTATCCCTATGTAGTCGGCTCCGCAACTACAAACGTATTTATACGTATTTATATATATTTGGAGGAAATTTGTTTAGCTATTTTTTCACATTTGATACCAATCCATGGTAATCTGAGGTAAACTGGGCATTTTTTTAACAGTGTGGAGCTCGGCACTTCTGAACTCTTCAACTTTACTGTGGATAATCGAATTAACAGTATCAAGAGGATAACCCAAACTACATAGGGTATCCTCAATAAAGTCGATTTCGTCGTTCAAGAAGGGCTCAGAGCAGATCTTTAATGCTCTATGTAGGAGGGTTTTGATAAAGTTAATCTTGCGCTGAGTAGGACAAAAAGAGTCCCAACGCGTGTACAACCCTGCGAAAGTAGGTTTTCTATAAACAGAAGTGAGAAAACCTGTTAATGTACGATGTACTAATACATCCAAAAAGGCCAATTGAAGATTGGATTCCTTCTCAACAGTAAACCTCAGTGCTGGATGGATACCGTTTAAAAACGAAAGAAACTGGTCAGCCTCAAACAAAAGGTATCATCAACATACCGACAATACATTTGAGTACAAAGTGGACTCTTTCGTATCTTTTCTTTGTGAAAGCCAACAAATATGTTGGCAAGTGCCGGACTCAAAGGCGAGCCCATGGCAACTCCGTCAGTCTGTCGGTACATGGTGTTGTCGAAACTAAATTCGACGGAGGACGTGGCAAATTTCATTAATTCACAAAATATTGACCCAGGAATGCCAGGTGGAGTCAATGAACTGCGATAAAGAAAATCACAGCAAATATCAATGGTTTCCATTAAAGGGACACAAGTATACAGGGAGCAGACATCGAAAGAGCACATGAACTTACCAGAAGAAGATAAATTTTTAACGCGGTCGACGAAGGAATCCTTTATACAAAATCCATCCAAGCGCTGCAACACAGGATTCAAAAGTGTGGAGAGCCATTGGCCTACCTTGTGTTGGGCTGAACCGATCATAGATAGAATTGGTCGTAATGGTACACCTTCTTTATGGATTTTCGGGAGACCATACAGACGAGGACGAATTGAACTGGAAGGACGGACTTCGTTGGCAATTTCTTTTGAAAGTAGCCCAGACTTTATCCACTTCAGAAGTGTTTTTTTTTTAAATTTTGCTTCTCCTGAAGTAGTTCTATCACAGGTATCAGCAGATCCAAATTTAGTAAATTTTGAAGTATCTTCTAAGATCGAAGATATTCCGCTCGATCTAAAATAACTACTCCAGCACCTTTATCTGGTCTGGAAATTATCAAGTCATAATTATTCCTCAGAGAATTAACAACTCGCTGATATTCTGCTTTCCATTTGGATTCAGCAGTTGCAACAGAGGAACAGGAAAAAGTGCGTGCCGAATTATTCAACTGGGCTTTCAAATTGCTCACCGCGTCAACAGAAGTAGGAGACAGTCTTGCCAACTGAGCATAGAAAACCTCGAACTCAGAAAAAATCTTCTCCTTGTCAGGCATAGAGGGTGGAATACAAAAGTCCAACCCGTGAGAAAGAACAAAAGATTCTAACTCGGTTAGTTCATGCGTGGACAAATTAATAATATTATTTAAATTTGGTTCAGCTGTGACTCCATATTTCTTTTGAACCAACCTTTTCAACTTGGCATCCTGCTTTGTAGACAATTTAACACACTGCCGTTGATGGACAAAACCCCAAAACCTACAGAACCTAATCCAATCAAAAAATCAAACCGAATTCATATGAGAACATAGTAATCTCCTGTAATCACGCTTTAGACCAAGGTTTTTAGAAGAAAGATGTTGAATCCAATCTTTGATGAAGACAGACTCAATCTTCCAACCAGGATGTAACTTAGCCCTCCTCACTCTGAACTGAATGAAATAGGGGCAAACCTTGAAGCGGATACATTGTTTAAGAAATTTAATTTCATATTCAACAGATCTTAATTTAGCCTTAATCTGTAATATTTTATTTAATTTACAAATTAAACTATGACTGTACCTGATTTTAAGATATTTAAAGATATTTTTGTAGGTACAAAATTTAATGATCGAATTAAAAGTATCAAACTTAATATTACGAGACATATTAAAAAAATTTAGTGTTGACTGGTTCACCGTGTTGTCCCGGTCACACTCTTTATTTCATCTAAAGGTTCTGGAGGCACTTTGCATCGGGTCCCTTAAGCCTTCTTTGTGTAAACAACGTGAGTGTTTGTTGGGGCTCGCTGTCATCTGTCTCTAGTTCCTTTTGCTATTTTTTTTTTCTCCTCCCACAACTTACTTTTATTGTAAATTTTTCTGTGTTAATTTTAAATCAAATCTCCCGTTGAAGCCTGAAGAGCGGGAGCGAAACCGGTTGCTTCGCCTGTTTTTAATATGTCTCGTAATATATATATATATATATATATATATATATATATATATATAACTCGCTACTACACACGTTCAATGTTGATGACAAGACTAGTCACAGATATACACGAATGACAAATGCAACCTAGTCTCCATGGCACCACAGCGCCATCTACCGTAAACTTTCTTTAAACTTAACTCAAAAACGAAGGATTTGCTGAAATAAGTTTATATGGACTTTTGGCCTTGGTTTGGTGAGGA
The DNA here is from genome assembly GCA_963932145.1 of Acanthosepion lycidas. Lineage (NCBI taxonomy): Eukaryota > Metazoa > Mollusca > Cephalopoda > Sepiida > Sepiidae > Acanthosepion > Acanthosepion lycidas. Next base: position 24,226,901 of record OZ010602.1, read on the forward strand.
AACCGCCCCAAAAGCTTGTAAAAGTATTTTGATACACCCTGTATATGATTAATGTGTATCTGAGTAGTAACCTTTCTTTTAAACATATTTCGTTAAATATGACGGACAATTGTCGATTGTCACAAGGCTTTTAATCGCATATGTGTAATCACGCACATTCGCCTCATGACACGTAAGACAAATTATCGAAGGTGGGCCCAGTTAAAAATATCTTCAAGTGGGATAACCCACTCCTCACAGATGGTCTCCGACTAGGGTGTTTCCAAGCATCTAAATATTTCTCAAATTGTTTCTCATCATACAAGAATTAAAAAAAAAACAAAAAAAAAAAAAAAAAAAAAACAGCGCCCTCTATATCTGGAAATGATACTTCTTCACTATTTCTGCTCATGGAAAGATGCACGGTGTATCAGCTCCTTGTTTAGTTCGGGCCACTGACAAGTAAATCTGTGATGCTATATGGGATATTTATGGACCAGGCCTGGTGTAGCATCAGGGCAATTATTATTATTAGTTTTATCATTATTATTATTATTATTATTATTATTGTTATTATTATTATTATTATTCCTCTTAGCGCGTGCGATACCCCCTGCCAAAACACCAGGTAAATAATGACGGAGAAAAATATATATATCAGAGAAAGCTGTTTAGTTTTAGTGAGAACAAGAAAGAATAGATAATAAAATAAAGAAAGGGATACCTCGGCGGAATGTAATGGCTAACAAGCTTGTCTCGCTAGAACAATTACGATTGAGTTGTGAGCTCGATCCTTACTGTGTGACTCATACTTTTGTCTTTGTGCTACATCTAAACTAGACTTGGAAAATCACCATAATAAGAAAGAAAGAAAGAAAGAAAGAAAGAAAGAAAGAAAGAGAGAGAGAGGGTAAGATAAAAAAAGCAATAACGCTCACATGCGTTTTACGTCTGCTTCACTGAAATGGAAAACCCTGAAAACCTTTAATCGTTTCATTTTTAAACACTTCTTTAAATAATGACCAGCATTCATACTTGGGATTGTTGTTGCAATCGCTGTTTAAAGTTGTTAAGCACAAATATTTAACAATGCTATCGGAAAATTTTCAAGACAATTTTCCAGTCGCGGAGCTGACAAGGAGCATATTAAATTAAAAATTATTATTTATTAGAAACTTAAAAATGTGAAAAGCGTGACCTTTTTTCATGTTACTGTTATTTATTATTATTATTATTATTATTATTATTATTATTATTATTATTATTATTATTATTTCTTTTGGTTTCTGGTGGGTGCGCATTTCTTCATGACATTTTCTATTGACCAATTAAAACAAACAAAAACATTTTTTGTATTTCTTTAATGCATGGGCTACCAGGAATCCCTTCAATAAGTTCACTGTAATCTTTTCCAATCAATCCGAGGGCTTCAACTTCAACAGAGATTGTTGATGCTCTCATGTGACATATTTTTGAGATTTCGATTTCAAGGTTCTTGTATTTTTATAGTTTTTTAAAGATCTTCAAAGATACATTGCAATTTGCAGGGGCTGCCATTTCAAAAAGGAGTCACTTTTTTGTTTGTGGTCTCTAATAACGATGTCTGGGCGATTAGCTTTGATTGTTCTGTTTGTGTGTATTGCAATGTCCCATAAAATTTTTACAGGTCCTATATTTTTAAAATTACTTGGGTACTTGGATAAGAAAAAACTACGGTGCCTTACTTGATGAATTTCAACTTAACATCAAGAGGCTGATTATAGAATTAGAAAGGATTATTTTGAAAATAGACATAATATATCTATATTATTCAATGAAACCTGTTTGAATGAATATATGCTGCCTATATATATATATATATATATATATATATATATATATATATATATATATATATATATTAGGTGCAAAAATAATGACGTAATAATGTCGTTTTTTGACGTTAAAAAATACGTCAAAAAACGACATTATTACGTCATTATTTTTGCACCAACCTAATATATATATATATATATATATATATATATATATATATATATATATATATATATATATATATATTTAATGTAGCAGCTTTATTCTTTCCTATTATTTTTTACAATTGGCCAATATTTTTCATCTCTAACGTCAACATTAAAAGTTAGCCCATTATATCACATATTGATTTTAATATAACGAAACTATTCTCTGTTGTAATCGACTTCCGATTCACTTGACCTGAAGATTTTAGTCCCATGAAGGAAATTCGCATCTGGAACCTCCGCAAAAATCAAACTCATTTTCAACAGTATTTGGAGCGGGAGATTGACCAAGTTTGGGAGTAAATTACAGGCAAACAATAAATGTTTGGGAAATATTTACTTGTTGAGAAAGAGTTCTATTGGCAGATCTATTAAAATATTCATAGTACATTGATTTGCTGTTGCTTTCAAAGAAAAATTTGCTTTATTATTAAACGCTTTTTCGTCAATGCTTCTGATGGAAAAATCAATGAAACATATCGATATGATTGGTTTGGCTTTACTTGAAAAAAGAATCGGTTTTATTATGAGACCCGCTTTGAGTTAGTGCGAGGCATTCTGTCAGGGAATAGATTATAGAAATATTGACAATACGTTGATGTGATGTTGCTTGCAAAATGTGTTGGTTTTATTGAGACAAACTGCAGGTTGAATTTCATGATGGATAGATTTTTTTAAAGTCCTTTTAAAGAACTTTTCTCATAAAGGTGTTTTTGGTAAAGGTTTTAGGGAAAAGTTCATTAATAGAAGTCTTAAGTAACAAGTCATGATTTTAAAACAGTTTTAAATTGTATTATTTTCCTAACGCTTTCGAAAAAGAAATCTTAAAATCATAAATGGTATCTCATAATAAAACCACAGTTGGATATTTTTCTCTGAAACGAATGTGCAAACTACTTAAGATGAAGCCTCGTGTTATTAACAATTGTGCACGACGTCTCAGATTTTCCTGATCTTTCGACTTTTCTTTTCGACTGAGTTCTGCTTGACATCGCACTTTCTTTCTTTCCTTAAGTGATTTGGTTGGTAACTTCAAAATATTTTTACGTTCCAATTTAACTGATAATCTGGAAGATTGCATGATGGTGAATGCTACAAATTCCGTCTTGTATTTTCCCAAATAAGTATAGCATTTTCGATCGCATTAAGCAAATTTTGGAGGAATTCCAAACTAGTTTTTAATTTTTTTTTAAACAGGTCTTTATTGAGAAAGACAAAATTGTTGTATGTTTTTTTTTTAAGTTTATTCTATGTTCTACATAAGATATTTTCGAGGATCAAGTATATCAAAAAGGTAAAATGACGTTAAGGTGACTCAGGGAGCGCATCTAAATAATTTGGAACACCGTCAATCGGAGATAATCTGAGCTGATTAATTGATTCGGCCTGAATGAATATCTGGTTTCCATATAAAACTATGCTGTTATCAAAACCTGTCACCATATCACGTACTGTTATAGTTATGCATCTCTTTGGTATATTCTTGTCAGACTGAGTGTCATGATGGATACATTGGGCTTCGTATAATATGTAACCAAGCGTTATTTTGTTGGCCCACTGCCCCATCATCCAAAATAATAATTATTGCTTCTTGAAAAATTAGATGCGTTAGAGGTGAATTTAGCAAGCTGGTTAAAAAGGAATTCAAAATAGACTGTTCGGTTGGCTAGATGTAGTTGTAAGTTTTATGCTAATAATTTCTTCTCTCGCACTTCACACTTGTGGAACTCCCTTCCGGTGCCATCCTTTCCAGCCAACTTTAATCTGGAAAAAATTTAGATGCAACGTCAATTGCTATCTACTGTCCTCCTGATTACTCTTTCCACTCGTTATTAATGTTTCTGTTCCCGATTCCTCCTTGTAACTCCTTGTGTTTTAGTGGCTTTACTCACTCGCATTGGGTGATACAAATATTTTTTAAAAAAGATTACAATTAGAAATGTGTACATGAAATACGCTTTGGAGTATTTCTTTTATTTATATGTCACATTCTTTCAGGACGTCGTTGATTATGGCTCTCCACGACTTCATCTCTTTGTCCCTGTTTTGGCATCTATTTACACTAGGCACCTCCACTAATTCGTTACACGCAATATTAAAAGTGAATTTTTCAAAATGAAAAAGCTTTCTTGAACTTTCATTTTAGCTTTAATTGGGAGCTACAGGATTTAAAATTTACTATTTCCAATCATCAAAATACTCCGTGATGTATTTCAGACGGAAATTATATTGATCGAAATCGATTTTTTAATCGTTAATTTAAATGTTAATTCTCGGTTTTACAAATCTTACAAAAATAAAATATATATTTATAAAACGTTATTTGAGGAAAATTAGCAAATTTAAAGTTAGATTAATCTGATTTGAAACAAATATTACTTGTTTATAGCATAAAATGTTGTATACAAACATTTCTTATCTACGGGGTCTTGTTTTTCTGAAGGGTTAATCGATTTATTGAGAGCCGAGTGACCGCTGAACGTGTTCATAGTTAAATATGGTGGGAGACGATAGAGTTTATAAGGAGAGAAAACCATTAAAACACGTGACCTTTTGATAATATTAGGTTGGTGCAAAAATAATTTCGTTTTCTAACATATGTTACTATGTGAGAAAACGAAATTATTTTTTCACCAACCTAATAGATTAATCGGCTTGCTCAACCATACTTCAGAAATTCTGTACTTATATACACATGCAAAAATATTTCAGAATATTCGGGGTGGTCAGACTGTAATAAGCTTTACAATATATGATTATTAAATATAGTTTTACTTAATAACAATATTTTCTAAGAGTTATCACATTGAAACTGAATTTTAAAAGATTTAAAAACTTTATAAATTATTCGATTCAAAATTGTAGAAAATGATAAAAGATCTTGTAAAAATTCATTTTTCATCAATTTTTTTTCTTCTGACAATATTGTATTTAATATATATTATTCATAAAAGCTCCTCTAATTAAATAATGCCTTAGTTTGATTAAGTTTTTTATTTTTCGATTCAGAACAAATTTTCCGTAAGACGGGGTCCGATTTAGCAAAAAATTCGGTGATTTAAATTCTTCAAATAATTCTACTTTTAAACAATATAGTCATTAAAAATTAACACGTTGAATTTTCCAAGTTTTCAGAAAATTAAGTAAGGGGGTGAAACACATGTGAGAAAAAATATTTTTACTAACATTTTCTAATCAAAAAGATTTCAAAATTATTTCATTCATTGCTGAAAATTTCATTAAAATCCAGCAATTATTTGATTTCTGCAAGAAATCTTTAAATTAATGTCTCTGTCAAAAAAGAGGTTAACAGTTAGTACAACCGCTGACACGGTTGAAAAAGATTTTAATCTAAATTTCGAATGTTCTCAAAAGGAGTAAAAATTTTAATTAAATTTTCAAAAACTATTTTGATCTTTCCTTGTAATAATAACATAATTAAATTTTTAGCGATTTCGTGCAGGTACCTAATTTACAAAGATTCCTAAAATCGGTTCCTCGCTGTTTCGATTTGGTTTCCTTGTTTCAGTATGGTATATGAGTGCTAAATTTTACAGGCCATCTTTCTTTATTATACGTCCCAGAAATTCCATCATACCGATAAGACATTCGTTAACTTTATAAAGGTTGACTGATTGCTTACTCTTGGCAATTACTTACGAGACATGCCTTGAGGTAGAGAGAGAGAAAAAAAAGAGATATATACGGAGAGAGAAAGAGAAAGGGGTGAGAAAGAGAGGGGGGAGAAGGAGCGAGGAGAGAGAGAGAAAGAGCGAGGAGGAGAGAGAAAGAGAGTGAGTGAGAGAGAAAAAAAGAGAGAGAGAAGGAGAGGGGGAGAGAGAAAGAGAGAGAGAGAAAGGGTAAGAGAATGGAGGCAAAACATGGAGACTACTGAGTTACATGATGATTGCGACAACTAACTTGGAGAGAGTGGGACATTTTTATTGAGCTCAAGTTTCGTGTTTTATGGCCAACGTCTTTGAAATCGGGTTTTCTATGCGACACCTACTTGACCGAAAGTGACCAAACGATTACATGACAACAAAATTGGTCACCGAGGATTATATTAAAAGTCACAGTTTGGATTGAAATCAGTTCTAGTCTATTGTTGGAGGGGGCATATTTTCCCACGGGTAGCCCCCATGCTACCCATTCTTGTTGCAAGCCATGAGCTCGTGATGCGTAGATGAGCAGAGTTTGTAGGAGGAACAGCTGATCTGATAGTCTGACACGGCAGAATTTTTTTCCAAGTGCCACGTAACCGCTCACGGGACCGAGTAAGTGAAACCCTGAATAAACACCTAAAAGTATTAGAAACATAGTTAGTGTTCTTATTTATCATCGTGGCGTTTGTTTTTATCTTTCGTTACCTTGCAATCTTCCAGCGGTCCTTTTGCAGGTTTTTGGTGCACACCAACACGAAAAAAAGAATGGAGACGCAACATCGGTGGAAAGCTGCGTGAAGGCCACGTTGTATTTTTCAATTTTCATTGTCCCAGGGATCAATTGGTTGCAGGAATCACGTTACTCATATTAGAAAAAGTGAACATTAGTGAAAGTTTTGTATATTGTAAGTTTGTAGCCGAAAAACTGGCATTGAGAAATGACTTGCTATGATACTGTTAGTGTTTACAAGTTCTTGATTCGGGAGCTGCGTACAAGTTCGGATTAACAGCGGATAAATACAATACTGGTTTTACTTTGATCAATAGACGGAGTAAGAAAGCTAGGCTCAAAAATGGAAGATCAAAGAAATGTAACATGCCCAACAATCAAAAGAAATGTAACAAAACGTTGTTCAATAAAGTGGACCAATGTTAAGATTTATTAATCGAGCAAGGAAAAGTTTAGGTTTTCTACAGTAGATATAACACAGACACACACACAAACACACATACAAACACACGCACACATATACATATGGTTTGGTTTCTTTTGTTTTAAGGCATATCAACCTCAATGGATTATTTAATTCCGACAAAATTGTTATTGTTGGTAATACTATTTTTTTCGAAAATCTATTTCTGGTAATATTTTTTTCTTCAAAAAATCTATTTCTGGCAATAAATTTCCTCCAAATATGTATAGCTGGTAATATTTTTTCTCAAAAATGTTTTTCTGCTATATTTGTTTTCTCAAAAATGTTTTTCTGGTATATTTGTTTTTTCAAAAATGTTTTGCTGTTAATATTTGTTTTTTGTTTTTTTCAAAAATGTTTGGTTGGTAATAATTTTTAAAAAATGTTTTGTTTTTAATATTTGTTTTTTTCAAAAATGTTTTGCTAATATTAAAACCTATTTTCAAACGTTTTGATCCCAGTGAGCGGGGTCAACTATTTGCCCATTGCTGGGACCCTAACAGGTGCTACCACCCCGGATCAGTGTGGACCTGGAAACATATGCAATTACGAGGTGGTACCACGCTCCTCAAAACATCCTGATCAGAGGCCTTGCTGTTGGATGTAGTTTATCGTCATACCCAGGACGACACACACACACACACACACACACACATATATATATATATATATATATATATATATATATTATTATTATTATTATTATTATTATCCTTGAAATAAAAACGAATGGAGTTCAATTCCGACGTTCGTAACATTCTATTTAAAACTGAGCTCAATACAAAGTATAGCAATATTGTTTATTTCAGGATATTACATGAAATCATGTAAAAAGGGTACACAGATGCAATCATGTTTCGATGTGTATTAACAAAAAATATGAGCTGTTAATAAATAAGTGGTGAGTAGACAATTTATTGAGATTTAAAAACAAGATACAACCTCTTTCCACAAAAGAAAAAAAAGAAAAAGGGAAAGAAAGACATAAGATAAGACCTCTTTTCACGAGAATCATATTATATATATATATATGTGTGTGTGTATGTGTGATTTGTATATTCCTTTTATTATTTATATAAGAGAGGAATACTTTAAATACTTTAAAAGACCTTTTTAATACGCATAAAGTGAACAGTTTTTATTATTCACCGATTAACAGTACGATTTACAAAATGGGCGTTGTTTCCCTTGAAAACGCCCAAACTTTATCGGTCTTCTTCGCAACATTATATATATATATATATATATATATATATATATATATATATTTGTGAGTGTATATATATATACGTGTATGTGTGTGTCTTTAACATTATTACTTTAAATGTTATTATTGTTGATACTTAGTATTTGAAATAGACGCCCCATTTTTATTTATTAAAAAGTGCGGATTACGCCTATCGGCCTGCCAGAGAACACATTTCCTTCTCTATGAATTTTCGAATGCTTTGCCCGAGAAACGTAATACATGCTGTTTAATAAATAAGAATGAGGCGTCTATTTCAAATATGAAGTATCCACTTTAATAACGTTTGAATTAATAAAAATTGTAGGTTTAAAAATAAATCCAATAATTCTTTACAAATTTCTCTTACACTTCCCCTTCCGCCTTCTCTCTCTCTCTCTCTCTCTCTCTATATATATATATATATATATATATATATATATATATATGTGTGTGTGTGTGTGTGTGTTACATCTCATGCAAGTAAAGACATTATTGTCAATATTTCTAATAAGACAAATATTGTCAGCTGAAATTTACAGAGTATATTTAGCATTTATAGTGATTTCCCAAGCATAGCTTAGATGTGGCACAAGGCCGAAAGTATAGGGTACTCAGTGATGATCGAACTCATTACTCAATTTTAATTATTCTAATGAGACAAGCTTACTAACCATTACAGCGCCCCGAAGTACCCAAATTTATATATAAGTATATGAATAAAGAGAAAAGGAAAACGTATCTACGCTGACGATGGACTTTATCAAGGCAAATGTAAGGATTTTATTTTGTAACAAATGATTATATACAAGACCAAAAATGTTATTGGCTTTTCAAAATTTTTAAATTTTAAGAATGCTCATAAATATTTATAAGGTTAACCGAAAGGTCTAGGCAAGAATATGGAAGATGCCAAGTATACCTTAAAAAATTACCAACATCAGTTGCTGAATACCAATTTTACTATGACAACATTTACTTACATTATAAATTCTAGCACACTGTAAGGCTTTGTATGATCGAGGAAAAGAAAATGCGTTGTGTAGATGTTTCTGAAAAGGACTCGCTTGTCTTGAATATGCAAATTTAAAATCTACATTTTTACTTCGATTGGAAGATCAGTTTACAGCAATGAAAACAGAATCTTTATTGTTTCAATAACAATAAAGCTCAACAGATAGATAGATAGATAGATAGATAGATAGATAGATAGATAGGGGTGAAAAAAGGCGGTTATCTCTCTTTGGTTGAGATGAAGTCATATGATGGCCGGTGAGTGACGTCAGTATATAGATTGACGAAAGTCAATTTTTAGTTAGTTACTCCTAGTGTCAAGACGTGCTAGTCCACACCAGTTATTATGTAAATTACAAAGAAGATAATCCCACAGTTGTAGGGCATACAGAAAAAATCACATCGTCTCACCAGGTATACAGAAGACACCACTGGCCTGTACGGTTTTTTCGTTAGGAAATATTACAAGAGCCTCCAAATCCAAAGAAGAATCTGCAAAGTTACCGGTCTTGAACTGGCATCTCTTCAGTCACATTCCAACCGCCGTAACATAGATTCCCTGTAACCTTTCTATAAATACATTCATAGTAATTGTTCTGATATACTTTACACTATGGTACCTTCGACTTTTGAATTTAAGCGCAGTAATAGATTAGATAGTAAGCGGCAATGTCTCATCATTTTACAAGGTTAGATTCAATTGTAAGATATATCGAAACAGATTCTTCTATTGTACTTCTCGATTGTGGAACTCTATTCCGACTTCTTGCTTACCGGTCAACAATGACCTTGAAAAATTTAAGTGCAATATCAATCGTCATTTTCTGTCTTCTTCAAATTACCGTTCTTTTATTGTCCTCTCTCCTTAAAAGTAGTTTATCTCATATTCTCTAACACTCAGTAACCCCCTGCGTCCTAAGAGCTTTCTTGCGTTCTTTGAGGTGAAATGATTAAAAAAAATCATGAAATACCTGTTGGAGAGTAATCATCAGCAACATTGTTTCGAAGATTTTTCATGAGTGTTGTATGTTTTAATCGTAATTGCAATGGTTACATAGAAATTGTTATCCCTCTTTTTGCTAAAGATGGGATTCTCCTAATTTTTTGTTTAGGCTAGAGTAAAACGTCTTGATTATATCATTATTTTCGTTTTTATTGACATACGTTTCCATTTTAATTGTTGCTACTGTTGGAAGTTTTTCCAAATGATTCATTTTTTATTTGGTAAATGTTATTTGTTTGTGGTTTTACAGCGTCATTCTATATTATCCGATGAATCAGTTTTCTTAAAATTCGGGAGGATTCATTGGCTTGAAACCATTTTCAATAACTGATCTGAGAAAATAGTTGTACATAACTAATAACGTAGACATTTCTGAACAAGTTTGATGCTATGCATGACATCCATATGAGAGTCTAGTGCCGACGTGGCAGTAACGAATATGACTTTAGTTCTTTGATTAATAGTTTGGCTTTGTAGGATCTTGCGATGTTGGACAAAACGACTTACTCTGTGTTTCAGTGCTTCACTATACTCGTGGCCTTGCGTTAGACTAAGTTGTAAATAACTATAAGAAGAGCAATAGTCAACTCCAAATGTAATGAGAGTTAGATTTTCACTGCGTGCCCCATTATGGTAAGCTTATCCCAGACTAATGTAAGCTTAGTCAATATCTGAAGAACATATTTATTTCGTTAAATAAGTAACAAAATCTGATATATAACAGATAGTGATTACTAGACAAATACTTCACCGAGAATGACAAGGAACTCCCCCCATCTCTCTCTCTCTCTCTACACATACACATACACACACACACACACACACATACACACACACATATATATATATATGTGTGTGTGTGTGTATGTGTGTTTGTGTAATAGTATCAAAAAGATGATGAAAGTAACGAGAAAATTTTCTTAAAGACGTGTTTCGTTCGAGAAGCGTATGCACTCTTTAGCTTCCTCAGTTTAAATGAAAGATAGACAAAACTGCGTGATAAGTGTGCCTTAGGATCTCTGAGGATAAGAGGGTATTATAAATCAAATTAATTACTCTAGCTTATCACTTTGTAATTTCCAGAACTGAACAGTATCTGTCCGGTTTTGTGCTTGTTTTCTTTATCTATGTTTTTATTAGAGACGTTTGACATTGTAGGATTTTACATCAGGGATTTATATATATATACATACATACATACATATATATATATATATATATATATATATATATATATATATATATATATATATATATAATGTGTGTGCGGGTATTGAAAAATGTATCTGAAAACCAAACTTTATCACCCAGAACTACATCTAATAGAGAGATTGATCAAGACAGGCTGACTTGTACAGATCGATCAAAGTGGGGAGTGGACTGGTGGACAGCTTGAATGATTGATGAAGAAGGAAATATCAACTGAGAGAAAGAAGAAAAGAACTGTTTTAGCCAATGAGAGGAACATTGAGAAAATAAAATAGAGAAAGAGTAGTTTGAAAAGTGAGTGAGTGCGTGAGTGAGTGAGTGAGTGAGGGGAGGGAGAAAGATATAGAAACTTGTAGTCCGATAGATTATCTAATAATGGAAGCAATGCTGGAACCAGAAACATCATATCAAAGAAAGCATCCGCGTTTTCTGAAATCGGATTGTTCTATCCTTAGAAACGGCACACAACCACCGCATCAAACATGCTCTAAAACACACGCCAAACATGCGATCCTGTACGCATGCGCAAACACACAATCGCCAAAAGAAAGGGGAAAAAAAAAAAGAAAGTTCGGGTAGAGAACCTGTCGGCATACAAACAAGTTCTTACATATCCGTGTATTAAAGTGTCTATATTTACAGAAATAGCTTTCTCTTACATATAAATATAGTTAAACAACCCTCTGGAAGCTAAAATTGACGAAAGGGAAAGTGAGAGGGTTTACTATTGTTGCTATTGTTATTATTAAATATTATCTATTTTACCATATGAGAGACTAATATTTGAGCGAGGGCGTGAAAGAAAGAAAGAAAGAAAGAAAGAAAGAAAGAAAGAAAGAAAGAAAGAAAGATAGAAGTGTAAAAAAGAAGACTGTTTTAAATTTGATATATTACAATCTTATTTCAATTATGGAGAAAAGAGTGCTAAATATCGGGAGCAGAGCATGTATAAATATAAACAATCTGATAATCGCTTATGGCATAAAACTAACAGACACCATACAGAGTTGATTTCTATGCTCACGCTCTTTACACACACACGTGTGCGCGCGAACACACACACATATACACACACACACATACGCATATATATATATATATATATATATATATATATATATATATATATATATATATATAACCAAATATTTTTTTTTGTCCGACATCATCTTTTACTACTATAAATGTTATATATATGAGCAAATATTTTTTTAGTCCGACATTATCTTTTACTACTATAAATGATATATATATATATATATATATATATATATATATATATCCTGTCGTAAAGTAAGTAATAAACACACACACACACACACATATATATATATATATCTCCTGTCGTAAAAATCATATCAGTCAATCAATCAATCGCTTTCTATAGTACATACGCACACAAAGTTTGCAGCGAAGAAAAATCCATAAAAACGGTATTATTGATCCGAATTCAAATTGCGTTTAATTGATTGATTGATTTGTTTTTTTATGATATTTAAATTCAGATAATCTTTTTAGATTGTAAGAATTTCCTTGGAGATAATAATGATATATTGATGCAGGTCTTATTAATTAACCCATAGCTGAAGGGAGAAGAGATGGATTCATACCTTTCCCAAATGCATAAGTAAGAACACAAACAGTCTTAGCTGAAATTTCAACTTGGCTTGACAATTTGATTTTCTGCGTTGGTAACCATTGTGCTAACGGTATAAAAACTAGCGCTGTACTGTCAGCCTTGACAGATGGATCCAGTGATATCTAAATTAAAACGTGGGATTCATACATAATTAATACTATTTTTATTACGAGGGAATAGTGCCAATAGCTCTTCCCAAATCTGACCAAACATCAGAATTCCTTTATATGAGCATCTTTTTACGACTGAGAAATTTTCAGAAATTTTATTCATACATAATATTGGATATGATGATTCATATCATAATCTTCATTAATTCTGGGTTTTTTTTCTGATGGACGAATTTTTTGGTGATTTTTTTAATATTTTTCGTTTATTATTTTTTTGGTGATTATTTTCGTGTTTGTAACTAATTAGGCTGAGGCAAAGGTTTCCAGCATTTTTTAATGTTAAATCTTAGAAGAGCTGATTAGTCAGCCCTTCCTTTTTAGTATGTACTTAGTTTTAAATAAAATTAATTTATTTTATTTTTGTTAAAACGAGGCTTTTCTAGTTGCATTTAATCTGACAGAAAAATGCTATGGAAGTTGACCAGTGGAACATTAAAGTTTACTGCGATGATACAGTAGGAGCAAACACGCAACGGGAATTTTTAAAAAATTGTTTCATCCCAAGCAAGATGACAATGCTACTAGAACGCAGGGATTACAAGAAGTGAAACTGAAAGTGAAAGTGAATGAGAAGATTGGAAACGGAAAGGGCAAAAAAGAAACAGGCTTCAAGAAGACAGAAGATAACAATTGATGTTGCCTTTAAATATCTGAAGATTGTAGTTATCAGGGAAGCAAGAAATCGGAAGGGAGTTGCCAATCTAGTAGCACGCTTAAATTCATGTAGTCGGGGTACCAGATAAAAAGCTCGTCCGAACAGTTACCATAAAAATATTTGTAGAACAGAGGGGAGCCACGTCACATCGGTGAGAAAGTGACTGAAGACGAGATGCCTGGTCAGAATCGATTCTATTTCAAATCATTCTCTGGATTTTGTCAATTATCTCGCGATGCATAGGGCACCTCGACGTGGTGTAATGTTTAGAAAGCTTGTCTTGCTAGATCAATTACGACTGAGTAGTGAGTTCGATTCTCACTGGGTGCCCCATACTTTCGGCCTTGTGCCACATCTAAGCCGGGCTTAGAAAATCCATATCTCGTGATGCACAGTAGGAACACCAGACCAGGTACAGCAACAGTATTCAATACAACGGAAGGATGTGAAAGATAGATTCTGACGAGAAAACGTTTTTGCACACAGAACCAACTTTCCTTGCGGCAGACGTAGCAATTGACACGATATAATCGTTTTACTACATGTCAGTGGAAAACGTGTGGCCGAGAAGGCGTAGAGTGTTGCTCTCCGGCAGTTCAGCATCAGCTATCCTGATGGTAGCCAGTAAAGATTCTTTGAATGCTGTGATCAACACCGTGCAAGTATTACATCGAGTTTAACAGCATGCTGCTTCTCTCAATGATAGACTTAACTGTTATGACATGGGCGCCTCAATCTCCTGAACTCAACCTCATAGAAAACTTATGGAGCATGTTGCTCAACTGCTTTCTTGAGAGCCTGTACTTTATAATGCTCCATAAGTTTTCTGTGGGGTTGAGGCCAGGATATTGGGGCGCCCATGACATAACACTCACCTGCTTCTCATCAAAGTATTCCTTCATCAATTTTGATTTATGACAGGGAACATTATCCTGCATAAAAATGAGCTTGGTGAGGTCGATTTGCACCCTTTCAGCAGAAGGGGGCAGAAAAGACTGTAAAATTCTCTTGTACTGCTCGCTCCTTAGGGTCTTTTCAATAGGTTTTAAGAAAGCAGTTCCATGAAAAGAAAAGCATCCCCAGAACATTATACTGAATGGATGCTTGACAGTACTTACTGCTAGATTCAAAGAGCTTTCAAAGCTTCTTCAGATTTTAGATAGCTTATCCTTTGAATTTAGCTCAACGTTCGTTTCATCGCAGAAGAGAACATTTAGTAAAAAAAATCAGGTGAGTCACTTTTATTGAATAGCATTGTATATATATGCATGTATTTATGTATGTATAATGACTTTATTCTTTCCACTGCTTCTGTTACTTTATAAACAATCTTCTTTCTGTTCTTTCTAAATTTAATATCCAAATAATTTTCAAACTTCGCATGTTTCGACTCACACAATTCTTCTCGTCAGTAACCTTTTAGTATGCTTCTTAATCTACCATTCGTCCGAGTATTGAATATATATGTGTATGTGTGCGTTTGTGTGTGTGTGCGCGCGTTTGCGTGTGTGTTGATGAAAGCTTACTATATTTATAGAGAAAGTATGTTTAATAGTTGATGTAATTGTAGATATAAATTATTGTGTGCTGACTCAATTTCAGTTTGTAAGCGATCATCAGACCATGTGTCTAATTATTGCTTAAAGCGTTCACCTGTCACTAACCCTGCAATGTTGATTTCTATGCCAGCACTATATATATATATATATATATATATATATATATATATATATATATATATACACATATATATATATATATATATAGAGAGAGAGAGAGAGGCAGACAGACAGACAGAAAGACAAGCAAACACTTTGTGCATTTACATTTATATGTGCATCTACTTATATCAACAGAGTAAGAGTTTTATATATGTATATATATATATATATATATATATATATATATATATATATAGAGAGAGAGAGAGAGATCGGTATTACTCTCTCTTTCTTACTCTCCCCTACATATATATCTATATATATATGTGTGTGTGTGTGTGTGCGCGCGCCCGCCTTTGTGTGTGTGTGTGTGTGTGTGTGTATGTATGTGTAAATATTTTTGCGTGTTCTTTTTTACGAAGATGTTTGTGAGTTTTTTTATCGAGAGTGAGACGCTACACTTCAAAGAGATTTTATATCCTCGTTATTGGCAAATCGCATGAAAGCCCCACTAACAAAATCAAACTATACATTAACGATTCGACGAGTGTCGTCGAACGGGAGAACAAAGCAAATATGAGAGAAAAAAATAGACTGTTCATTTTTAGCGCTCTTGATCCACCGGCTAGAACTCTGCCCTTTCCTCTCTCAGTATCGCGCTTCATCAACTCGGAACAAAAAACTAAAGTGAGCAAATCTATTCTATCACCGCCAATATCAGTCAATTATGAAGTGGGAAACTATTGTTTTCCAGGGGTGTGAAAGGCTAAATTATTGGCCGTTGTGGCGTTGGATTTCGAGTGTAGTAATCCCGCTGAAACTGTTTTTTCTTTGTTTTTGTTTTGTTTTTCATGGCAACTATGAAAAATAATATTGGCTACGAAGAGGTACTCTTTTTTTCATCTTTTTCCAGGCTTTAATCATTTTAAACCAATTAGTTTTCTTTTTTCTCTTCTATTTTTTGTCTTTATGTCTTCCTTCCATTCTCAATGGGAATTCAGGGTTTATTTGCAAGGCCTCCGCACAGAGATTATATCAAATATAGTACTTCGAGTTAAGACGGTATAGCGAATTTTCCCAATACTCAGTGAAAACAGAGAATTTTGTTGTGCGTGTACAAAGACGAAGACATCAATGTCTCTGCACATATCCGCCTAATGAAACAGGGACATGTATTTCTTTATTTAAGGAATCACAGTAGTGATGAAATTTTTTTCATTAAACCTGCGGATATATAAATCAATAATAGACCCCAATTTTATTCATTTTTCTCTTCTTTTTTTTTTCTTTTTTTTTTGTTGTTGTTGTTATTTTACCAGTCTTCGGTAATCAACATATTGGTTTCGATCTTAAGAGCTTACTACAGCTACAGACACAAATTCGCCTCTAAAAGTATACGTTGCATATCGCGTATTGCAATTTCGTATTACGTTAGGCTAGCAACTGCAACGTACGTCTTCAAGTTTTCAAATTTCTGTAATAAAATTTCCAAACCTTATTTATGAACAACCAATATGAAATATTAAAGTCTTACACGTTGAGCGCACTCAATGAACTGTTTGAATATTAATTTGATTCTACATAGATCCAGTGGTCTTCCAAATCGCATACATCCTATCTGCATATACCTTTTACAATTTCAGTACAAAGAAGCAACTCTGTTTACATTATTCGGGCTATTGTCCTCATCTTTGTCGCCATATTTATTACAACGTTTTCGGTCATTGTACGCTCCGGCCTTCTTCAGGTTGTTGGTTGTGCCATCAGTAGATAAAGGCGTTAGTTAGATCCAGTGCCAAGACCCAAAGAGTGCGAATTCAATACCCGGTTAAGGCAGTGGAGAACTTGGAGAGGGGAATTAACAGGAGATAACTAACAACTGACATCCATTAAACATGGCACGCGGAACTAGAACAGTCTACCCCAGCGAAATAAAGGGTTCAGTTCGACATTCCAACCACCTGAAGAAGGCCGGAGCGTACAACGGCCGAAACGTTGTAAAAAAAATATGACGACAAAGATGAGGACAATAGTCCGAATAATGTAAATAGTGTACATAATACCTCATCTCAGAAATATAGACGGATACTAAAAAGCAACTGTTTTATATAGAAAATACAAAACTGTATATATCGTAGCGCGCAGTGTTGCTTCTTTATCTGTGAGCAATAAAATATTAATGTAATATTTATACTTGATTATGAAATGTTTAGATCAAATATTAAAAATGAAACAACTGTTTTTTAAGTAAGAAAATCTGGATGAAATTTTAAAAATTCTTTCTATGCGAGTTTTCCAGAAAGACGATGTTTGGGAAAGTTAGCAAACATCTAATACATAAAGATATTAACAAAGTTCGAAAGTGCAAAAATTTCCTTTATAAAGACTTCATGTCTTGAGAAACAGCATTTGCATGGGCTTGAACACTTCTTCTACGAGGCATGGTGGAGTAATAAATAGCCGCTCGGATTGAGGAATCGGAGAGTAGAGTTCGAATTCCGGTCGAGTTCATTACTTTCACTTATGTAATAACACCCTTGGAAAAGATATGAATCAATCTCTTCCTCGTTTTCCTCAACAGATTGGGCCTTATAGGCTTGGTTGACAGCCAGCCTAGGAGAATGAAAAATCTGAATTCAAACTAGTAGTGTTTTTCTAAGCGTAGCTTAGATGTAGCACAAGGCCGAAAGTATGGGGCACCCAGTGAGGATCGAACTCACTACTCAGTTGTAACTGTTATAGAGAGACAAGCTTGCTAACCATTACACCGCCACGAGGTGCCCCTGAATTCAAAACGAGTATGGAGAGAGTTGCCTTTCTTCAGACTATACTGCCCCTACTGTAGTTGCAGTAAATGTGAGATTCGTCATCATTATTGCGAACGCCAGTGTGAAATGTACAACTATCTCAACCATCAAGCAGCTTAGTAAATAGGGATATTTCAATCGCTCTACTTATAAAATAATCTACAATACTAATTGTTAGAATGAATTATTAGTAACTAGGAAGGCTAAGAGTAGGTGAAAGTTTTCAAACGAGCACATAAAAAAAGAAAGTTTAATTATATTTTCTTTAGGTAAATAACCTTTTCTAATAAGCGATCCGTCTCGTAAAATATGTCCATGCAACAAATCTCAGTTCCTCTGCACGCATGCGTACACACAACCTTGCGGCGGAAATCAGATACAAAGTGGCGATGATTTGTAACTGAAGGTTCTTTTACTGAAGGCTAGTCTCAAGTCCTATCGATCTGCCAGTGATGTAAAGGCTTAACAGTATTCAGCATTCCTCTTCTGCTAGCAAGCAACCCAAAATGTAGAACAGTGTCAAATAAAAAAAAAGAGAGAAAAAGAGAAAGAAACATGACTGTGGAGAATGAGAAATGCTGAACTGAATAGAAGAAGCATTGAATACGAATAAGAGAATAAGAGAATAAAAACAATGAAGAAAAACGAACGAAAAAGAAATATTAAAGATTTTAGCTAAAACAGTTTTTTAACAGTCAAATAAACTCATTGTTTATAATATAATTTTATATTTTTATCAGTCAATAGATTTACATTTGATTCAAGAGCTATTGTTTATCATAAAATTTCCTACCAGATAGTCGATCCTAGAGCCTTTATCAATATATTTTAACAGAGGTTCAGCCTAGAGGTTTACTTTATCGAGTAAAGAACTGTGTAGCATTTTGTAAGAAGCAAATTGTAAAAAAAAAAACATATTTGATGAAAAATTGCTTTTCTTGACTTAAGAATGAAAATTCAACAATCCCAGAACTGAAAAAATTCCCTATAGAAAAACTATTTTTTTGTTGTTTTTTGTTTTTTAATTTATTTGTCATTTTTTTCTCTTCAATCTTAAAAATATTTCGTCTAGTTCAAATTCTATGGTTGAAAAATAAATTTGGAACTCGAAAATTGTTTTTGTTTAATCTGCAAATTAAGAAACACCTATTTCCCGAATTCAATCGTTTGAGTAACTTGTTAAAGATAGATTAAGACTGAATCAGGTGTTTTTTTTTTCTCCTGCAAATCATCCGGCTTTCAATGAATGATCAAACCCGGTAGATAGTAGATTAAAAACCTTGATCCTGAATTAGTTTTTTTGTTTAAATCGGAACTAACGGCAAAAAGACAAAAAGTTCAGCAGTTCTGTTTTATTTACTCAATCGCAACACTAAGCTAACACCCTGAAACTGACAAGAAGTATTAAACACAATTTAAAAAATATAAACTTCTTCTTTAAACAAAAAGATTTGCTTTACTAGTAATTTATTTTTGTAGGAAAATCATCTAAAAACAAACAATTCAATGGTTACTCAAGTCAATTGAAAAAGAAAAGTCATTTGTTTCAGTTAGAGTAAGGATCAATTTCCGTTTTGGTATTGATTTGAAATGCAATGGTACAATTACAATCCATGAAAGAATAACATTGAACAAACTTCTAATCTTGAGTCAAATTTACAGTTTGAAAAATCTTTGTCACTCATTGAGTTATATATATATATATATATATATATATATATATATATATATATAAAGAAATATAGTCTTAAGGTGTGCTATATTTATGGAATAAAGTGCTCAATATCAGAGATAGAGCGTGGGTAAATATAAAAGTGAACATAGAAGTCAACACTTAGAGGCGACAGTCTGTTTCATGCTATATAATGTATAGCATGAAACAGACTGTCGCCTCTAATTGTTGACTTCTATGTTCACTTTTATATATATATATATATATGTGTGTGTGTGTGCGTGTGTGTGTGTGTGTATGTATGTATAGAGAGAGAGAGAGAGAGAGAGAGAGACAGGCAGACAGACAGGCAGAGACAGAGGCAGAGAGATAGAGACAGAGAGAGAAATCCTAAATCATTTCTTTGTTTAAAAATGTGCATAAAATAAATGCCATGATGCCATTTCTAACCTTAGGTTTCCTGGCGGGACCCGGAACGAAAGGTGTACACACCAGAAATCAAAGGAAATAAATAAAAGTAATGATGATAAGCACCCACTGAATATAAAACTTTCAACTGCAAGAAAATGACATGAAAATCACCCAGACCCGATTACAGAGATAGGACCTGTAACAATTTTATGAGATTTTACAATACCCCAAGACAGAACAATCAAAGCTAATCGCCCAGGCATCGTTGATCAAAGACCACAAAAAAGGAATTTCCTTTTTTATTGACATGGCAGTAACTGCAGAGTGTAATTGGATCTTTGAAGTCAAAATACAAGGCTCTTGAAGTGGAAATCTCAAATATATAGCACATGAGGATATCAATAATCCCAGTTGTAGTTCGAGCACTCGGATTGATTAGAAAAGGGCCCGATAGACTCATCGGAGGGATTCCTAGTAGCTCATGCCTTAAAGAAATACAAAAAATAGTACTCACAAGTTCACATATTACGAAGAGCTTTATTTACGTAAAATGTGTGTGATCTTAGGTTTTTTCTTGCTTTTTTTTTTATAAAAATTATCAGTGAAAAATGTCATGAAGACATTTCTGACCTTAGGTCTCTGGTTAGGACCCTTTAGGAAATATGTATACAACAAAAATCAAAGGAAATAATAATAATAATAATAATAATAATAATAATAGCTAGTAGTAACCTTCAAAATTTCATGATTTTGCTATTTGAATCTTCAGATGAATCTTAATTTTTAAGTTAATGACTGAATGAGCTCCTTCCTGGTTCCACGATTTTTAAATACACGTCATTATGCAGGTCATTATTTAAAGAAGTAAGAGGGTACAAATGAAAAGATTAAAAGTTCACAATGTTTTCAATTTCTCTGAAACAGTTCGCTAAACACATGAGAGCGTTATCGCCTACTGTATCGAAGCCAAAAATGAGAAGAAACATTTCCATGCAAAATACATGAGACGGACAACAGGACATGGGGATAAAAACAACATCGGCATTTTCACGACGGGAATATTTGAAGAAGGAGACGTTGTAATAACCACTTAAACATATGTATTAAAGGACTAGAGCCAATAGGTAAAATATAAAAATCTCCCCTGAATGAAAGCCATAATGAAACTATCACTCAAATTGAGTAAATTTAATGACAGACTCACTATCTCTGGCTATATCTCTGAGATGAGGTATTATGATTACTTGCATTATTTACATTACTCAGACTGTTATCCTCATCTTCATTGCCATATTTACAGCGTTTCGGCTGTTGTACGCTCCGGCTTTCTTCAGGTGATTGAAAATTCGAACCGAACGCTTTATTTCGTCCGTCGAGGTAGATTGCTCTAGTTCCACGTGTCATACCTCTTCCGGATACCTCAGTTATTTACCTTTAACTCAACTGTCCAAGCTTTTTGGTTCACCACGTCTGTGGGCTGGTATTGAACTCACATCTCTTTGGATCTAGTCACTGGATCTAACCAACGTCTTTATCCACTGGGTCATGTGTCCTCAAAGTGACTAGACACAAAGAGTTGTGAGTTCAATACCAAGCCACAGCAGTGATGAACCAAAAGAGTTAAAGGGAAATAACCGATACATCCGGAAGAGGCGTGGCACGTGGAACTAGAACAATCTACCCCGGTGGACGAAATAAAGGGTTCGATTCGAAATTCCAATCACCTGAAGAAGGCCGGAGCGTACAACAGCTGAAACGTTGTGAATATGAGAATGGAGATGAGGATAACAGTCCGAGTAATGTAAATAATGCAGAGAATCAAATTCAGCTTTTTTTTTATTCAACCTTAGTTGAGATTACAGAATCTACAATATCTCGCCGCAGTTAATTATGAGCCATAGTCTTTTCAATTGCTGTATAATATGCATATCGCCCTGTCAATATACGCTTGTGCATTTAAAGCTCTCCTTCTCCTTTACAGCGGTTACAAATTGATTGATTTGATTTTCACGGCTCATCAACCCTTTGTGGGTTATTTAGCGTCAAAATATATTTCGGTTTGAGGAGGCTGTTTACAGTACCGGTGTTACCAATCGGCCTCAATCTAAGTACTGACAATGTTCAACTTCAGTGATCGAACAAAAATGATGTTTTGAGTGAGATTTGACTGTAAGGACATGGGTAAAGAGTCCGGTTTGTTATGCTATTTAATCTATAGAGGGGGAGAATAATGGATTCGTATCTTTCCCAAGGGTATTTGTGAAAAAGGGAATGTAATGAACTCGACCAGAATTCGAACTCAGTTCGTCGATTTCTCTTTCTTAGGCGCAAACTGTTTCACTACCAGCATCTCCTATATATAATTAATAATTAATGACAGCCGCTCGATATTCTTTCACAAGTATAGTATATTATTTTTTTTAAAATGTGCAGAAGCATTGAGTTGTTACTGTACGAATGGCGTGCGATGTTTCATCTTTAGTCGACAGTAACGCTGACTTAAATTCTATTGATTGATCAAGCCTTTCTCACAGATTCACTTCGTTGTAGTATTTCCTTTTTGCGCCTCTTTATTTTCGACTCCGCCACAAGAAATTAAAATTTGAATAAGCAACATGAAACAAAGCAACAATATTATTGACATACAATATTATTGATATCTTTTCATTATCTTGACACCAGCGTTTAGGAGACAATATCTTTATGAGTATCCTCTTGAATTCTGAAATTAACAGCTGCTAGCTTCAGAATATAACGATTAATAAGAGCATATTGGAAAATTTTGAAGTAATGTTAAAAAAAAAAGCAATGAATAATAAATGTCTTGAACAAGGTGCAAAAAATGGGAAACAGAGAAAAATTAAAGCAAGTGATTTAAAGGAAAGAAATTTTAAGAAAGAAAAGTGAATGTTGAGTATAAAAAGAAAGAAATAAGCAAAAAAAGTAAGAAAGGTGAATGTTATGTATAAAAAGAAAGAAAGAAAGATCGAAAGAAAGAAAAATAAAAGTGAATGCTAAATACAGTGTAACCCGGATATAAGAGAGTTGTCGGGACCGGAGAAGAAGTCTCTTATATCCGGGTTTCTCTTATATCCGGGTTTGGTCTATTTTATATACATTAACACAGGCTCTAATTTGGGGCCATAGAAAATCTCTCTTATATCGGGGTTTCTCTTATATCCGGGTTACACGAAAGAAATAAGAAAAGAAAGTAAGGTGAATGCTAAGCATAAAAAAGTGAGATAGAAAGAAGAAAGAAAGAATGAAAGAAAGAAAAGTTAGTGCTAAACATAAAAAGAAAGAAAGAAAAGTTAATGCGAAGTATAAAAAGAAAGAAGAAAACAATGTTCAATGAATATTTCCACCGAATAATTAAGAAAGAGGTGAAAATAGCAAAAAGAAAGAAAGAAGAACTAAGATGGATAAAAATAGTAATTATGAAACGAGATAAAGTCGTGAGAATGAATGAAAAATGGGAGAAAACTGTCGTGAAAGAAAGCAGAGATTCAAATTAAAAAAAAAGAAAAGAAAGAAGGCTAATATAGAGAGATCTGAAAAGAAAGAAAGAGAAAGAAAAAATGAAATAAGAAAGCAAGGGGAAATAAAAAGTACGGAAGAGAGAAGAAAAGAACGGAAAGGAAAAGAAATTAAGAAAACAATGAGAAAGAAAGAAAGAAAGAAAGAAAGAAAGAAAGAAAGAAAGAAAGAGAAAATGAGAAAGGAAAGAGAAAATGAGAGAGGAAAGTGAAAATAAATAAAAGGTAAAAAATAAAGTTTTGGAAATAAAATTAAAAATTGAAAGATGACAATAATAATGTTGACTCTCAAGCTTGATAATGTTTTTAACAGCTATGTATAATTGCTACTGCTTTAATCGTAGTTATGGGAATATGGTTTGTGGAAAGAGGAGTAACTAAAAAGTAAGTAATCTATGATTTAGTTACTCCTATAAACAAGGAGGGGGCAGCTGAAGTTCCTGGAACATATAATGAGGAAGGAGTGCCTGGAGAATCTGATACTCACGGGTCGAATAGAGGGAAAGAGAGACAAGGGAAAACAGCGCATGACATACCAAGCGGCCTTAAGCAAGTGGATGACAGAACGTGGTCTGGGGGAGATGCAGAGGGAAGGAACTTGTTGAGAACTGCAAGGGATAGAGGGAGGTGAGAGCCATGATTGCTTACATCTTGAAAGGACAACGAAAAAAGAAGGAAAAATCTATGATTTAAAAAAATAGTTTTACCAGTTTATATCTGCTTTATTGACATTTATCATTCTCTGGCTGTTTCCTCAAAAAAGAAAAAAAAATGACAAATGGCGCACTGATTTGTTTCGTTCTAATTTTCTACTTTGAAAGAACTGTTTTCTTGGTTTTTCGTAATTGTCAAAGTTTCGAAATTTATAGTGTCGATGAGTATAATTTACAATACTGCATCTTTCTAAGTTTCCTTATAAATGTTAATATATCACCTCTGAAGATTATTATAATGTTTTTCGGAAAAAATCTATCGGTAGAATAGGTTCTTTTCATATTGTTTAAAAGAGGTTTTGTCAAGGTTTTCTATAAAATGTCTCGTATTTTTTTGGCAAAGTATGAAATAAGGAAAGCTAAAAGACCTCCTAGATAAGGTAGTAGAGGAAAGCAAGAGGAAAGGACTAACCTTCAATTGTAAGAAGACAGAATGTATCGTTGTCAGGAAGAGAAAGAGTCCAAGATGTGAACTACGAATTGGAGATGTCAAAATCAAACAACTACAGAATTTCAACTATTTGGGAAGCGCTTTAACAGTTATGGAGTAGCAAAAGTGCCTTCCAAAAGCTAAGCAAAAGCAAGTTTCGTTGACGGCAAAGAAAAGAGTGCTGGACGAGTAAGTAATATCAGTTCTCTTATATATAGCAGTGAACGATAGAAATTTTCCTCACAGATGAAGAGAAGTCTGTTATTATTATTAGTAGTAGTAGTAGTAGTAATAGCAGTAGTAGTAGTAGTAGGACGTACAGTGTGGAGTAACTGATAACAACTCCAAATAAATGACTGGAGAGAGGAGTTCGAATTTCAGTAGGGGTTTGTAACATTCACTTACGAAATCATTTCTTCTCCCCCAGATATGGGTTGAATAGCAGAACAGACTAGATTCTATAGTGGTAACCAGTCTACCGCAGAAAGAGACGACAATTAGTCAGTCAAGAATTGAAAGAGACATGATCGCCCAAGCGTGTACTAAGTATGGTGCATAACTAAGTAAGAGGAGGAGAAGGATGAGCAGGGGGAGGATGGCTATTAATAGTAACCGTAGTATTGTAAACATTATTGCTATAAACAGTACAGCTATTACTTAGGTGACATGCATGACAAAGGTTTATTGATTTACGACTGACTTATCAGAAGAATTCATGATATAGGAAGCTAGTAGTTTCTGAGATAGATAGATTACCAACCAAGGCTATGGGACTTCATCTGTTCAGCTATATAACCCATAGCTAGTGGAGAGAAGAAATGTAACGAACTAGACTGGAATTCGAACTCGGCTCTACGATTTTACATATCGAAGCGTTATCAATTCGCATTACATTAGATATCACTGGTATATATATATCTATATCTATATATCTATATATATATATATATATATATATATATATATATATATATATGTGTGTGTGTGTGTGTGTGTGTGTGTGAACATTGAAGTCAACACTTAGAGGCGACAGGCTGTTTCCTGCTAGACGCAATGGTGTTGACTTCAATGTTCACTTTTATATTTACACACACTCTATCTCTGATATTGAGCACTTTATCCCATAAATATAGCACACCTTAAGAGTATATTTCTTCATATATATATATATATAGATAGATAGATAGATAGATATATTGGCACGTACTTTCTTCCTTACTTTCAAGAAACCAAACGGCCATTTTGCATCTATTTCTAATCTAATTATGCAATCTCTAGTTTTTCTCAACGTTTACTGGTCTCTCTAAAGAAACCGTCCGCCCAATTTTTCTAATCTTAAAACGAACTATGATAATCAGGTGTCGAGTAAAGGAGTGCCAATAGGCAAAATGGCAGAAATATCTGTCGAATTGTCGAAGACTGCAAAAAGTTTCTTACTGGACACTGGCCAAAGCACTGATACCTGATTTCATCTTGACCCTAGATCAAATTGATGTCCGTCAGCGAAGGTAAGCTAAGGTCATGTGTTAATGCGAGGTTCTATCACACGCAAACGCATTGCACGTTGAGGTGAGCAAGATATATGTTGCCATGAGGTGTCATAATTTGAGTGGGCGGTCGAAAGCAACATTGGTTGCACTTTATCTCTTTTACCATTGCTTCCTTAAGACATATAAAAAGTACCCCCCATATATATATATATATATATATATATATATATATATATATATATATATATATATATATATATATAGTTTGTTTTGCTTTGTTTTAAGGTATATCAACACCTCAATGGGTTATTTAATGCGGACAAGATTTTTATTGCTAGTAATATTTTTTCCAAATATGTATTGCTTGTAATATTTCTTTTTTCAAAAATATATTGTTGTTAATATTTTTCTTTTGCAAAGATGTAATGCTGGTAATAATTTTCACAAAAAAAGTATTGCTGGTATTAAAACCTATTTTTATACTTTCATACTATTTTGACCCCTTTCGGGGTGGGGAGTTCTTGTAACTATTTACCCATAGGTGGGACACTGACAAGTGCGACCACATCGGACCAGGGTTGACTTGGGAGCACCAGCAATTGAGAGGTGGTTCTCTGCTCCTCAAAATCTCCTGATTAAAGTTATTGTTGTCGGATATAGTTTATCGTCATACCCAGGACAATATATATATATATATATATATATATATATATATATATATATATATATGTATGTATATATAACTTGTCAGCAAAGTGGATAGCCAAGTCCATTTACTGATGACTGCTCAAGCCACAGAGAACATCAGTTGTTTATACTTCAATTATACTGAGAGGGCATTAATTACAGTTTCTGGGAGAGACTGTCAGTACGCTCGAACCTTCTTTCACATTAACTTGTGACTTTGTACTAGCACAGCCATCGATGGCTTCCAAGCAGTTCCATCTA
The DNA here is from genome assembly GCA_963932145.1 of Acanthosepion lycidas. Lineage (NCBI taxonomy): Eukaryota > Metazoa > Mollusca > Cephalopoda > Sepiida > Sepiidae > Acanthosepion > Acanthosepion lycidas. Next base: position 24,254,342 of record OZ010602.1, read on the forward strand.
CCTAATTTCACTCATACGTCTTGGGTCAACCCGTTGTATATTTTTAAGTCAATTACCAAAGATGTCACGCACTGAGATTCGTCTCTCGATAATATTAAGAAGTCATCTCGTCAAATAAATCGGTCATGATGAGATTTGAACCCGGGTTTCTTGATCAGAAATTAAACATTCTAACCAGCTACCGAAAAGTTCAATGAAGTTAGACACCATTAGATATTCCTTTCCTTAATGCCAAGTTTCCATAGACCTATTTAAAATAATTGATTTTTGCAGTTTACATCTAGCCACGTTTTCGGCACTGTTTCACAAAAGTGTAGAAACAAACGTTTTCTACTGCCCATGGCTTGAAAATTCTGTTCAAATTAACAAAACTTTTAAATACGACAGAAATAAAGGGTTTTCATAAAGTTCTTACCCAGTTTTCATTTTGACTAATGATCGCCTGCAGAATATGTTCAAAGAACTTCAAATTAAATTAATCTTTACATTCAAAGCGAAAATGAAGAATTTCGAAATTGAAGTTCTTATAACGAAACGAATTTTGTCTTTGATAAATTTGATTTCATTTTGTCTGCAGTTATTGAGGAGAGGGTGTTTTCGGGGCGACTAATGTTTCAAAATCGGTAATTTATTGACCAGAAATAAGAATACCGATTTCAAAAAGTAGGTCGAATCGAAAATTTTAAAATTTGTATATCGTATCGAGATGAAAATTAGAGAACTCCACAATAACTTGATATCTACCTAACTATCTGATAAATATGTAAGATAGTATATGAGACAAAGTATGTAAAAATGGAATGTGGGAAAACCATATCATGTTGAAAAATGTTTATTTTAGTGTTAATCTGTTGCTACTTTACGTGTTTTCTCAATGTTCATGTAAAATAGCGAAACGACGACTCTTAAAAAAAGAAAAGATAACATCCAGTTAGTTTTCACATATTCTTTCTTTTTATGCGTCATGTCATTCAGGACGTAGGCGATCATGGTTCTCCACCTCCCTCTATCCCTTGCAACTCTCAACAAGTTCCTTCCCTCTGTCACCTCCCCCAGAACACGTTCTGTCATCCACTTGCTTAAGTTCGCCAGGTATGTCACGTGTTGTTTTCCCTTGTCTCTTTTTCTCTCTACTCGACAGTATCAGATTCTCCAGGCCCCGCTTCCTCATTATGTGTCCCAGAAACTTCAGCTGCCTCTTACTCATGTTAAGTATAAGACTCCTCCTTTTTTGCAACCTCTCTAAGATCTCATCGTTGCTCACACGCTCGGTCCATGATATTCTCAGCGCCCTTCTCTGACGCCTCAACGACAGATGTCACGTAACAGTTCAGTATTTTTTTTTTTATTTATTTTTTTTTTTTCTTGTTACCAAAGAAATCCTCCTGTCTCGCAGTATTCTGCCCAGCTTTTGGAATGTGTCCTTGGCCATTCCAAAACGCCTACGGATCTCAATATCGCACTTACCGTCCTCTGTTAAGACACTTCGCCGATATTTAAACTTCTGCGTCTGCTTGATTCTAGTGTTCCGAACCTTCAAATCGCATTTTAATTTATGCTTAGTCCTTCCTTCTCACTCTCCGTCGTTACCTTCTGTAGGAGATTTTGTAGTTTCTTTTCCGTGTCTGCTATCAGTACTGTGTCGTCCGTTTATCTCCTGTTGTTAAGATTGTGTCAGTCAATGCTAACTCCCAGTAGGGTTTCCAAATCTCTCAGAATATCACATATTACATTTTTAAATATCCGAGGGTCAATGAGAATGTAAAGGCAGTTTCAAAATTAAGCGGTAAAAAAAGACAGAGAGACGTTGACGCACGACTCCTCGCTTGGGGTGACGGGCATCTAGCCGCGCGCAGCATTCCATCGTTCAGTCGAGTGGCGGAGAGCAACGACCTCAAATGAATGGGCGCTACACTCAATAATTGCACGATCGAAGAGCAACGCCGCTGTAATGCGATTTCTGTGGACAGGGGGAAGCCTGCGGAAATATATCGTCGGATGTTGGCACAGTATGGATTGCGCGCCATGAATCACCGAAAGGTGTGAGTGGATATAAAAGAGAGAAGAATAAATGTAACGAACGAAAGATAATATGGCCGCCCATCAACATTGTGCACGGAAGAACACCTCCAAAGGGTGGATGCCTTGGTCAGGGAAGACCGACGAATCACGTTAGCATAAGTGTCAGCATCAGCTATGGATTTTACACAAGTCATAGTACATGATGACTTTGGATACCGTATAGTTTAAGTGCGTTTGGTACCCAAACAAGCCAGCTGTATAGACATGGTTTCGTGAGCAATTAAAAAGCTTTTTGGAATGGTTGTGGAATGTTGTTGAATGTTAGCTGAAGTGCATCGCTGTGTAGGGGTACTATTTTGAATGAAAATTCACTTTAATTTTTCATTTACCCTCATACATACACACATACACAAACATACATACATACAGACACACACACACACACACACACACACACATATATATATATATATATATATATATATGGCCTAACGATTGTGTCTAGCATGAAATAGCCTGTCGCCTCTAAGTGTGGACGTCAGTGTTCACTTTTATATTTATCTCTTTCGCTCTCTCTCTCTCCGTCCGAAGTTCCTATTTTGTTATGGCTTTCTTCAAGTACTTTCGATCATCGCAGTCATTGTCAAGAACCAAATGTGGTGACTGCGTGGTAGTTAGAATGTAACGGCTATTGGGAACGCGGCTACACAGAAAAAATGTGAGTTATATATATATATATATATATATATATATATATATATATATATATATATATATATATAACTTTAGTTTGATAACTGCGTACATATATATATATATATATATATATGTATAATTATATATATATATATGTAAATTTATATATATATATATACGCATATATTATTATATTATATATATATACACACATATATATAAACGCATATATTTATATATATATATATGTGTGTGTATGTGAATTTATATATATATAAAACTTTAGTTTGATAATTGCGCAACCCGTGAATTACTAGTCACCTTGCATTGTTGATATTTCTGAACTAACTGTTAATTTCTCTTTCTTTCTCTGATTGTCTGTCTGTCTATCTGTCTGTCTGTCTGTCCCTCTCTCTCTCTCTCTCTCTCTCTATATATATATATATATATATATATATATATATATATATATATATACAGGGTGCGATGGGTAAATTGGCTCCATTTTATAATTTTAATTTCGCGAAACCGTGTGGTTTGTTTCTGATTTTGTCGACTGCAGAGCAGTAGGGTCCATTTCTTACTGTCTGTGAGAAAAAAAGCAGCATGACGCAATTTATTCCGTCTGAAATTTGGAAAAGGTATACTGTACTGCTTGGATTTCGCGCCGGAAGCTGTAATAAGAACATTTCAGAGTGTTTGAGTGTCTATCTGACGACAGTGCAAATGATTCGGAAAGAGGTGGCTGACTCTAATTGTGATTATGAAAGTGTTTGGAGTGATCACTATGATGGTGATGTTATGCCTCCATTCATCTCCCCACAGACTCCCCCTCAATTCAACCCAGTGGCCTAGATCAAGTACCTTGAGTGGGTAGAGCTGTCCTGGGCTAAGAGAGCGGCTGCTGCAAGACCCTATGTCTGGTAACAGGATTCTGCATCATGCGACACAAACAGGAGAACCTAATCATGGCTGCCAGACAATTCTGCGATCACATCACCCCCTAAATATGGCCACCTAACTCCCCAGACTGCAATCTCCTTGATTATTATGTTTGGGACACAGTTGGCAAGAGACCAACAAAACTCTTTGTAACTCCAAAGATGAACTGAAAGCAAGTATTATATCAGCATTCACCAATTTATATAAGGAGAACGTCAAGAACCGTTGCAGGAAATTCCGAAGTCGTCTGGAGGTCGTGGTTGAAGCGAATGGTGATTTTATTGATAAATCTACTCTTTAGTATTTCAAGATATTTTTGTGCAATTTTGATAAATATATCTGCTAAAATGAGATGTCAGTGTTATTTTCATTTTTGCGTAATTTAGACGACAATTTATCCATCGCACCCTGTGTATATATTAGGAAAAGTAAAATGGAGAAAAAAAAGAAAATGTTATTTATTTTTCTTACCAAATTCGGATGCAGCAAAAAATAACAACCGGACATTAGAGTTGGTTACTTACCTAAGAAGAGAAAATTGAAAATAAAAAAAAAAAAGAATTAATTTCCTGTAAGCAAAATAACAACCAATCATATTAGCAACAGATATCAGTAAAAAAAATAATTTCCTAAACATAATATTCGTCACATATAAAATGATACATTAAAAAGCTGCATAGAAAAGCTTATTAAAAGGAAAGTTACTGACATCTCTGACTTTATCGTCTCCATTTTATACTTTATTCACTATCAGATTTGGATAAAAATAAATCCAAGTCAACCATTACAAAATAAAATTGAAATTAGCAAAATGATGTGGGTAAAAATGCGAATTTCAACCCATATTTGATTTTAGAAATGTTTACATTAACTTTTTGCTGGTGTGAAATTTCATTACACCCGCCCGAGGATAGTTCATTATATTCGATAAATATGTGTGTATAAGTACTACTATTAATATTAATTTCTTTAATTTCAGTTGTTGTATAAAGATGTCACATATCATGAAAAATTTAACCTCAACAAAGAAAAATATATATTAAAATTATTTCATAATAGAGACACAATGTTGAAAATAGAGTAAAAGTTAATCAGAGATCATCTAACAACCAACAAAAGAAATAAAACCATTAATAAGATAAGAAAAACTGATCTTAAGACTGTCAAAAAATAAGTACCATAATCAAGAAAAATAGACTGAACAGCAAAAAAATGTTTGTAAAAACCGTTGTTGACAATATAAGGAAAGCGAATTGGTGTAGGATATTAAGAACATTGACTTGCATGAATGCAAATAAGCCACCACCATTAAGAAAGCATCACAAAGCGAAATGTGCAACTGGCTTGAAGTACATGAAAGCTTATATCTCAATAGTAATTTTAGTCATGAATGTAGAGCTATATTGTATGTACCTGATACACCCTTGTGCAAATCAATTGAGACAAATGCTTTAGTTTCCTTTCTTTCACCATACAGTCAGTGACAGAATGTAATCGATTTCTATTTTTTACTCACATTAGGTCATTTGGAGTAGTGTACAGTAATATGAATCTATTTTCGGGGTGTATGGTGAAATTTGTTTGGCCTTGAAAAATATTGCGTCATCTGTGATTACATGAGATTTTTTTTTATTACGCCTCGACTGTCGATTAGTTGTTCGACAGCCATTGTGATGGACGTTACTCCAAGGAAGTGTACGAAAATGATAACGCTGTACGAAAATGATAACGCTGTACGAACACACTGCCAAGCCTTACCACTGAGCGAATCAAAGTACTATAGACTGGCTGGAAACTCTCCTGATTTAAATGTAATCGAGTATCTGACATACAAACTAGTAATATATGCACTGTTTCATTGGAAAAATAGGTAAATAATAAATAATAAGAGAATTATTCGTTTTGTTTGAATTAATTTGCACAAGGATAATAGCTAAGTTAGAGCTTGAGTTGTTCAAAGAAATAGTGAAAGAGCCTAACTTAGAAAACAACAGATAGACGCGAAATAGCTTAGTATTGTAGCCAGTAGAATTATATCACTTCAATGTTGATGACAGTATAACATGTATATAAAGGATTATTGTAGAACAGTGTTTTTGGGAGTTACAAGTTACAACTAAGAAGTTTTATGCTAAAGACATATATTCAAACAAAACAATTCTCCCTCATATTCTGTGGAACTGATTATTACTTGTTTAAAAAGCAAGCGTTATAAGACAAAAGTCGTAATGATTTAATTGTTTTGATATAAGCCATTCTATCTTAATTTACCATCAAGAACTTTTACATAATTTTACATAGACTTAGTACAAATACTTTCAAATAACAAATCTACCATCCGATACGAACTTTTTGAAGTATACACCCACTTTCTTTATTAAGGATTTTTTTTTTTATGAGGCGAAGTGTTCCAATTGTTTATAGGATGCAAGCAAAATATTTGCGTCTTTATTTATAGTATAATTTCTGGAGATTTTATTACATTTTAGACCCGTGCAACTTTCTTGGCATAAGATTCTATCTTTCATTCGTTTCAAACTGTATGAACATGTACTAGCGTGTATTGTTATTAAGTAGGTGTTTTAGAATAGGAAAAATATCATCGCTATCATATGTTGGTTATTACATATGAGATGACCTGATATTTCTTTCATTTTATTTCTCTTGATTTTTTATCGCAACGATCAGATTATCATTGAAAAGCGTAGATAGGAAATATGAGTCCCCGAGAAAATGAATTGATATTTGTTTTCGAATCAGTAAAACAGTTGCCTTTGATATTTCCCTGGAAAAGACATGCAATCTCAAATTTGGCTGAAAGTTTATCATATTTTTATACTAAAGTTCGCCCAAGTGACACTCAAAGTAGACAGTTACTGTGTAGTGTTGAGTCAGTGGGAGAAAAGCAGGAAGTTCATGAGGATGCTTTTGAACCCTATCAAGACGGGCAAGTGAGGATTGAGTAACTCCACATCAAATGTATCAGCAATACTCCATTTTTGATCTGATCTGGCTAAAGATAGAATATAGAAGCTGGAGTCAGATAATTATTAAAGCAGTACGCTAAATCGACCATTTTTTTACAGCATCTTTAGAAATAGATCTGATATATGAGAACTGAATTCTGGGGAGAGCTTGAGTCCTTATAGACGTTCAAGGCTTCCATATTTCCGATTTTCGTACAATGACGGTCTGTGGGTTTAAATAAAACACAATAGAAATAAGATGAAAAGAATTCTAATCAAAAAATGAAATATAATCATCTACCAAATTGAGATTTTCTTTGTCTGGCTCAAAACGGGAACTTATCCCGGTTTAGGCAATCGCTTTCTCTCTCTCTCTTTCTCTCTCTCTTTCCCTCTCCCTCTGTGTGTGTGCGTGTGTGTGTGCGTATAGTTCACGTATGCATTGGCAAAACAGCCAATTTCTAACTGCCATACTATTTATATCATCAAATATATTAATACAAGGCATTCCAAAAATTTAGCATCTTCCCTTCAGTGAACCATTTTCTTTCTACAACGACCCGGCGTATTTGTTTGCTCCACTCACTGCTATCATTCGACAAGTCGAAATAATGATTTTTCGAAGCGGATCTCCCGCAAAGAAAAAAATTTAGAAAGAATGAGTCACTAAATAATTGAAATGTGGCCAGAGTTGGGGTAAGGAGTTAAAAATGATGGTGGGGCAAAAAGAGGCGGGACAAAGTAGAATATTGTCGGTGGTGAGAAGGACGTTTGTCTGTGGATATCTGAAGAACGAAAATCGATACGACTAGCAGCTGGTGGTAGGAGAATTTAGGGTTTGAGTTAGAGAAAATATTTCTATAGACAATTGATAAAAAATATTCCTTTATTTTAATGGCATTTTTACTTTCGTGTTTTTCAGCAGAAGAATAACGTAATGTTGCCATTCATTCAATTATAAAATTTCGACATACAGATATTTACAAATTTTAATTAATAAAGCAAAGGGACACTTAGGCGAAAAAGATCATGTTATGCCAGTAGGGAATGCCCGTCCCTTAAAATTCAAGATTCTGAGGGAAAATGTAACGATTTTAGACACCAAAAATACTATCAAAGGCAAAATATAAAAGTCAACACTCTTGACATATCTCCTCAATTTCTTTGACCTTTCCAAAACAAAATAAGTATTCTATAGTTTCCCCTTTTCTTCCTTAAACTTCTTTCTTTATCTCTGCCATTCGTTCTCCGCACAAACGATATATATGTGTGTGTGTGTGTGTGTGTGTGTGGTGCGATGGATAAATTGTCATCTAAATTACGCAAAAATGAAAATAACACTGACATCTCATTTTAACAGATATATTTACCAAAATTACACAAAAATATCTCGAAATACGAAAGTGTAAATTTATTCAATAAAATCGCCATTGGCTTTAACCATGGCCTCCAGACAACTTCGGTATCTCCTGCAACTCTTCTGGACGATCTCCTTGTGTTAATTGGTGAATGCTGGCATAATACTTGCATTCAGTTCACCTTTGGTGTCACAAAGAACTTTTTTGGTCTCTCGCCCAACTGCGTCCCAAACATAATAATCAAAGGGGTTGTAGTCTGGGGAGTTAGGGGGTGATGTGATCGCAGAATTGTCTGACAGCCATGATTGGGTTTACCTATTTGTGTAGCACGGTGCAGTCCTGTTATCAGACATAAAGTCTTGCAGCAGCCATCATCGTAACCCAGGGCAGTACTACCTCCTCAAGTTACATGATGTAGACCACCGTGTTGAATTGGGGGCCTGTGGGGAGATGAATGGAGGCATAACATCATTATCATAGTGATCACTCCAAACATCTTCATAATCACCATTAGAGACATCCAACTATTTCAAAATCCTTCGCACTCTCGTCAGATTGACACGTAAACACTCTGAAATATTCGTATTGGAGCTTCCGGCGCGAATGCCAAGCAGTACAGCATGCCGTTTCCAAATTTCTGGCGGAGTGAATTGTGTCATGGTCCTCTTTTTCTCACAGACGGTGACAAACTAACCCTACTCTATTGTGCAATCAACAAATTCAAAAATAATCAACGCGCATGTGCGAAATTGAAATATTAAATGCGGACAATTTACCCATCGTGCCTTATATATATATATATATATATATATATATATATATATATATATATATATATATATATATATATATAGTCTTAGTACAGTCTATTTTAATCCATATTTTTTTAAATACCATTAATCCGAGTTTATTTTAAATATAAAATATAGATCCCGTCTATTTTAAATACAATATATATATATATATATATATATATATATATATATATATATATATATATATATATATATATATATATATATAGTCTTAGTACAGTCTATTTTAATCCATATTTTTTTAAATACCATTAATCCGAGTTTATTTTAAATATAAAATATAGATCCCGTCTATTTTAAATACAATATATATATATATATATATATATATATATATATATATATATATATATATATATATATATATATATATATATATATATATATATATTCGGATTATTGTCCTCATCCTTGTTGTCATATTCATCACAACGTTTCGTCCGTTGTACGCTCCGGCTTTCGTTAGGTGGTTGGAATGTCGAACTGAACCCTTTATTTCGCTCTGTGCTATGTGTTCTCAAGGGCACATGGCACAGTGGATAAAGACGTTGGTTAGATTCACTGACATGACCCAAAGAGGGGTGAGTTCAATACCTGGTGAGGGCAGTGGCGAACATGCTGAGAGGAATGAAAGGCCCAATATATCCATGAAATGTACATGCTGTTCCGCATTTTTTTGACACAGTTCAAGTCACGGGATACATCGCATCTCAAGTTACTTTAACACTTAAAAAGATTGATGTTTGCTTGTTCATTAAAATATTACTAGTTCCGAACCATTGTGGAAGTCCCCACCCTTTTAAACTTAAGTAGTAGAAGATCTGGTGATCCGATTTTGTTCCACAAAAATAGCAGTTCTCGGGGGAAAAAAGCTGTCGGAGTGGAACTTCTTCCTTATAATTGGAATTTTGTAGGAAATATGGGTGAGGCAACTGGGTGGGTGCAGCCTGGTGAGTCCTCGATATGTCTAAACTGGTGGAAGTAAAGGGAGGGCTTCATCTGAACATTTGCTCTGTAACGATTGAGTAGTGATAGTCTTTATATATTTTCCTATTCTTTTCTCTTCTTTATTCTGAATTTTCTCTTTGATAACTCTTGGGATCTTTATATTTTGACAAGTCAACTCAGGGTAGAACTGAATGAGGTGTGTGATGTATTAGGTTGGTGCAAAAATAATGACGTAATAATGTCGTTTTTTGACCTACTTTTTAACGTCAAAAAACGACATTATTACGTCATTATTTTGGCACCAACCTAATAAATGTAAGAGGAAGTAGAAGTTTATGGGGATGAAGAAGACAAATAAAGATTCAACCTTGACTGGAACCTACTAATACTGTAGTGTTCAGGGAAGCATCTACGAGGGAGTCAGTACCACAATGTAGGAGTAATTAGGAAAAATCTGTCTGAGTGGAACCCCATTCTTAAACTTAGGAATACTGAGGATATGTATATATATATATATGTATATATATATATATATATATATATATATATATATATATATATGTGTGTGTGTGTGTGTGTAAGAACAATTGTCTCATACGACACAATGAGAGTCGTGCGAGACAATTTACATCTTACATTTCAACCGTTCGTCCATGCTTAGAACATTGCTACCGCATATGGTCCAGTGTACCTGCTATTTACCTTGAGCTCGTTGACAAAATCCAAAGAAGAATTAGCAATATTACTGGTCATGATCTGGCTGCTCAGCTCTAATCACTTTTCCACCGCCGTAAAGTTGCCTCTCTGTGCCTTTTCTATAAATACTTTCATGTTAATTTTTCTGATTCGCTCTTCGCTATTGTACCTAGACTTTTGAATTTAAGCGCATTACTAGACTGATGTCGAGATCACATCAGTTTACAGTTGAGCTGGCTAGATGCAACCGCAAATTCAATGTTAACAATTTCTTTTCTCGCATTTCTCGCTTGCGAAATTTTCTTCCGGTTCCATGTTTCCCAGCCAACTTTAATGTACAAAAAATTAAATGCAATTTCAGTCACTATCTACTGTCTTCCTGATTATTCTTTTCACTTCCCGCTCATTAGTAATGCTTATGTTTCTAATCCCTTCACACCGTGTAACCACTTATGTCTTAGTGGCTTTACTGCCTTGCATCGGGTGATACAGATTAAAAAATGTTGGTGATTTAACTCAGTGGGTGTAGCATGGTACGTCCTAGGTGTAAAATTACGAACTGGTTGAACAAAAGAAAGGATCTCATCTGAACATATGCGATGGGTTATCAATAGGCGTGCAACTTTGCGCTTGTGGAGAAAGAGGCTGTAGAGTGGAAAATAAGTCATCTCTTACAAGACCGCATAATCGATTTTGAACATTTGTCACCCAAATAACTAACAGCTTCTGCATACACAAACGATCAAGAATTATAAAGAGAACATATTCCCTGGATAGCTATAGTCTTTCAACAGAATTAGGCCGTGAACATAATCAATAATTTCAGAACTTGACTCCATTAAAATCTTTCTAGACCGTACTGCATGTTGAGCTTCAGAATTTCCCTCTGAAAGTTTGGCGCTCCACTTTGGCTTAGTATGACAGGAACTTGTCACCTTATGTTTGCATCACACACTCATAGATTTCTTTTGAAATTTTCTTCTCCAGGAACAGGAACAGGAACAGGAACATCATAACGATACGCAGTTCAACAGCACAACAACTCTCCGTTGACATAGTTCAGACAATAAGTTGAAACAACTTCAGAAGGAAACGGTACAATCTTGGCATTTGTACTATATTGCATAAAGGAATTATCTTTCCAGCATCACTGATAAAATAATGTTCCATTTAGCTAAGAATCTACAAAACTGCCATATATATATATATATATATATATATATATATATATATATATATATATATATATATAAGGTAAAGAATAATGTGTACAAAAAGTAGGGATACACTTTTTTTTAATATTTACATTTATTTATTACAATTACTGTCTTTTTGTCTGTTTTCTCTTAATCTCTGACGAAGCTTTAACAAAAGGGAAACATGTTAGATTGTTAAACATATCCTTTTTGTTCTTTATCTTATTATCCTGTCGGGTTCCGATCAATATTTGATCTACACATGATCTACATTTGATCTTTAACTCATATATATATATATGTATATATATATATATATATATATATATATATATATATATATATATATATATATATATATATATGTATGTGTGTGTGTGTGTGTGTGTGTGTGTGTAGAGGGTGAACCAAAAGTAGGTATATACTTTACATGTTTTTCTACATCTTATTAAATTTACATTTATTTATTACAATTACATTTCTAATGATATACTTAAAATTCCCAATACACATCGCACAGACAGACAAGCGTCCCGACATTGTATTGTGGTCCGACTCAAAAAAGACTGTCTTCCTAATAGAGTTAACAGTCCCTTGGGAAGAGAACCTGGTGGAGGCACACGAACTAAAGAAACACCAGTACGAGTCACTGCGTGCCGAATGTATGGAAAATGGTTGAACGTGTAACGTGATGCCTATTGAGATTGGGTGTCGTGGTTTCCGAGACATTTGGTCATTTCCTTCCTTTCAAAAATAGGCATCACTGGCCGTTGGTTGAAAAGCGTTTCGTATCGCTTTCAAAAAACTGTTCAGCACGCGTCAAGTTGGATTTGTTCGAGATCAAAACGTGCAAATAAAATGCGTGTAACATCACGACCTAACATGCGCAAGTGGAATATTTGCGTGGTCGTCTATAACGATTTTTACGAGCGCGCCAATAACGGCAAACGCGTTCAGGAAACTTTCATTACGGATAGAATTTACTTAAAGGAACGATCAATTAGCTTATCTTCATACCCTGCCTGGTGAAAAACGCTACTGGTGGCGCCAGTTGGTGGTGGTCCGGACATAGCCACCGAAACCGTGATATCACCTCTGTTCGGCGGCTGATGAAGACAGGATATCGCACGTGCTAACACACGTTATATGTTAAAAATTGTTTCTCACTGTTTAATTTCGTAAGTGCTCGAAATGTCCTCCTTGAACCTTGTAACATTCTTCGAATCTCTGCAGAACAATGAGACACACACAGTAAAACACAAATTACGATCCGCATCAATGTCAATAAATGCTTCCAAAATGTCCTCTTTTAATTCGTCAACTGAGTGGAGATTTTACTCATAAAGATTATTCTTTATTACGCACCACCACAAAAACAAGTTGTCTATATACTGCTTTAGAATCCACTTTCTTTGTTCTCGACTCAAATTATTTGACATTATTCCGGTTGCCGGTTGCCTCTAGCTAGGATCGCAACCCGACTGTATTGTCGTCAGTCGGAAATTCTACCACTAAGCCGTTGGCACACGGGCAGGATTAAAGGGGAATTTAAGCGTATTTATTTTTTAGATAAACTCACATTGACTGAGAGAACTCGATTCGATTTACCGAAGGGTCATGCATTATTGGCCGTAATAGCTACTGTTTCCTCACCGAAGCCCGTTGTTGCAGTTAGTATGACGTATCCCTCATATCGTAACGGTCCGGGTTTCAGTTCTCGGCAGTGAATGCGTGCTTCTGATGAGTCTCCAAATATAGGACAAAACGTTTATATATATATATATATATATATATATATATATATATATATATATATATATATATATATAGAGAGAGAGAGAGAGAGAGAGAGAGAGAGAGAGAGAGAATTAATTCGCTCCAAGCAAGAGAATAATGCCACTGAGACGCAAGACGCTACTGGTAGTGAAAGAGAAGGAAAATACTTTAGAAGGAACTGGAAACCCAATCCTAAACAGGAAACAATGAATAAACTTCTACTCCTGTTCAAAAGACCGCGGAGGCGAGTGAAACGGGTGATAGGTGAACCTATCTATATGAGACGGTATGATAAATATAAATATAAATCCTATCTCTGACATGTCAAAAATAGTTATGTTATATACTCATAATATCTTCAGCTGTAAACCAGATAAATTTGCTACAATTCGTCGTCGCAACTCCTGTGGAGTGACTGTGGTGACTTATTTTTAGAGACGATATCTCCTTGACTTTGCCTATGATGTTCCTCTGCCAATTAGATGTAAGGTGTGATCCGAAACAACAATCTGTCGTAATGACCATCATCTTTTTACAATGCCCGAGAGGTTTTATCGTTCGCTTTCTGGCCATGAAAACCGGGTTCGAATCTCACTGTGTCAGGGAGGTGACATCTTGTTGTAATCAGCATGGGAAGGCGGTACCTCGGATTGATCCAAGCTTTGTGAGTGAAATTTGGTAGAAGAAACTCTGCTAGGTTGGCTCTGTGGGTGTTGAACAAACATAAAATTTATGAATTATCAATCGATTTTTTTTTTCACATTTTGTACCCATTTTTGAGCAGTAAAAGCTTAATCAATCATCAGTGCATTTTTATGTCTTTACAATTCCAGGTAAATTTAATATGCCTTTATTTTTTAAAAATCTACTTCTAATTCGACGTAACTTTCTATATCTTTCAATAACTTGAAGTTATTGGGTGCAACTTGAAGATGTTGGATGACGGACGAAAAAAATATTCTCTGAAATTAAAGAAGAGATACTCCAGTCTGAAAGTGACAAATGGGGAGAATATAAGACAAATGAAAATACTTCCAATTCCATCTTTATTATTGTTTGCTCTATAGATCTATCATAAGGAGAACGGACACTTTCATGCGTCAAAATAATTTGTCGATTTCATTACAGCCGCCAACAAAAATACGTTTTTATATTCCGATGCTTTATTCAAACAAGCCAGTTGCTCAATGTAGTGCTGTAACCATGAATTAGATTAGACTTATTTTGGTAAATAAAATAAGAATGCGCCCTATAATCTAACAGTTGCAGTAACTTTAAAGATTTAATGAAAGTTTAAAATTAGAGCAGAGTTTCTTTACAAACTAGAAAGCCCTGCTCAGTATTTTGCGGAAAATACCTTCAGCTTTCATAAATACATTGAATTTAAAATATTAAAAGTAAATTTGTAAACACTTATTATTTATTTATTATATTCTGCTTATTTATTCATTTAATTTCAGAAACGATGGGCATCTGTAATAGAAATCGTTAAATGAAGTCTCTATGCAATATTAAAGGAAAGAAATAATAGCAGTTGATCCATGATCTGTCTACAAAATTGTAATGAAGACTTCCTTTTGAATTTTAAACTCAAACAAAAGTTCTCATAATATATTCCATTTAGGCTCTTCTGGATCTTGAAGTTTCGTAATAAATCTATTCTTCATTGCCAGTAACTATGTTCAAAAATATATTTTCCTGTATTGAACAATACAGAGAAAGACAACTGCGTTTCCGTAAATTTATGTGGAATCCATATTGGGACCTTTTGAATTTGTCTATGGTTGTAAAGTTAGTAATTGCACAAGGTAAAAAAGGAAGACTGTCCTTCAAAAATACTTCTAAGACTACTTTGTGGTAGTGTATTGTTTTAAAAACGGTTGTGTTGACAGCTTTTGCATCAATATATAAGAATACTGTATTAATTTTATGAATAAATTCTTACAAATCCTCCACTGTCATACACCAAAAAAATGAAATCTCATAATTATCAGACGTTGAAAACCTATTTACTAACGTTTTTGTTAAGGAAATAATTGATATTATTTCAAACAGTAAGCATCATCATTCTTCTCTCCTACCTTTAAAAGACGGTGTTGCTATGGGCAGACCTTTAGGCCCTTTATTCACTACTTTTTTTATGTGATTCGTCTTGAAAACAAAATATTTAACGGCTCAAATAAAAGCACTATATACGTAAGATACACAGACGATATTTTCATAAAAACTATTAGGTTGGTGCAAAAATAATGTCGTTTTCTCACATAGTAACATATGTGAGAAAACGACATTATTTTTCCACCAACCTAATAGTTTTTAGCAGCCTGAGAGTTATATTAGGTTTGTGCAAAAATAATGTCGTTTTCTCACATAGTAACATATGTGAGAAAACGACATTATTTTTCCACCAACCTAATAGTTTTTAGCAGCCTGAGAGTTATATTAGGTTGGTGCAAAAATAATGTCGTTTTCTCACATAGTAACATATGTGAGAAAACGACATTATTTTTCCACCAACCTAATAGTTTTTAGCAGCCTGAGAGTTATATTAGGTTTGTGCAAAAATAATGTCGTTTTCTCACATAGTAACATATGTGAGAAAACGACATTATTTTTGCACCGACCTAATAAAATTGCTAATGATAATATATATAGCTTAAAGAAAATTTTGAGAAAAAATTCGTTTTAAAGTTTACTTTTGAATAAAATATTAACATTATTATTCTAGATGTACTTATTGATTACAACGGGCATAATTTTATAAAATCATCCAGTTCTCATTCTTGTCTCCTAAATAAACTACAAAAGTGAATATTCTGAAAGATAAAAATTGCTGTCATTAACAATTTAATTCAAAAAGCAAAATTAATTTCCTCGTCTAAAACAATTTTTCATAAGATAATTGAGTAACATAAAACAAACAGTTATTAACAACGGTTTTTCTAATTATCTTGTTGACAATCAAATCAGACTTCACTAATGCAACAATAATTTTAATATAAACCCGAGTAAGATTAAAAAATAATGCCTCCAATATATTTTACATAAATCAAATTCACCACAAACTATAAAAAGGGTGCAAATACAATAAAAAAAGATGAGACATAAAATTAAACCTGCTGATAAAAATACATATTTATTATATATCATTTATTATAAAATTAAGAACAGTAACCTAATTATGAAGAATAATATTTTCCAACTCCCCAGCCACAACCCACTACTACATATGACTAATGTTTACTAATTTATTTGATCAATCGGAGATTGCATATCTGTAAATAATAAACAAAATATGTTTCCTATAGGTTACACAACAACCACTTCTTCATGCAAGATTTCACGCCATTTATTTGAACAAAGTGCAATTAAGCAATACTCTAACAAACACCAATTATAACTATAATAAATTTAAACAGATTCTCTCTAAAAATACTCCATAAATCCAATAGCAAAAATACTAAAGATTATTGAGGCTATTTACATTCAACAAAAGTAACCGATTTGAAATTTATTCTTTATCCATCAGCCGTCTCAGGTTTCATATATCATTGTTCTAGATTATTTCCTATTAATAGCGCTGACACAGTTTATAACTTTCACGGAAGATCGTGTTTTCCATCTTCAATCAATAAACGTTATATTTGTGTGTGTGCATTCATGTGCGTCAGCCTCTCTCTGTTACACTATGAAACTATAAAAATACGTTACTACAGTAAAAATATCAAAAATATTTATCTGAACAAAGTGCAATTAAGCAATACTCTAACAAACACCAATTATAACTATACATTTAAACAAATTCTCTCTAAAAATACTCCATAAATCCAATAGCAAAAATACTAAAGATTATTGAGGTTATTTACATTCAACAAAAGTAACCATTCATTAATAAAATAACTATTGTCTAAAATCCCGTATTCTTGAATGTATTTTTGAAAGTATATTAAAAATATTACATTTCTTTACATGTTACAAGTATACATTGTTTTTACTCGTTGCCAACATGACATTCTACGTTCTATTACATTGGATTAAAAAAAATATAACAGCACTTGAAACAATAATGAATCCTTTAAATCGAATGCTTGGGCATAACATAAGATTTGGGTATAGATTTTTCTGCTGGTATAGAGAGAAAAGATTAAATCAATTACTAGGTCTGCTACTAAGAAAGTTGGTTCTCTATGTCGTGCTAAACAATTTTTTCTCGCCATAATCTGTTACATGGTTATAAGTCGACCATTTGGCCATGTATTGAATATTACCGTTACGTCTAGTCTTGTATTGCTGTTATGTATTTAGAGATTCTAGATATAAAATTAACTTGTACTGTTATTGGTCATGACCTGGCATCTCGGCTTCAGTCACTTTCCCACCACCGTAATGTAGCTTCGCTGTGTATTTTCTATAAATATTTTCATGTTAATTGTTCTGATGAGCTCTCCTCTTTGATACTTTGCTCTTACTAATTCAAGCGAGGTACTAAATTGCCATATAGGTTATTTTACAGTTGAAATGTCTAAATACAACCGTAAGGTCTATGCAAGCAGTTTCTTCTCTCGCACTTCCTGCTTGTGGAACTCTGTTTCGGTTTCTTGCTTTCCAATCAACTTTGATCTTCAAAAATTTAAATTCAATGTCAATCGTTATCTTCTGTCTTCTTAATTCCTGTTTTTTTTTTTATTATTCTCTCACGCACAGTATCTCCTTGTGTCATAATAGCTTTATTGCCTTGCTTTGTGTGAAATGGTTAATTTTTTCCCCATCTAAAATAGTACCATTGGCATTTTAGAAAAAAACGGTTAATAGACATATAATACCTGTTCTTTTTTAAGAATTGTTTGGAAGAACAATAACTGCCAAAATACATGGGGAGGTGTCCAGATCACCTGGAGATTGTGTTCAAGCCTGTAACAGATTGTCGCTATTCAGTGTTGAACTATGTGTTCACACAGTTCATATTTAGATAGTTTTTGTCCTGGATATATATATAGCTGGCGAATGCCTTTCTCTGATGAATAATTTCATTGCTTAATGATGAAAAAATAACATTTATTTTTCCCAACAAAAAAACATTTATTTTTAAAAGCTATCTCCTTTCTTATGTAACGATTTTTATTCTGTAAACCAAATGAATCGAAAACTATGTAAAACGAAATTTATTTCAGGTTGAAAGTCAGCTAAAAGCTCTGGCAGACGACGGACTTATTGATCAACTGGCACCGTATGTATTCACACACATACACACACAAAGACGAACACACACACACACACACATATATATATATATATATATATATATATATATATATATAGAGAGAGAGAGAGAGAGAGAGAGAGAGAGAGAGAGAGAGAGGGGGGAGATAACAGAAAGGATAAAAAAAATTCGTGGTATTTTATGTTAATAAAATGAAATCATTTTGTCGATAAAATTTAATTTCAATTTTTTTCAAATTTCCCTAAGAAAAATAAATAGATCGATAAATCAATATGCATAAGTGGGTGCCAAAATATTTACGCATGGATAATAACTTTTTTTAGATTGTTTCCCTTTTAAAATAACAGTTATTTAGCGAGATTAAATTACTAATATTTAATATAATATCACTAAGAATTATATTATTACGAACAATTAATACACTGTATTCACTAAATTATTTATACATTGGTATGAATTAATTGCATTTTATTTATATTTTAACGTAACATTTTTTAATGAAAGAATTTTCGCATTTGTAATAAATGTGTGCAGGAGGCACGGTGACGTAAAGGATGGCTGTTTGGATTAAGGAATTGGAAAACCTAGTTCGAATTCCACTTGAATCCATTGTATTCACTTACGCACTATTACCCTTGGGAAAGGTGTGAATCCTCTTCTTCTCCCCACAGCTGTGGGTAAAATAGCGGACAGACCGGGTTCTATAGCCTTGGATGGCAACTGATCTACCGCAAAAATAAATCGCATCCTACTGCGGGGAAAATGTGCCTGGTATCGAATGATACATGATCGCCTAAGCGTGTATCGCATATGACTGACTGACTAAATGCGTATCGAATTGTAACATTTATATCGTTTTGTTTATTTTTTATTTATTTATTTATTTTTTGTTGTATCATACCTACGGACGATAATCGGTATGTCCCCATTCACATAAATGCAGTAGTAAATACTGTATGTTGGTCTGCAGTTGGAGATTCGTTTCCAGCTGTGCTGATCAAACTCTATACTTCCGGGCAGAGAGGATCTCCAGACGAGGCTATGTCGAAGGGCAGAGTATCGTCTCTGGAAACAGCTACCGACCCTGTTTTATACAGGGTCTATGGAGAATTTTTGGCCGAGCCTATGGGCTCGGATGCCCCACATTAAATTCGGCCATGTCCCACATCTGACCGCGTGGGGCGTTTGGTATATATCATGCAGTTGGAGATTCATTGTGGAATTCACTTGATTCACTTCTAACAGTTGACTAATTCTCCTACGCGCCGCTGGCGAATCTTATATGTGTTGTTCGTGTCCTAAGTATTATTGTTCATTACCAACCTTCGTGCGATTATTCTATTCAGCAACCTTCCCTTAGTTATAATAATTTTTAAGTTATGGTTTTGTATAGGCGTTTGTCACCATTATTGATCATTCAAACAGTTTTAACAACAGCATTAATATAAAATGGTTTTATATAATTATAAGACCATTTTATATTACTGCGGTTGTTAATACCAAGAGTATTAACGATATTTTTATACTCTTTATTCATAATATATATTCTTTCATATTTATTGACTGATTTTGACTATTTATCATTAAATAGAAATTATGATCATAGTAAGAATAAGTAGTACAATTGACGAACTCTTTACTCTGATATCTAGTGCAAAATATATGTGTGTGTGCTTGTTTGTGTATGTATGTATATTTAAATTTTAATTTTTAATTTTAACTTGATTCTTGCACTGGAAATCAAGTGGTTTAATATTATGTTAATATTCTTTTGATTTTAACTTGTGGGTAACATTCAGAGAGGTTTAATAATTCAGTAATTCCCCCTTGGCACGGAAGGGACCTTGGCCCTTATTCTGCAACCTTCCTGGAGATGGTTTCTCGATAAAACCGCCCATCTTTTTGTATTGTGTGCTAGTTTATAGGAGTGGATAGGCTCGACTATCTCTCGGTCAGTACTCATTCTATGACTATTGAACAGAGATAGAGAAGGTTTATCTCTTATTTTCTGTTTAGGATGAGGTTTACCAGTTTCCTTTCTTTCAGGGTTTTAATAATTTAACTGTCTTAACTTTTTGGTGATTTCACTGGGGGTTTTTTTTGTTTTGTTTTTTTCGGGGGGGGGGTATGTATGTGTGTGTGCGTGTGTCTGTGTGTGTGAGCGCGCGCATGTGTGTGTGTGTTTTCCTTATGAGGGTACTGGGTTGGCAGTTTTCTGGTTGCTGCATCCCGATTGGTAGTAAGGAGACATAGCTCTTTGGTTGCGATTAGAGAAGCTACTCTGGTCAAAAGTCTCATTATAAAGGGATATTTGCAATGCCAAAGGTGCATGTTGTTTTGGTGGGCAACAATGAGGCCACATTATTATTTAGTCTTAGCTACCTTTCGTGCGGTTTGTACTTCTACAGACGATGACCAATGATAATTACTTTGACCTTTTTCTCCTTAAATATAATCTTCGTATGACAGTTACAATTAACAAACGTGTAAACAAAAAATCACCTATCTCCGTCAATCTTTCTTTCTTCAATACTCGTGGTATTTGTACAATTTTCTGTAGGTTGTTATTTTTTTCTCTTGAAACGTTCTTCAGGTGTCTTGCCACATTGCGAAACTAATTTAAATTTTATTTCGCTAGCAATAAATTCTCTGTTTCAGGCCATATTCTTCTTTGCTGAAAAGGTTCTAAGATATATATATATATATATATATATATATATATATATATATATATATATATATATGCATGACCTTGGTGTTTACATTCGGGAAAAAACATCTAATGGCAAGAGAATTGTCTTTTGACTCTCTAGATGATTCTTTCACGTGTTTTCGACTTTATTGCACTCTGTTAGCTTTCACTTTTACCTTTATCAATCCCCATCTTCTCAGGACTGTCACATATTAAGCATATATCTGGCAATATAGAAATGACGCTCTCGCTCTCTCTCTCTCTCTCTCTCTCTCTCTCTCTCTCTCTCTATCTATCTATCTATATATCTATCTATCTATTTTTTCATTAATTTTAATGCTCATCAAGTCACGTGGCTTAATCATTCTAATGCTCCTGATGTTGCCGGTACTCAGACTTTCAATTTTTCCGTTGGTCAGTCTATTAGTCAAATATTGAATTTTCTTAATCGTTTCCTTAATAATTCTGATCCAAAAGCTTCTTTACTTGATGTGTGCCTTACCTCCTCTTATAGTTCTTGGCAATTTTGATCATGCTGTAGTATCTGTTACTTCTTTCTATTAATAGCGTACTGATTGGGATTCATTTCGTGACTTCGAGATGCTCCTTGCTTTGATATTTTTATCCTGCCTATTTAGAATTGTGCATCTGAAGTTTTTTGGGTTAAAACCAGTATCGATGCTTTTGTATCTTCTCGGAAATACTAGGTGAAATCACAATCTTTTTCTTGGTTTAAACCAGCCTGTTCAGCCGCTATAGCCCACAGGAATCACTTTTTCCAGCTGTACCAGCGTGACACTTCCGATCACAATAGGCGTCTTGTGTCTACTCGTAAACGTGTCTTCAAAAACAAATCTTTGTTTGCTGATATCGTTTAGACTCACACAAATTCTCCTGACTACTAACAGCTCTATAATAGTGTTAAATAAGAGTAAGCCTTCTATTCCTTCTTTCTTCATTCAATTTGAGATGTTAACACCTGATGATAAAATCTCATTAGATTCTATTCTTGACTCATCTGGAGTATCTTTGCCTGACTTCCATTTAGTCTCTATTATGTGGTATGCATATAATTCCGCCAATGCTTTCTGCTGTCATCTCTAAACTGGATCACTACAAAGCACGCAGTCTTGATGGTATGCTTACAATGGTATTTAAGAAATGCGCAAAATGAACTGGCTCATGTTCTTCATATGCACTACAATAAGTGCCTTGCTGCTTCTTGCTTTCCTGCTTGTTGGAAATACTTTTCTATAGTTCCAGTCATTAAGAACGCAAGTGAACCGTCTGATCTTTCCACCTTTATTTAACAACGTACTGAAGGATCTAATTAATTCTGAAATGGTTGACTATCTCAATTCGATAGGTCTTTTTTCAGATAAGCAATATGGCTTTCTCTAGGTCAACTCAAATGCTAATGTATTGACAGCTATTGCTATCAAGTTTTAAATAAGAATAGTAAAGCTTCGGCTATTACGCTATTTACATTATTCGGACTGTTTTCCTCGTCTTTATTGTCATATTCACGACGTTTCGGCCGTTGTATCGAATTTCTTCAGGTGGTATATGTTGAAATGTTGAACCGAATCTTTTATTTAGTCTTGGGGTTAAATTGTTCCACATGCTTTTTTTTTTTTTTTTTTGATATCTTACTTTCAGTTAATTCTCTTGAGTATCTCAACTCTCCTAGTTTTTGCTCCCTCTGCTATGGCCAGGTATTGAACACGCAACGCAAGTCACTTCTGGATTATTCAACCAACGTTTTTATCCACCGGGGACATCCATGAGTGAATTTTCATCAATGACTTTCCTGATGTCATCAGTTCTGAAATATATTTATTCTTGTCTTAATGGTAAATCTGATTTATTCTATAAGCTCAAATTGGCAATCTGTTGTTAACTGGAGCAAGAAATGACTTGTTAATTACAACATCATTAAAAAAAATGATCTCTTTTAATCATCTGAGAGAACTATTTTTGCCTACATAATCATGGCTAATTCGAATCCCAAGAGAGTGACATGGAGTATATTATATTGAATTTATTGCTAGGTTAGCTGCTAGGAAAGTTGGTTCACTTAGTTGTGCTAAACAATTTTCTCGTTAGAAAGTATCTTACACTTTTATAAGTCTACCATTCGTCCATGCATTGGATATTGCTGTCACGTGTGGTCTGCTGCGCCTGCTATGTATTTAGAGACTCTTAATGATAAAACACAAAAAAGTATCTGCAATATTATTGGTCCTGATCTGACATGTCGGTTTCAGTCACTTCCCACCGCCGTAATGTAGCTTCCCTGTGTCTTTTCTATGAATATTTTCATGGTAATTGATCTGATGAAGTTTCCATTTTGGTACGTAGACTTTATCACTTTAAGCGTACAACGAGATTGGCGGCAAGATCTCATAATTTTACATTTGAAATGAATAGATGTAACCGTAAGTTCTATGTTAATAGCATCTTCTCTCGCACTTACCGCTTATGGAACTCTCCTCTAGCTTCTTGCTCTCCAGTCAACTTTGATCTTCAATGTCAATCGCTATCTGCCTTCTTAATTCTTGTTTTATTGTTCTCTTTTCTTTTTGTTTTTTCTCATATTCTCTCACACTCAGTAACTCTTTATGTAGTGATGACTTTATTTCCTTACTTGGGGTGGAATGATTGAATAAAAAAATCAATTTCCGTAATATTTCTCTATTCCGAATTATTATTATGTTTCAAGTATATTTTTATTTCCTGATAAAACATCACTGTTTTCTGCCTTGGAATAGTAAAAACAATTGAAACTAGTACGACTATTACAAACTTAGCGATATCAGTTTTCCTTGTGTATTCCTTGGCTTTGTCTACCTTAAGAAAGGAAGCGATATGTTGTACCAATGGTGATGAAACTTAAAATCTTAATTTAACTAATATTTGAGGGTCATATCTGAAGATACATGTGGGAGAATTCTTCCTTTATGATGCTTCAACTTATCGATTACTTTCAAATACATTTCATTCTCGCGAAACTTTTTGTTCAAAATAATTATTTGAGGTTTATAAATGCTATTTCTCTAGTCTTGAATAGGCAATTATAATAATTATAGGATTTTAAATAACCATTTCAGTAAATAATATTTTAGTACGACAAGAAACACACGTTCACTTAGGAAACGGATTGGTTACGAAAAGTAACATGTGTTTGGAGGCTAGACCTGACACGAAAAATCTAAATCATGGACGAGTATTTATTTCATAAAACTATAATTGGATTAAGAAAAAACAGTGTTGTTGTTTTTTTAAACATTTAAATTATCGTGGAGAACTTTTAGCAGCATTTACTGTTATCTGGATCTTTGCAAAGTAAAACGAGTTTTCAGGTGTTAACACCGGTAAATTATTTTAGATGTGTGTAGTTTGACAGTTCTTAGATGTTTAAAAAATTTCGAAATTTACGAAACACCATTGTCCAAAAATTATATATATATATATATATATATATATATATATATATATATATATATATATATATATATTGTATCAGCTGAAATATCTTTAGATCATAGTCATTAACATTAAAAGCTTTGAACAGTTGGATCATTTTTGATATTGTTGGCTCAGTATAAATTCTAGGTGAAAAAATATTTAAATAATAATTGATTTTCGAAGGGTGGTGGACATTTGAGTGCTGTCTATTGAGTTAAGGAAGCCTCCTCTTATTCAAAAGAGTACTTAGTTTGGAACTTCATAGGCTTAATCAGATATCCCTTACAAAAAAATCTGCAAGTTTCTTTTTCAGTATTGCCATCAGCTTCCTTATCGTGATCTCCTTAATCTCGCCCACGGCATGAAATTTCAATTTTCAACTGTGATTTTTACCGTTGGAAAAAGCTAAAAGTTGCAGAAATCAAAATCTGAGAACTCACCTGCATGATGTTATATTTTTGAAAAAAAAAAAATGCACGTGATATTGTGAATGCGACACTCACAGTGGAAAAGTCATTTAAAGGCGCTTTAGTGCCGATTGAGAAACTTAATGGGGAGGTTCAGTTTACGAATGAACAAGAAGGTTTCCTTTTATCGGTTACCAAGTGACATGAAAGCCGCGCAACCGATTATTGAAATATTCAAAATGGCTTGAAGCTCTGCAGAGTCATATATGAATCCTGATTCCAAACAATTTAGCTGTTACATATAAATAAATTCCTGTCACTCGAACTTTTTCTTCTGAAATTAAATCTGCTAAAAGCTCTTCTTCCAATCGAAAATTGCTTAGTCAAACACTGACATCATCTTCTGGTCATTATCCGCATACCCCAGTTCGTACGTATTATCGCCATTTCTTGCTTTCTTTCACAAGAGCGTCTGACTGGGCTTGGCAAATTCAATTAAATTTCTGTTTTATTTGTGCCAACCTGATGACCCCGGCGCCAGCATTACTGAAGCGAAAGCTGGTCGCTACATTCTTAGCCCCAAACGCCCATCCCCCAATTATTCTCGACGCCGCCCCAACAATAAATCGTTCAATTAATCAATCAGCCGATCAATTCCCAAGTCCGTCTCATCGATCTTTCATTTCTCCGTGCCTTACTCTGCTATAAGTGTCAGGTGACGTGTTTTCATCTTGTTCACATATATTTTTCTTTCCTATATTTGTTCATTACCCACCTCTCTGTCTCTCTGTCTCAGTCTCTGTCTCTCTGTCTCTTTGTCTCAGTCTCTGTCTCTCTGTCTCTTTGTCTCAGTCTCTGTCTCTCTCTTTTCTTTTGATATTTGCTAAACTTAGCACAGCATCAAATTAAATGCGATGAAATGGAAGAGAAAGGTTGAACTAGAATTGGTTTCCAAATGAGAAGATTATAAATGTCGCGAAAATCAGCGTTCTAACTCTTTTTTTTTTATTATTATTCGTTTTATGGTAACGGTAGGAAATTCGTAAAGTATGAGGTAGAGTTGGCTTGTCTATTTATATTGTGCCATGACATTGTTATTTTAAAGGTTTTCCATGTTTTACTTTCATTTCCTTCTTTTCATCTTTGCTGTCTTGTGCTAGGTTTTTTTTAAAATATGTTTATCACGTCCATTTTCTTTTTTACATTGTTGTTTTTTTCTCGTTTTCCCTAATATTTTGCGTTTGCGTCTCGTGTTTCTTTTCATCGGTTCTCTTTTCTATTGTCTTCTCGTTTCTCTCATTTACTTTTATTATTTTTCCTTTATCATGACTTCTTGTCCTTTTCTTTTTTCTGCTTCTTTTTTTTTTTTTTCTCTCTGGGGCATGAAACCCATACCTTCACCAATCGTTGGACAATAGTCTCCCGTACATGATGTAATCGTTTGCGTACCTCTGGACAGTTAAACGGCGTACAATTAAACATATTTTCCCAAACCTAACGCCTGAAAATTCCATAGCTACAAATTTTGAGGGATGTTGCAACATAAATTAAAACACTTAATTATGTGCTAGTAACAACTTGATAACTATGAATAAAGTTTAGTAGATTGACGGTCACACACACATATACATATATAATCAAATGAGAGAAAGAACACACGAAAGAATAGTACACTGTTCGAAACATTTACATTTAAAAAGTGCTCAATAAAAGTAAAGCAATATATTATTTTATTATAATATATTATAACAAAAACATGTTGAAATCGATAAACAATAGCTTTCGTGTCTCGGCACTATGTTGTACCTCTTCTTATCTTACCATCGTCTGAATAGGTGCAACAGAGAGCAGAAACACGAAAGCTATTGTCTAGAAATTTAAACATGTTTTTGTTATAATATATCTATATATATAATAAACTAATATATAAATAAATATGCATGTGTGCGTGTATCAATATATATATATATATATATATATATATATATATATACCCGTGTGTGTATCAATATATATATATATATATATATATATATATATACATATATATATGCGTGTGTGTATCAATATATATATATATATATATATATATATATATATATATATATATATATATATCCGTGCGTGTATCAATATATATATATATATACATATATATATGCGTGTGTGTATCAATATATATATATATATATATATATATATATATATATATATATATACATATATATATGCGTGTGTGTATCAATATATATATATATATATATATATATATATATATATATATATATATATATATATATCCGTGCGTGTATCAATATATATATATATATACATATATATATGCGTGTGTGTATCAATATATATATATATATATATATATATATATATATATATATATATATATATATATTATAGTGAGTAAGAGCAAGAAACAGACAGACACAAAGACAGTCTGAAAAAGAGACAAATAAAAAGACAGAAGAATTATTCATACTAGGATAAAGAATTTGCTAGGTAGGAAGAGAGGTGGTGGCGGTGGTGGTGTTGGTTTGGAAGTAGGCAAACTTTAGTCGATACCGTGTCATTATTTCCCATGTTTCTCTTCGTTCCCAAACTCGCTTCTCATCGTTGTCTCTCAAAAATCGAAATATTGTCAAGCGATGAAAACCCAAGTTCATTAATTTTCCCTCCGGAAAGAATCCGTTAAAGAAATCGGTGCTTTGACACTTGGATGCTTAATCAAAGATGTCTTTCTCAGCAGCAGATGAAAATGCCTCTTTTAAGAGAGCGGTTTTGTCAATAGCTATCTTAATAAATTCTCTCGCGGTCCTCGAAAACAGTTCTAGTTCCAACAAAAAATTATATTTCCTCATGTCAATGGATAATTGATCGTAATGCCTTTTTTTAAAATTCCATTCTCTCTAAATTAATTTGTTTACCCAATCCAGGAATTCACAGTCATAGTAGACAATATTCTTCGCCATAATCTATCTTACTTATTTATAAGTCTACCATTCGTCTATGCTTTGTATAATATTGGCACATATGGCCTGGTGCTCTTGCTATATATTTAGAGATTCTTGATAAAACCCAAAGAATAATTTGCAATGTTACTGGTCCTGACCTATCATCTCAGCTTCAGTCACTTAATGTAGTTTCCCTGCGCTTTTTCTATAAAAACGTTCACTAACTTTTCTATGTGCTACCTAGACTCTATGAATTTAAGCTCACTACTAGATTGGCGCCAAGGTTTCATCATTTTCGAGTTCAAATGGCTACATGGTATATACCAACATCTTCTTTTCTCGCATATATCTTGCTTGATCCAGCTAATGCGCTGCGATGGAACGGTTCAAAGGAAAAGAAAGGCGTAGCTCTTGGGGCTCAATCCTTTGGGTTATGAATACTTGAATGAGTAACACCACGGAATTTGTAAGTAGCGGCGCTATATCGAGTCTATTCAGTTTCTTCTTGGTCACCGAGTCCCGATAGTATGGTTGGTATGACGCTTGCGTTATATCGAAACATTCCGGGTTCGAATCTCGGTAATGAATGAGCATTGCTGATGAGTCCCAAAGTCTATTGCTTTCTGCATTCTTTTGAGAATTCTTGAGGTTCGAATCTTGCCGGTGGGCGAATATTTTTCTAGCAAGATTTCTCGAGTATTCAGTAGATGTACATAAATAAATAAATAAACTGTTTAAGAAATAAATGAAAACAGTAACTACTCAAATATGACTATCCACTTAAAAAAATATTTAAACAAATAAATATATATATATATATATATATATATATATATATATATATATACTCTTGTATACTATATGTAATAAATACTATAAAATATAATAGAATACGCTTCGAGCAGATATGAACGTTCCAGGGAAATCATGGAAGATTGTAGTTTAAAAGCAGTAAAATCGTTCTTACTAACCAGACTCCCATCTGTAGCTAACCTGGTATAGCATGTCAGGCTATATGACGGTTCCGTATAGGATACAGTTTCGATTCCTGTCGGAGGACACATAGTTTCTATCAAAATTTCTCGGATGTTCAGGCCAGTAAATGTTGTTAATACTGTTTATTATAAACAGAGCATTTACTTAAATATTCGTGTCTATATAAATAACGTATAACAATAAGATATATTAAAATAATTGTCGGACTTTACCATTTCATAGTACAGATATATATGCGTGCGTTTATTAAAATTCGCAAATAACTAACAGTATATATGTAAAAAGATTATATAAATAAAGACAAAAGACAGACTTATCTTTATCAAATGTGTTTCGTCCTCTGGTAGACTTAATAAGATTATTCTGCTTTATTTAGACAGTGAACACTTTATTATCTCGACTATATATAGTTTACATATCTGGTATATTTACATACAATATACACGCTATACAATTTATCTTTATATATGCAATATAAATATATAACAGATTATCTCTATATAAAAATAGGCGACATCAGCTTTTATTAACCAACCATTGTATTTATATTTATAAATTTTATGATAAATATATCCTTCAAACTGAAGTTCATAATATCGATTCTTATTTTAAACATATTACTTATTTGTTTGGCGGATGCGAAGTGTCCAAAAATTAATTCTCTGCATTTTTTTGATACCTTGCATCAAATTTGAAGTTACCTATAATTTTCCTACGAGCAATACTCATAATAAACATTACAACAAATTTGTTTAGTTACCTTCCAAGTCGTGCTGGTTGACTATTTCCATGAAGAACCCAATCTATATTCAAGCCATTAGGACCACCTAATGTACCTCTGTATTAATCAATAAACATGATTGCTGTTTTTATGTACTTCTCCATCTAGCACCAACGTTTTTCTTTGTGACATATGTATAATTAAACGTGTTAGTTTGCTTGATTTCAAGTCTTAAGTCAGTCATTAATATTCTGTTTTCTCTCTGATTACATTCGCAAAACCAGCTTCTTATATTTTAATGCCAATCCATATTTCACGCTTATTAAGCTATTTAATTTTTTTCTAAATCTTACTTACGACATCCTTAAATACATTTTTTTCTTTTTTATCTTGCCAATAGTTTAACTTACTTCTTTATTTGTCTATATTTCTAAGGTGAAGTATTTTAACTATTTATACTATTTACATCTCTAAGACTGTTATCCTAATCTTTATTGCCATATTTATGACGTCTTCAGGTAATATATGCCGAAATTTCTAAACCGAACCCTTTGTTTAGTCAACGGTGGTAGAGTGTTCTAATTCCACGTCCCTTGCCTTTTTTTGGATATCTCATTATCAGTGAATTCCCTTTTATTAATCCATGTCTCGGAGTTGTTGTTCCTTCTGCTGTGGCCAGGTATTGAGCTCACAACTCTTTGGGTCAAATCACTTTTTCGATTACACATATTTCCTTTTTTTTAGTGTTCTATGACTTCTGATTATCTTTACCGTTATTTCATGTTCTCATCAATAACATTTCAATATCTTGTTTGTCTTTTGATACTGTATATTCCTATCATTTACACACACATACACACACACACACACAGATATATATATATATATATATATATATATATATATATATATATATATATATATATATAATTTTACACTGAAGGAAATGATGGCCACCCCAATAATAGGTAATGAGTTCCGCCAACCACGACGTCGAAAACGACGTGAGAGTCCATCCATCATCATAAAGGGTGCGATGGGTAAATTATCGCCATTTTAAATTTTAATTTCGCGTATGTTTATTGCTTGTCGGCTGTACAGTATACTAGGGTCAGTTGGGCAGCGTCTGTGAGAAAAAGAGCACCATGACGCAATTTACTCCACCAGAAAGTTGGAAACAGTATGCTGTACTGATTGGTATTTTCGCCGAAAGCTCCAATACGAACATTTCAGAGTGATTGTATGTAAATCTGAGGACAGTGCAGAGGATTCAGAATTGGATGATATATCCAGTCAACATCATAGTGTTTGGAGTGATCACTAAAATGGCGACGTTATGCCTCCATTCATTTTCCCACGGTACCTCAGACACAGCACGGAGGCATGCATCAAGTGCCTTGAGGTTGTATGTGCTGCCCTTGGTCAAGAGGGTGGCTTTTGAAAGATTATATGTCTGGCAACAGGACTCTACACCATACAAACCAGAGAACCCAATTAGGCTGTCAGACAATTTCTGCGACCACATAAACCCTTACATCTGGCCACCTAACTCCCCAGACTGCAATTCTCTTGATTATTATGTGTGGGGCGCAGTTTAGCCAGTGATCAACAAAACTCCTTGGAACACCAAAGATAAACTTAAGGCAAGGATTATGTCAGCATTCAACAACTTAAAAAAGGCGACCGTCTAGAACAGATGCAAGAGATTCCGAAGTTGTCTTGAGGCCGTGGTTGAAACCAATGGGGATTTTATTGAATAAATTTACTTTTTAGTATTTCAAGATATTTTTATGTAATTTTGGTAAATATATATATTAAAATGAGATGCCAGTATTATTTTAATTTTTGCTTAATTTAGACGACAATTTATCCATCGCACCCTACATTATACATTAGTGATGATCCATATAAATAAAAATGCATTTCTTTTCGTTATATTTTCTGCTTGTGTAATCAAGAAGTTCCATCTACACAATTAACTCTTTAACGTATGCCAGATAGATGTCGACTTATTAAATCATTAAAAATTTAAAACTATCCAAAAGAATTAAAATTAAAATAAAAATTATAAATAAAAGAAACATAGCAGTAATCTGATCTGACCTATTTTCTATCTAGATAACTGCCTCCCCTTACTATAAAGAAGGAATATTTTATTATCTTAAATATCCCAGATCAGGCTGCGCAACCGATAAATTTATAAATTTGAATTTTGTTTTTATATTATACGACAATTCTTATATATTAAGGGAATAAATTTTATTAGGTAATGGGTATATTATCGAACACAGTAATCACCTGAATTTTAATCTGAAATTTTCACTGTATAAATAGTTTTCCTATATTTGAGCGTAAGTGAATATAACGAACCCAACCAGAATTGGAACTCTGCTCTCCGATTAGCAATTCCTAGCCATGATAACGCACGCACATCTACGCTTACAGCACCTTATAATCCCAAGTGGTCACCCATTTAGGCAATGACCAGGCTCAACATTGCTTAACTTCGATGATCGTACGAGAACCAATGTTTCAACGTGATGTGGCCGTAAGTTTTACAAGAAATACATTGTAAAATATAATTATGAGATATCATAATCTTTGTTAGTCTAAGAAATCAAAATCAACCTTTACATAATTAACGTCTTACCATCTTTATATGAGTATATACGTTATTTAGGTAGGGCACCTCGAGGCGGTGTAATGGTTAGCAAGCTTGCCTCGCTATAGCAATTACGACTGATTAGTGAGTTCGATCCTCACTAGGTGCCCACTAGTTTCGGCCTTGTGCTACATCTAAGCTACGCTTGGGAAATCACTATACGTTATTTAGGTAGTTTCTGCCGAGAGAAAAATAAGAAGTTTCTTTTGTCTGATTGTCGAATAATATCGGTTACCTCGTCGCTGATTTTACTGCATTTGTATATTTTTTTTTATTTACTAGTGTCTAGAAGTTCGGGCCAGATTTCCGTAATGTAACCAAAAAGTTCTGAAATATTAATTTTTTTTTAATACCTGGTCATTTTAGAAAAAAATGTTTAGAAAATCATCGAAAAATGTCGCGAAGCCTGACCTAACTTTCCACTGGACCGTTCAGTGATTTGAATAGCTGTTGAGTAATATACATCGTTGGAGATACCTCAGCGAAGTAAAGAATAGGTTTGGCCTGGACTTGTTTTTAAGTGCGAATTCAGACTACCATTTAACGCCAGTTGTGAGCTAAGCAACCTCCATAATTGCATAAACCCAAGATCGTTTCTTCCTTAAGGGACATCGAATTTTAGATTCCCACATTCTAATCTAATTATTCAGCTAATACGCTGGATTAAATTGAATAAGGCTGTAGGCAATCGATCCAATCTCGGTTGAGGAAATCTGATTTGATTTCTCGACCACCTGATGAACATTAATTATTGGATAACACGTCACTGAAAATGTCGAGATATTCAGCTGATAAGGAAAACTTTCTTTGAAGCTGCGTGTCTAACGATTGGCGGAATTTGTGTTTCAATGACTTCAACAAATCAATTAATTGATATTATCTAATCCTGGTTACTCGCCACTAAGGTGAGCAAACAGAATTTCCGACAGGTCATTGAAGGTGGAGAAAATGCGACAAGAGTAGAAAAAACATATGACCCATTAGCTGCAGCAGAAATTTCCGACTGTCGCTTGAAGTTCCACGATGGAAATTTCCGTCTCCCGCAGTTAATGACCTGTAGCATTAATTCAACAGATTAGTTTCACTTAAGGAAATAATTTTTCTTCAATTTAATACGAAAAATATTCTATCTATATCTTTTTCAAGTCTTTTTTTTAAAAAAAAAACATTTTTTTATAGTTATTTTGTTCAAACTTTTTTTCAATAAACCGAAATATTGCTTTGTTCAATAATTAAACTCTGGTATATTTAAATAATTCTGTAATGACGTTATTAATAATCACTTTCAATAATTAAAGTTTTTTAATAATAATAATAATAATAATAATAATAATAATAATAATAATAATAGTAAAATTTAATTTAAAAAACTTACTATTTTTTCACTTGTTTAAATAATTCGTTACTATTTTAAGAAAATCT
Organism: Acanthosepion lycidas; assembly: GCA_963932145.1. Lineage (NCBI taxonomy): Eukaryota > Metazoa > Mollusca > Cephalopoda > Sepiida > Sepiidae > Acanthosepion > Acanthosepion lycidas. The sequence continues at coordinate 24,288,312 of OZ010602.1, forward strand.
AATTAAACATTATTTTTCTTATAATAATTTCTTCAAAAATCTCCGCTCGGCTAATTTTGTCCTAATATGAAATAGCAGATGACATCGACGCTGCAGAAAACAAGATTCCTTTTCGAGCTTGAAATTCTATAAAAAATTACAATTATTTACTTTATATTATATATATTTACTCTTAAAAAAAGAAAGGTTATTTTTAGAAGGCGAGATTATGTTTATTTAAAGTTTTCTTTAAATGTACAAACACTTTTATGTTTTCTGCTAACTTACAACCAAATTTTGACAAGGCAGATATAAATAATATTATTTCTATACAAACATGATGAATTAAAAATTAAAAAAAAAAAAAACAATTTATCGACTGATACCTTTTATACCACACCTGTATTAATTGAACAAGATTAGTTCTTTCTTTAGAAATATCAATACCTGATTACTGTTGAATGAGTTCATATCGGCCATTATTACTAGTTTGGAGATTGAAGTCATCACATAAGAGTCAATTTGTTAATACTAATAGTACAAGAGAGTATAAACTAGCCTCGATAGCAGGGAGAGTTTATACTAAGCTATTTTTTACCCCGAAGTACGAAGTAGGCTAGCTTTACTACGGAGATTCTTCCTTTTTTCATACTAAAGTCCATTCAATACAAGGCTCATGAGCCACTCATGGTAGACGTTTACTGAAAGTGATATGTGATATTAATGTAAGCGGATATAGGAGGAAGTGAAAATTATGATGATAAGGACGATAGCTTCTGGATTAGGCTAAATTATACCCCGGTATATTCTGAGAAGGAGATTAATCTGAGCTGCCCCAACCGGGTTATGTAAATACCCCAGGGGTGAAATTAAATGTGTTATATCAGTGGTATTAACCGCACATACAGCCTGATGTGAATTCTTCACGAGGAACACATGACAGATAGGGCATCGACTTTAACAAGTTTGCTTTGATTAAAATTCTTCTTGATGAGATCTAAGCCTTTGGAAAAGACAATAACAGTATTTCTGTTGGCTCACTGGAGAAACAGTTCTTGTTCGATCGGAATAAGAATTTCGAATTTGTTTTTCTGTTTTGTTTGACAGATGAAGAGAAAAGATGATTCCATCCGTAAAAAAAGTAAACGCGAGAAAGAGAGAGATGAAGCAAAAGTAGGAAAAATCAATAGAGGAAGGAAGGAAGGAAGGAAGGAAGGAAGGAAGGAAGGAAGGAAGGAAATAAAAAAGAAATCGATTAAAAAAGAACAGAAAATGACAGATTGGGAAGGAGAAAATGAAAGGGTACGATATACAAAATCATAAGAATGAAAATGAAATATAAGAGGACCCTTTTAAAAAGAAAATCTAGAAAGTGAAATAAGAATAAAATAGGCATCGAATTTCTTAGAGAAATCAGGGTGTTTTGTATTCTACGATCATTAAACAAGCAACATAGCTCTAAAATAAACATTTAGCTTCGGACGCAATCCAAACCATAATCACTTAACCTCGTTTGATAAGAAGAAGAGCGCTTTATCAATTGAGGCAACGAAAGTCCACAAGAAAGCGTATTTTAAATTTCAACTACAAATTTTGTCTTGTGTCCCCTAGATCCCGGATATACGCACTCGGGTACCCCACATTAAACCCGACCTTCTGTCACATCACGCCGCGTTGGAAGACAGATAAATATCGACATCAGCAGAACTTAACAACCAGCACCTTTAAATATTCGGTGATTTCCTCTCGATCGATCATATCTACTCACGAAAGGTGTGCGTTTATAAACAGTAATGCGAACTTTGCTAACCAGATGCTTCCCTGTGGTTGAATGGTATCGGCACGTCAGGCTAAAATGACGGTTCCATAAGTCGTTGGTTCGATTTCTGTCCGAAAGCGCATATTTTCTACGAAATTTCTTGAACATTCAGGCCGGTAAATGTATTTAATAATGTTTAATTAAAAACAGAGAATTTGCTTTAACGTATAAACAGAAAATATATTAAATAATTGTCGGACTTAATCCATTTCATAATATATATATATATATATATATATATATATATATATATATATATATATATATATATATATATATATATATATATATATATGTGTGTGTGTGTGTGTGTGTGTATAAGTGAACTGTGAATGTTTTATATTTCCACACGCTCTATCTCTGATATTGAGTCCTTTTATCACATAAATATAGCACACCTTAAGAGTATATTTCTTCATATATATATATATATATATATATATATATATATATATATATATATATATGAACGTTGACATTTTATTCGCATAACACTTTCTTAAAAGTATACTTAAATAAATATTTCATCCCTGTTATTTATTTTTATTCAATTTTTTAAAATTGCCATATGCAAGCAATGTTTCTGTTGCTAAAGGTTTATTTTTAAATTCATCGTTTTTCTATGAAAAGAATTTATATTTGTCTTGTCATAATGCAGTCGGAAGTTAGCATTTGTTAAAATTTGTCAGCGTGTATACATTTCAGTAAAAAACTTAATCTGTAATATTAACTTTTACAAATAACGTTTTCTTTCTTTCTTTTTTAGAAGCGGGCATAATTTTCTTTTTTTAAATATGCCAGGTAAATTTAATTACGAAAATAGGCCAATCAAGCTTAGTTAGGCTCTTACTTCTTCCTACGACGTTCGTAGAGGTAACCATTGTTGTCGTCTGATATTTCACATTAATTCTAATGAGTCGAATTGTACCGAAAAAAATTACGGATTTATTTACGTAATTTTAAATCTGTTTAAAGAGATTTTCTTAAAACTCCATCGTATTTATTTAAACAATGAAAAAATAATCAGTTTTCTGAATTTTTTTTTTTTTCACAGTAAGGTTCACCCTGTACAAGGCCCGAGGGTTACGTTAAGGGGTAGCTTATATGGATAGGAGGAAGAGATAATTGTTAACCCTAGATATGCACAGGTTAAAATTGTAATGGTCGGGGGGAACCTCCTCTTGGGAGTCGGATCCACAGAGCAGTGGTTCGCAAGAAGCTGATCTAGTGGAACTGACCTCTCAGCGATTAAATACGGAGGGAATATGGGTGGTTTGCTGCAATTTGAGTGACATAGCTGAACCTAGCAGTGAAGTTTAGGCCTGGCGAAAGCAAAGAATGTACTTCTTCCGAGCACTTTCCGTGAAAGTAACGACAGAGCAGCAAGAGGCTCTCCACATCCGGCCGATGAGATATATTAGACTGGTGCAAAAATAATGTCGTTTTCTCACATATGTTACTATGTTAGAAAACGACATTATTTTTGCACCAACCTAACATATATATATATATATATATATATATATATATATATATATATATATATATATATATATATATATATATATATTGGAGGATGGAAAATAATTCGACAACCAAAAGGTCTCGCAGACACTTTTTATTTATTCATTTATTATTAGAAACATTTAAACATTTATTATTAATTAAAAAAAAACATTTAAATGTGTAAATAGTCTGTTGTTGAATAATGTTTTATTAATAATAAAATATTAACAAAACTCTATAACAACTTGCTTTTATTTGTCCGCTGTATGGATATTCGGTCAGTATAAATAAATTCGTCATCCTTCTCTAGCCTGATATGCTGAACTAAAGTAAGGTGATGTTCCTTTGAAACCGGCTTCCAAGAGGGAATATGTCGGAAGCTAATTAGATATTTTCAATCCATACTGTTTGTTTAATGGTCATTGAAATTAACAATGAGATGATCGTTGAAAAAAGAGACAAAGATAAATGGAGAAGTAGTGAAAAACAAATAAAAATTTCGTTGGTAAAATAATAAAAAGGGAAAAATTAATAATGAGGAAACTAATTGTCTTATTTTCTACGTTCTTCAGTGCATCAGTTATACGAACAACAAAGACAAAAAAAGAAACAAAGAAACAAAAGAGAAATGAGATGATGAATATAACAAAGAAAAGGAAAATGAGTTTGTAAATTTAAGAAAGAAAGAAAGAAAGAAAGAAAGAAAGAAAGAAAGAAAGAAAGAAAGAAAAACTGTGATGGCCAATATAATAAGAAAGAAAGAGAAACTGTGATAGCGGATATAATAAGAAAGAAAGAAAGAAAGAAAAAGAAAGAGAAACTGTGATGGCGAATATAATAAGAAAGAAAGAAAGAAAGAAAGAAAGAAAGAAAGAAAGAAAAAGAAAGAGAAACTGTGATGGCGAATATAATAAGAAAGAAAGAAAGAAAGAAAGAAAGAAAGAAGGGGAAACTGTGATGGCGAATATAATAAGAAAGAAAGAAAGAAAGAAAGAAAGAAAGGAAGGAAGAAATTGGAAATGAGATAGTGAATATAATAAGACAGAAAGAAAGAATAAAGAAAGGAAGAAAGAAAGAAAAAGAGAAATGAGATGGTGAATATAATAAGAACGAAAATGAAAATGGCGTTGTATCTAAAAGAAAGAAAGAAAGAAAGAAAGATAGGGAAACTGAGATGATGAATATAATAAGAAAGAAAGAGAGAAAGAAAAATATACTGTGACTGATATTCCAGTATGACCGTGTCTTCTTCTATGTGCTGTATCCCATTAGCGATCATAGCTCTCCACAATTTCCTGTCATTTGTAGCTTTTAATAAATTTTGTCTTTTTTATCTCTCCTTAAAGTTGATCCATCATCCATTTAGTTAAACTCAATAAATAGGTTATGCGCTGTTTTCTATGGTCTTTATTGCTTTCAATCTATTCTGTGAGTATCAAATTTTCCAAGCTCTCTTTCCTTATTATATGCCACAGAGTGTTCATTTGGTTTCCATTTTCTCTAAAACTTCATCGCTGCTCGCATGCTCGGTCCATGGTATTCTCAACCTTCTTCTGTAGAATAACATTTCTATTGCTTCAAGCTTTTTTTTCTTCATCTGTGAGGATATTTTCCAGCATTCACGGCTATCTAGGAAGACTGATATCACATAACAGTTTAGTAATCATTTCTTTGTTTCTAACGAAACTTTTCCGTTTCTTAATACTCTGCTTAGTTTTATAAGGCATCTTTCGCTATTCCAATGTGCCATCGGATTTCAGTGTTGCATCCCCGTCCTGAATTTGACTCGTTATATATATTGTTGCTATTGTTATATAAAACAGTAATAATAACAGAGAGAAAGAGAGGGAGAGAGAGAGAGAAATTAGCACTAATAATGATATCGGAAAATACATTGTTTAATGAATTTTTAAGTTTGCTCGTGCAGACATATTGATAGAGAATTGTAACAGGTATAGTGAGCCGGAACCCGAGTCGAAGGGCGGAAGTGGCGAATGTGTTGTGATAGTTCTTCTGGGCATGGCGAGTAAGACTTCCGTTTGAGAGAAGGCGAGTGTCTCGTTCCGTCAAACGAGACCATCTCGGAGAAAAGAGTGACTTCTGTCCGGGTACATTATACGATATGTGCAGTTGTGATAGACCGAACGAATGAACGAAGCTGATACAAGGCAGAGAACAACGATAAATGCAAAGAAAACCGGTGTATAAGGGAGAAACGCCTAATCTGAAATCACGTCCCACAACAAATTTCTGTTGACCATAAGAAGGGCCAATAATTATGAGAGGTATTAAAAAAATGATAAGATATTAATAACCAATGTGCGTCATCTTGATTTTTTGTTGTGCAGTCTTACTGCTGAGAGTTCAAAGTGATAATTCCTTTCCCAACATTCTACTCTACTGTTTTCACTACAAAGATCCTTGATATACACTCGAACTACTAAAATTCGGGATTGAAGTGACAACAATAAATAAGAAACAACTTCGCACAAAGATGTCTATATCACAGATAAAAATTTTCATATTTCTTACCGACTCCAGAGATCGGTGTTTTTAGTCCTGGTAAAAAAAAAGCGTTGGTGGTTTCTAAGTTATTCAGTCCTAACTTGAAATGTTAGTTTATTAATATATTTCTGCCCTTAATCCATTTGGCAATGATGGGTAAATTAAGTGACTGCCAAGAAACAGCACTTTAGATTAAAAATCTTCGGTCGTAGAATTTAATTATAAATCTATTTCAATAAAAATACGTTTATAAGTATTCATGTGGCTTCCACAGGAAACACAGCCAAAGCGTTTTGAAACCTTAAATTTTACAGACAGACAACCGCAGAGAAAGCAATATAAAAATAAACGCCCGTTTAAAATGTAGAAGCAGTCAGAAGAAAAAAGATTCGGTTTGCTACTTCGCAAGTGTAATTCCTATACCATGTGACATTCAATGAATTGAACATTTTGTTTTAGATTTTATCGTAATTTCTTTTCTTTTCTTTTCTTATGATTGTAAAGATTACAGGGTTAATTTAATTATTTAAACTACTGAAGGCCATTTTACATCGTTTTCCGAACATGCGTTACGTGACAGAGTGTCACGTGTCGGCGGTTTGTTTTCTTGTTATCTGGTAGAAAAAGAAGAAAAAGAATGAAATGAAGAAGAATGAGGTGAAGAAGAAAAGAGGAATGATGTGAAAAAGAAGAAGAATGAGACGAAGAAAA
>OZ010602.1:24299831-24397331 GCA_963932145.1 Acanthosepion lycidas
CTTACTTAAAACGGCATTTTTAATCCAAATTATAGCTTGACTATGAAAAAGTAATGTGTTCAGTGTGTTGTTTTCTGAAAGACCCTTCTTTTGAATTTCATCTGTTCTTTTATTTAAATTCCTACACGTTTTCAACGCACGCTGCATTTGTTGACTGCTTGATTTTACACACACACACGCACACACACACACACGCGCGCACGAACACACACACGCGCACAATCGTCTATTATACACGATCACCGTTAAAAATAAAACCATCATCACCGCCATATTCACATGCAGAACCCTTTAAGTGATGTGATGATGTAGATCCCAGACTGGTAGAAAAATATGTGCACGTATACTTGTGTGTATGTGTGTGTGAAGAAGTGTTATTCCATTTGAGGGTCGGCCGATCTGAATAGAGCCAAAAACACCCTAGCCCGCCCCTTGTTTGAAAGAACTTCGCTACACACGTTCTGAATACATTTCCGTATGTATGTGTGCTCGAATAAATGGATATATATCTGCGCCTGATCTCGCATTGCTTATATATGTGTGTGCTTGTGTGAACTGTAATGCGTACACCTGTATGTATGTATGTATCTATATATATATATATGTGTGCGTATAAGTGCCATCCCAAAACGGACACAGAGGAAAATTTTTCTCCCCCCCACAACCAAACATAATTAAACAAAAAATAACATAAATAGATTCAATTTTAAAAAAAATAAATCAGTTAGTTTAATGAGCGCAAAAGCGTGAAACCCAGAGTTACAAAGTCATATCCATACGACTGAATATATATATATATATATATATATATATATATATATATATATATATATATATAAAATAAAGAAGTTAATGGCCAGAGTTGAATTAGACCAGAAAACAGTAGTATAAAAAGATAAAAATTTAACATGTATCTCTTTTAAGTATAAAAAATTAGGAAATCAGCCGATTCCGCTACCTTGGTTTCAACCTTTCGGTATCTTCAGACTATTTCGGTTAATTTCCGAACGCTTTATTTTTTTAAATTAAAAATTTATTTCTTTTCAAAAGATAAGTAAATGAATAAGCGCACGAATCAGGAGGATGAGGAAGAGGAGAGGAAATCAAGTTTATTGGAAATGTATCGGTGGTGGGGGTGTTGAGTGAAATATACATATGTTCTTTTTATCCAACTTCAAATCAACTCAAAAGGAACTTTTTAGTATGAATACAACGGAACATAATTTCCGATCTCTGGTTTAAAAGATTTTTGGTCTAGAAATGTTATTATAGTTAATTTATCTTGTTGACAAAGGTTTCAGATGTTTCTATGATTGTTGTAAGGTTTACCTTTTTTTTTTTAAATTTTCCAGTTTACAATCAGATCTTTTAAAATTTTTCTCCTTTAATTTCCACGCTTGGTTGGCTAGTTTAGTAGAATTTCTAAGGCTTTCTAGCTTAAAAGATGACATGATTGGATCACCTCTTTTTTAAGTTAACCTCAGTACACCCTATGTATATTTTTCTGGTCATTTGTATCTAATACTTCTGCTTTGTAAATTACTGCTTCAGTTTTGCTAACTCCATCTAATGGACATCTTCTATTATTTCTGCAGTTGCATATATTATTGTTAACAATGTTTTGTTGTACTTTAGTTTTGAAATTTCTGGCGTTTTGTCATTTTATTGTGGTTTCTAAATTACTAGTACAGTGTAGCTTAATTTAAATTTATTATTCTTAATTTAATTTATTAAATATTTTATGTAATTCTGAGTTTTGGAGAAGTGTTTATTAAGTAATTTGAAAACTATTTTCCCTATTTTATACTTGACTTCTATGTTAAAAGGTGGGGGGGGGTGTTAAACTAAATATTATTTTCTTTCCTGTTCTACATTTGTTGTTTTGTTTGACGTTTAAATTCCAGTTTAGTTTTATGCTCCTCTTTCTTTAAAGTCCTTTCATATTCTTTCTTTTTATCTTTGAAAATTATTTTACTAGACGAATTTCTAGATAACCTGAACTCTATTCCTTTGGGGATTTGCATTATTATACTTGCAGGGTGATTGGATCTATAATTTACGTATTTTAATTTTGTGTTAGGTTTTATGTATGGAGAGACACTGCCAGTTTGTAGATTTAATTCTACGCCCAAATATTTGAAGATTTTCTTCTTCATATCGACTTCTATTTCAACCTCAGGGCTTTTGAAGAGTTTGAAAAGCACTATTCTTATATTTTTATCTGTTGTCTGGCACCGTCATCAGTCCGTCATGCCTATACAGGCCGGGGCTGTTTATATGTACAATTTTGTTGATTTCATCTCTATCTATAAAATGTGTGTGTGTGTGTGTGTGTGTGTGTGTGTGTGTGTGTGTGTGTAACGAATGCACGGCCGCAATTTTCGATGGATTTGCACCAAAATTTACATGCACATGCTCCAAGTTAGCGAAAAGATCAAGATCAACTTTGCATTTCCCAACTCCCATCGATAGTGGAAATAATCGATTTTTTCATGCTTCTACGGCAGTTTTCATGTAGTTTACGGCCATTTTCTACTGGCCAGAGTGAGAGCCTATAGCTGGCTGCCACGAATAGGCAGGAAGATTCTACTGGCCAGCGTGAGAGTCAACAGCTGTCTGACACGAATGTTAACTAGCATGCTAGCATGCAAAAAAAATCGATAGCTGCATTCGTCACAAGTGGGAAAAATTTAAATCTGCATGGCACTTTACTCCAGTTGGCTCATTCGCTTGCTTAAACTCAACGTTGATTCTGATTCTGCAGAACTGGGTTGGGTATGAAAAAGCATTTGTTGTTAACATTCTTTTTCATTCGGTTTTTCCAATTACGAGTCCTTTTTTAAAGCTGATCGTTTTGTGTTCATTTTGTTTAGTTCTTTTCTCGTAACAGATTTAATGTTTAGTATAGAGCTTAGAAAAAATTCGCATTGTGAGATAGGCAAGAAGTAAGGCATGTAGCAACATCAGCACGGCAGGGGCACACCTTTAAAGGCAAGGAAGGGCAAAATATTTTAAGTCATGTGATAGCGATTGCTGTATGAGTCGTACGATTTTTGAATTAAGCACGGTGAACGCCGGGCCATGCTGCTAGTATAAAATATGTAGACCTATAAATACTGAAACCTCAGCACCATCAAGCGAACCTTGTAGTACATCGAAGTCATCCTTTTTTGATTTTTTAATCCAAGCTTATCCATTGTGGAATAAAATTGATTTACGACAATGTAAAATAATGTCCATTTGTTCAAGAGTTATATTTACGAAGACTTTGGAGAAGTATAAAGCCTCGGGCAGGCCTTTTTGTAGATATAGATAGATAAAAGTTTTTAATGTTATATTTTATAAATACATATCTATCTTTGTTTGTAATTTTGTGGAACTAAGAAGTGCGGCCACCTGTATCCATCCATTGAGTGGCTTGTGTAGCGATCCTTAATGGGTACATTTTTTTTTTTTAGTATTTCTTTGCTCATTTTACCCAATTCAGTTTTGGTTGAGTTCAAAAGAAGGATTATTGGGGAATTCATCTCTATGGTCGTTTATAGTTAGAAATGCTTGATTACAGCATAATATATACACCTTGTCACTTATATCTATTTTGGCTGCGATATTTCCATCTCCTCATTTATACTTTTAATGCACGAGTTTGGTGCTTTTTTGTAAGTTTTAGTGACTTCGTTTATTTTTTCTGGTAACTCTCCGGGTTTATGGTATAAATGTTTTTTGTTTTGTCTCCTGTAACGTGGATGTTTTTAGTTCTTTTTATTTTTAAACTTGTATTCGAAAAAACTTTCCATATATATATATATATATATATATATATATAAGTGAACACAGAATTCAATACACTGTTTCATGCTGGATGCAATCGTCAGGTGGCCTGACAATTGCGTCTAGCATGAAACAGCCTGTCGCCTCTGTGTGTTGAGTTCTATGTTCACTTTTATATTTACACACGCTCTATCTCTGATATTAAGCACTTTGTCCCATAAATATAGCACACCTTAAGATTATATTTCTTCATATATATATATATATATATATATATATATATATATATATATATATATATATATATATATACACTGGGGAAACAAATATTCGTAAACATACAAATTTATTGTATTTCCAACTCATGAAGAAACATACTTTTCATATATTTAACTGTACACAGATGCATAATAATTAAATATAATACAAATTAAATACAATGCAAATTTCCGATTTTAAAACTTTTAAATTGCTTTAATACTCTACATTATTCAAGTGGAATATTCTAGAATGTTTCAATAATGTCATCAGTAGTTATTTTTAACCTAAAATGTACAAAGAAAATATTCTGCAATCGATATTCGTGCAAGAAGGTTTTCATCATGACAAGAGGTAATGAACTGACAAATTCACAAATAGGAAAAAAGGTAAAAAGTTACAAGAAAATCTCAGAGAACCGAAATATTCCATTTACTACCATTCGTTCATTGCAAGGTATTAAAAAAACTCGAAACTGTTGAAAACCAAAGAAGGTTTTTGAAGGTTGTAGTTACCAGGGAATCTATCTATCTATCTATCTATCTATCTATCTATCTATCTATCTATTGGGTCATATCAGTCTATCTTTCTATCTAACTAGTCATATCTATCTATCTGGTCATTATTTATTTTTATTTATCTGGTTATATCTATCTATCTATCTGGTCATATCTATCTATCTATCTATCTATCTTGTCATATCTGTCTATCTATCTGTTCATATCTATCTACCTATCGATCTATCCAACTCTCTTTTCATATCTATCTATCTATTGGGCCATATCTATCTATCAAACTCTCTGATCATATCTATCTGGTCATTATATATCTATCTGTTCATCTCTCCCTATCTCAGTCTAGTCATATCTATCGTTTTATCATAGACTGATTTGAATTACCGAGATTTCTATCTTAATGTATTTACCTTCTTCTCCGTTCTTGTCTCTTGTCATATATATTTCTCTTTCTTTCTGCCTCTCTCTCTCTCTCTCTCTCTATCCTTCTATATACGTGAGTGAGTGTGTGTATGTGTGTCAGTTTGACTATGTTGCATAGTACATCTATATTTGCATAAGTATAAAATATTTATATCATTCATATTGATTTCAGTCGTTTAATTCTGTGTCGTGACTACCATTTGTTTCATATTAAACATTTACTACATCTCCCTCTCTCTATATCGCCCCTCTCTTTTTTCTTCATTTTCTTTATTTCCCGCTCTTTGTATTGAGGCACACACAACCTCAGACATACACACGCAATATATATATATATGTGTGTGTGTGTGTGTGTGTGTTTCTATGTCACGCCCTTAATATATATATTTGTAAATAGATATTTCTTTTTCATTTGCTTATCCTCATTATATAATTAATACCTTTGAGGACTTTACCTTTACCTTTAAAAGTTTTGCTGAGGGAACGAGGTTCTAACCCTGAAGTCAGAAAGTATCACCTCATGACATTATCGACATTCTTCACCATGCCAACTCATAAGGTATGCGTAACATCGGAGAGCACAGATTTGTTGACAAAGCGATGTTAGGGCAAGAGAATATTATTCACTTCGGAAATTATAATGTTATTTTTTTTCAAGATTGAAGATTAATATATACAAAGCTCTTCTTCGTTGATGTAGATATCCTGGATTTAATAAGACTTGAATCAATTATGGAATTTACCACTCGTATGCTAAATCCGGATTTAATATACAATGTCTATAAAACAATACATTTTAATATACAATGTTTATAAAATATACCTTTTGATATACAATGTCTATAAAATATACCTTTTAATATACAATGTCTATAAAATAATACATTTTAATATACAATGTTTATAAAATATACATTTTAAAACACAATATCTATAAAATATACCTTTTAATATACAATGTCTATAAAATAATACATTTTAATATATTACGTCTATAAAATATATCTTTTAATATACAATGTCTATAAAGTATACTTTTTAATATACAATATCTATAAAATATACATTTTAATATACAATGTCTATAATAATACATTTTGATATACAATGTCTATAAAATATACATTTTAATATACAATGTCTATAAAATTTCTGCGAAGCTTTAAAATATCCTGTTTATATTTTTATTTATTTATTTATTTATTTTACTTAATTTATTTTTTAAATGAAATAAATCTGGAGCAATGACCTATTAGGAAAAGAATAATATATTCTAATGATTTTCGGGAATTTGGATAAAATTTACGCTGTGCGTGAGTTAATTGAGAACAAATTATAATGTAAAGAAAAACAAAGATATTCAATAAAAAGAAAAATCAGCAAACTTGAACCTTTGTGCCCGCAAAAAATACAGATTCCCAAAAGAATGGCTTTCCCCTGACACCGCTATTATTTTAACTACCTTCACTCCTCAACAATGTTTATTCTTTTAAAAAGCGATGATTAGAATTGGAATAAACCTAAACGTATGATGAAAGGGAATTTACTTCACAATATTAACGTTCTCGTTATTTATACGCACACTGACACTACACGGGAAACTCTTAGCACATATTAAAGCAGCGATTTGGACACTCCTATGTGATGTAATGGTTAACAAGTTTATTTCACTAGATCAGTTACAAATGAATGTCACATTTTTTCGACCACGTCTAAGTTACGCTTATAAAACCATCATATTAAAGCGGCGATTTAAATATCCATTGATCATGAGACGTGTTTTATATACATGACTCAGTTTTAACATTACTAAAACGACTTGACAATAATTAACTTCAGTGAAAACATTTCTAAACTATAATGAACTTCCTTCTTGTAATCTTCAATTCAGCCCACTGCAATAAGATTAAAGTTATTATTACTACTTGGTTTATATTCTTATTCTTTAAGCCATCAGCACTACTCCTTATATGAGATGTAAATTTCTTCTTCTTCTTCTTCTGGATGTTGTTGTTATTGTTGTTGCTGTACCGTGTCTCCTCAGGGTGTAGGCGAACATAATACGAAAGAAAGAAAGAAAGAAAGAAAGAAAGAAAGAAAGAAAGGGAAACTGAGATGGTGAATATAATAAGAAAGAAAGAAAGAAAGAAAGAAAGAAAGAAAGAAAGAAAGAAAAGGGAAACGAGATGGGGAATTTAATAAGAAAGAAAGAAAGAAAGAAAGAAAGAAAGAAAGAAAGAAAGAAAAGGGAAACGAGATGGGGAATCTAATAAGAAACAAAGAAACAAAGAAAGAAAGAAACAAAGAAAGAAAGAAAGAAAGAAAGAAAGAAAGAAAGAAAGAAAGAAAGAAAGAAAAGGGAAACGAGATGGGGAATTTAATAAGAAAGAAAGAAAGAAAGAAAGAAAGAAAAGGGAAACGAGATGGGGAATCTAATAAGAAACAAAGAAAGAAACAAAGAAAGAAAGAAAGAAAGAAAGAAAGAAAGAAAGAAAGAAAGAAAGAAAAGGGAAACGAGATGGGGAATTTAATAAGAAAGAAAGAAAGAAAGAAAGAAAAGGGAAACGAGATGGGGAATTTAATAAGAAAGAAAGAAAGAAAGAAAGAAAGAAAGAAGGAAAGAAAGAAAGGGAAACAAGATGGTGTATATAATAATAAAGAAAGAAACTGACTGATTTCTCGTGTGACCGTTTCTTTTTCTTCTATGTGACGTGGTTCTCTTCAGGACGTTGGCGATCATGGCTCCCCATAATTTCCTGTCCTTTGTAGCTCTTAAAATATTTTTTCATCTTTTTGCTATTTCTCCCAAACCCTGTTTCGCCATCCATTTACTCAATCTCACTAAGCAGGTTATGAATTGTTTTCCTCTATCTTCTTGTCTTCTATCTGTTCTGTGAGTATCAGATTTTCCAAGTCCACTTTCTTCATTATGTACACTAGAAATTTCATCTGTCTCTTCCTGATGTTAAGTATAAGTTTCCCTTTTTGTTTTAATTTTCTCTAAAATTTTCTTCTGTTGCTTCGAGTCTCTACTTCTTTAAAAAGATTGTCCTGTATTCACTGCCATATAGGCGAACAGATATCACATAACAGTTATTTTCTTTGTTTCTAACGAAGTTTTCCTCTTTCTTATTATTCTGCTTAGCTTTGGGAAAGCATCTTTTGATGTCCCAATGCACATTCGGATTTCAGTATCACATTTTTCTTTCTCTGTTAAAACAATTCCCAGATATTTAAATTCTTTTACTTGTTTGATTTTGGTATTTCCGATTTGTAATTTGCCTTTTGGTCTCATTGTTTTGCTAAGGTAAATATCAAACTGGTTTAATCCGTCACTCACGAAATATTAACTACAGAGTGCGACAGAAATAACCCCACATTTTAAACTGTCACCTGTGTGGTGCTATTGAACTTAGGCAAATGACAATGGTGTCTTCATCCAACAAATGTCTTGCAATTTTTGTCTCATACGATCAGTTACTATACTGGATTTAACTGGCGCACACCGTGCGTTTGCTGTTGAAAGGTTTTTAAGACTGGTGAATCTATAATTGCAACACATAGAGCTTTTCGTATTCATTCCATATTACGTCGAAATAATTCTGCTCCGGAGAGAAAATCGATATTGCTATGTGTTGAAAATTTCAGGACCACAAGTTAGGCGCTTAAAAGAAAGTCACCTAGATAATCTCGCGACTTCCGGCTGATGGAAAACTTTAGAAATCATCTCCAACAATGGATGGCAAATAGAGACCGCCATTTAGAGGATATGATTTTTTAAACAAAATGAATGGAAACTGTACCCTATTGTTTGAACAAGTGATTTTTTTTTAATAACAATTGCCTTTAAAAATGTGGGAGATATTTCTGCCGCACTCTCTTCTACACTGTCCATGGAATCATATTTTAACAGCAGTATGATCACCAAAGCAGCGGTTGCAGATTGATGTGGCAATTTAAAAAATCCGAAATTATAGCAACATCAATTCTGTCCGAATTAATAGATTTTTGGTTTGGTTTTTGCTTTACGGCATATCAACCACAGTGGATTATTTAATGCCGACAAAATTTTTATTGTTGGTAATATTTTTTTTTTCAAAAATTTATTGTTGGTAATAATTTTTTCTTCAAAAATTTATTGCTGGTAATAATTTTTTACAAAGTATTTCTGATATTAAAACCTATTTTTACACTTACATAGTTTTTGACCCCATGTTTGCGGGGTTAACTATTTGCCCATGGCTGAGACCCTGACAGGTGCTACCACCCCGGGTCAGAGTGGACATGGGAACACCAGCAATTAAGAGGTGGCTTCACGCTCCTCAAAACCTCCTGATCAGAGGCCTTGCTGTTGGACGTGGTTTATCATCTTACCTAGGACGCGGATGTAGTTTATCGTCATACCCAAGACCGCCGAATTAATAGAGGAATATGAAAATCTGATTGACAATGACTGGCATTTAATAGAGTTAAATGCAGTACTTTAAAGCCGGTGCTATGTTATCAGTTGATACTTTGACACAAAAGAACGAAGTATAATCCCAACTAAATCAATCGAATTGAAACAGTGATTCACAAAGATCAATGTTGAAGTATCGGTGGAGTTAATTTGACAAGCAAAACTTGTTTTTTGGGGTTTTTTTTTTTTAAAAACAACTGCGATCAAAGATGATTCCACTTTGTAATATTTTTTGTTTTTGAGTTAAAATCAACGTACACCCTTTGTTACATTCAGGTTACAGTGATTATACGACCCTTACTATCGATCAAAACTGCCTCACATCCATCACATCCAGATAAACCGAAGCTAAAAATCCAGTATTGAGTTTAATGCTACATGTGTAACGCAGTTTCAAACTTTACATCCCATTAAAACAAATAGTTCTTTGTTTCTGTGTGGAATATTTAAAAATTAATATTTTTTCGGAAAAAATGTCAGTTTCCTTGTTTAAGCCACATTTGTGGCGATTTGTGCTTATTTTACGATTATTAGGCTTACGATCACATCACATTAAAACACCGATTCCCGTACAATCACCAAAGTTAAGCAACGTTGAGCATGGTCAGATGGACGACTGCTTTGATGTGCGGATGGGATAATAGATAAGAGATCAGAATTGTTAATCGGAGAGCCGAGTTCGAATTCCCGTTGGGTTTGTTATATTCTCTTACAAACAAATACCCTTGGGGAAGGCATGAATCCACCGTTTCTTTCCTCAGTTATGGATTAATTAGTAAGACTTATATCACTAAACCATTCTTATCCCCCGTCTCCCAAAATTCTTAAAATCCCAAAACATTTCCTGGCTTTAAATAACCTGCAAATATTTTCCTGGCTTTAAATAACCTGCAAATATATATATATATATAATATATATATATATATATATATATATATATATATATATATATATATATTATAAATTAATTGATTTAAAATATGGTTTTTCCATAGGAAAAACTATATTTTAAATCAATTAATTTATAATATTAATGCTCTGTAAATTTACATTGAGCACTAAATATCTATAAGAACACCGGATTATATATCTTACTGTTCTTTCTTTATATATATATATATATATATATATATATATATATATATATTGCTTAAATTCTCTCTCACACACACGCATATATACAAA
Organism: Acanthosepion lycidas; assembly: GCA_963932145.1. Taxonomy (NCBI): domain Eukaryota; kingdom Metazoa; phylum Mollusca; class Cephalopoda; order Sepiida; family Sepiidae; genus Acanthosepion; species Acanthosepion lycidas. The sequence goes on from OZ010602.1 coordinate 24,310,444, forward strand.
TTCACACACACAAACTACACCCACATATATATACACATATATTATATATATATATATATATATATATATATAAATTCATATATAAATATATATGCTGTCAGACAGAAACGACCATGCCTCATTCATCGTCACTTTATTCCCATACTAATATGCGAAATTAAATTTAGCAGGTCAAAATGGCTATGCCTAAATTTTTATATACATTAATTTGCTGCCAGATCATTGCTTGATTCAAAAGTTGCATTAAAGTGCTTCTTTTGTTTACATGTACTTATCAGGAAATACATGTGCTTGTTCGTGCCTTATAAATGCAAATCTTTCTCCGACTCTCGAAACATTCATAACTGTTCCGTTTCATATCCTAACGTAAACAAAGCAATTTCTAAAGAATTGATGGATTTTTATTTATTAGTACAACGGATCTTATTGTTTAAACGCTTTTTTAATGAATAACAAAAATGAAGTAGACGCTCCGTTTATTTATTAAACTGTATCCGTCTTTTTTTTTTTTTTTTTTTTTGTATACAGGCCTGAATATTCTTGAAATATTATTAAAGAAAAATGCGCTCATGTGTAAAAAAAGGGAAAAGAGGTTGAATATTATGAGCATTGGTTAAAGGTATGAAAATAGCGAAACTAACACATTTTTTTAAAAAAAATCTGATAAACAGAAACATGTAATTTAAGAAATGCACGGTAGAGTAATGGATAGTGGCACGGACTGAGGAAGCCGAGTTCGAATTCCAGCCAAGTCCATTAGATTCACTTACGTGCTAATACCTTTGGGACAGGTACGAATCCATCCCCCGCAGCTATTAGGTTGGTGCAAAAATAATGACGTTATAATGTCGTTTTTTGACGTATTTTTTTAACGTCAAAAAACGACATTATTACGTCATTATTTTTGCATCAACCTAATATAAGGAAACAGCGGACAGACAGAGGTGGCAATGTGATAGTGTAACTTAAGCAGAGGAGCACGTGAAACCTACGGATTCACTTAGTTTGGAACAAGCCCATGTGTTATGTGTTATTTATTGTCGATCGAACTTTCCTCCTTTGTAGTTATGTTCAACAAGATTAGTTCGCTGTCCGTCGAGGCGCCCACAGGTCTCGGTGTATTTGTTTACAGTGAAATGTTTTCTCTGATGGCTTCAAGTTCTTCCTGCCCAACCTCTCTTGCTCTGACACATATTCTGCGGTTACTTAGACATATCAACTTGCATGGGTTTTTTTTTTTTTATAATTGACCATCTCTGGTTGCTATAAACGCAATCCATCAGAATTTTTGACAAGTGAATATTACAGGTATTGACTGCCAGCAGACATTTCGTACAGTTGTAATCATGTCGAATTCTAACGGTTTGCTATTCATCACTGGTTATCTGACAGCAGCAAATAGGCCAAGAGATGCGGATGAACGAAACTCCACATTAAGCTGGCACAAGTTTCTTTATAATAGTTCCTCATTCTTTTCAAGAGAATCTATTCATATCTAATCATTATTTCTTCCTGCGAAATGAAACAATATCTATAAGTTTACACTATTTACATTGTTCAGACTCTTGTCCTAAACTTTGTTGCCATATTCACGACGTTTCGGCCGTTCTACGCTCCGGCCTTCTTCAGGAGATTAGAATTTCGAACTGAACCGGTGTAAATAATTGCAGTACCTTATCCCAGAAAGATAAAACAGATAACATATATACGTTTTCAAACTAATCATTATATTCTTTGTTTAAATTATTATTATTTAAAGAGGCACAGTGGATTAATGGATATCCGCTCGGATTAAAGAAGAGCCGGGTTCGAATTCCGGTCGAATCCATTACATTCACTTACGTGCTAATACTCTTGGGAAAGGTATGAATCCTCTTCTCCTCCCAGCTATGTTCTATGGCCTTGGAAGGCAACTGGTCTACCGCAGAAACTACTCGTCAGTCATGTATCGAAAGACACATGATCGCCTAAGGGTCTATCACGTATGGCACATAAACTAATTAACTGACTATTCTTTTCTTATTTATTATATTTTTAAAGAATATTATGATTTTTATTGATGAAGATTACATATTATTTTCTATTTATCTATATTTATCAATGTTTTATAATAATAACAATATTATTATTAAAATATTTTATAATTATTATAATTATGTAATAATAATATTATTATATTGATATTATTATTTATGTATGTAAAATTTCAGGGTATGTCTGTATAAGGATAATATGAGTAAAGACCAAAGGATAATTTATCTTAGCCGACTCTTTTCGTCCTCTGAGGGACTTTATCAGCGCAAATTTTATTGATCTACATTATTTATTTATATCTATAAATATTATTTATTTACATATATAATTATTATTTATTCATCTATTATATCTATTTATACATTATATTATATATATATATATATATATATATATATATATATATATATATATATATATATATATATATATTATTATTATTATTATTATTATTATTATTATTATTACAACGATTATTTTCTTTGTTTCTTTGGGATCGACTCGACTGTCACATGGGTGACTACATATGTCAATCGACAATCGTTATCGACTGAATGCCATGCACGTGACTGAATCCGAAAACCAGTGATCAATGTCACGCATGGTTGGATAAGCTTTCAAAAGCTGGCCGGCTCGTCCAAACTGAAAATAGCTTGTTTATTTATTTATTTATTTTTCTTCTTTTTGTTTTTTCGTCGTCGTATAAACTTCCGTTGACGCAGCCGTCCGAACAGTCATCAGCTTTTCCTCTCGAACAATATCGAACACTTTCCCGTGCGATAACAATTCAGCGTTTGCCCAGACGCACTCCCTGGATGGGAGCCAGGTATTGATAGCTAAGCACCAAGCGGGCTCTATGCTGTTCTACTGATATTTAATTATGTAAAAAGCAACCGAGAACGTTTGATATCTCTAAAAAGCCTGCTTAACACAAACTGTGTCAATAACTAAGAAAAAAGAGAAATGAATAATCAGTTAGCTTATACATCTTATGGCAGCTTCTCATCATATTTATTTAACCCGAACAGTAAGAAAATGAGAAGATCTACAAGGATTTATTAGCTGTTGATGCAAACCTAACATACGCTCTCTGCAAAAGACACTTTGTGGATGGTAGATTCAGAAGAAAAGCTGTAGGAAATAAATCAAGAATAAAGGATAGAAAATGAAAGGTTATCAGCAAAAGGAACAGACTAGTGTGTGAATTATACATCGGGAAGGTCAAGATCAAACACTTATAGAAATTTATCTTTCTGAGTAGTAGAGTAAACGACAACAGAATTTGTGACAATGAAATCTGAAGGTGCATAAGAAATAAAGAAAGATGCATATAGAAATAATCTTTTTTCATTTCTATTTTCCTTAAAGCTTCATCATTGCTCACATTTTCAATCCATGTTTTTCTCAGTATCCTTCTTTAAAACCACATTTCTGTTACCTCAAGTCTCTTCATCTATAATGAGATTGTGCAACATTCACTGCCATAGAGGAGCACTGATATTACATAACAGTTAAGTATTCTTTTGTTCATTTCTCGTGAGATGTTTTTTAACAGTTTGCTTGACTTTTGGATGGCATCTTTCACTATCCCAGTGCACCTTCGGATTTCAGTGTCATACTTTCTATCCTCTGTTAAAACACTTTTTTATATATTTAAATTTTTGCACTTGCTTGATTTTGGCAACTCCGATTTGCAATTCGCATATTTGTTTTTTGTTTTCTAACAAAGATATATATATATATATATATATATATATATATATATATATATATATATATATATATATATATTCTGTCTTGCAATTGCTGTTTAGTCCTTTCTTCTCGCTTTCCTTTACTGGCTTCTGTTATCAACACTTTAGATTTGTGATAAATAGAATTTAAATAAATTTAAATTATATTTATAATTAGTTTATTATTAATTATATATTATATATATCCTTTCGAGAAACCATAATTACTCACCTAGCACATTAAATAAAACAATCTTGATTTGAAACACGTTGCTTAAAACACAAAATACCTAATAAATATACTCTTCCTCGTTTTTTTTTTGTTTTTTTTTTTAACAGGAGTAGAGGGTTACCCCTTGTTCCCTGTTTAGTATTGGGTTTCCTTTCTTTCTAAAGTATTTTAATTCTCTTTAACACCCAGTACCCCTTTGCATCTTAGTAGCATTATCGCCTTGCTTAGGGTGAATTGATTAAAAATAATAATATAATGTCAGATTTGATGTGCGAAACATAAAAAGAACAAATTAACAAATTCATTGGAAGTAAGTGTAGAAACGTGCAAAGGTCAATCGTTAGAGCATTTCTAAGGATATTTACATGAGATAGAAAGAGATGAACATACATCAGAGAACAATGGTAAAATATATCGCAGAAATGTGTAAGCGTCAAAAATGAAAAGGAGAGCTTTATATTGCAACAAGAAAGGCTAATAGAGCAACCTGTTGGTCGCCTAATACTGAATAGATGACAAAATGAATTTAGATATTATAGAAAAATTATCTGTCTGTTTTTTTTTGTTTTGTTTTTTTTTGTTTTGTTTTTTCACATCGATAAACTATCGATTAAACTCTTGCTTAAAATCGATTTTAATTTTCTACTAAAAAATAAAGAGCGAACAACCCCAACGGTGGAATGCGCGGTTGATGATTACAACAGATTCAACGGTTGAACCAGCGGATGAAAAGGGCTACGCATGAAGGACATGCTACAGAAGGAGCCACTCGAAATTATAAGAGAGTAAGCAGTAGTCTGTTGCATTTTCATAACTAGATTCGGCATGTCTCTTTCCATATGTGCCGCAGAGGAAGGTCATGAAATTAAGTGGGTGGGTCACTTCCTGGAAAGTTGATGTCTACCTTAAACAAATTCACGCCATCGGCACTTTCTTCTACTCTGATTTTCTTTCACATCCAACCAACCCTTGCAAAGCCTAACGGTGATAGGGAATGGATAACAGAAGCAGGTTTTGGTGAAACTGTAAGCTTCTAGTCAGAAACCTGGCGAAGAATTAAGTCATCAACGCCATCAACATAAATGAAGTGATCAGCAAAAAAAATAAATTAAATTCTTGGAAACAGGATAAAGCCGACGATATATTGTACTCTCGTATATTTCCCACCCTGGTAAGAGTAGAAGGAAATTATAAATAATTCCATTGTTAAAGACAATGAAATGTTTTCACTTACACTTTTGAACTTTAGAATTCCGATGACGTGGAATCAAATTTTAACTTCCAAATGTGAACGAAAATTTATGTGTGTTTGGCCAACTGACACAAAACGAATGATTTCCGATTAGACGTTATCGATTTAGGTGAAAGGTTTCAATAAACATTGCATAGCTTTTCATTGAAAATCTAAAGTTAATTTTCAATATCTTATAAAAAATATAGACTAAATAATTTTTTGCGAGCTTTTATGTATAAAATATTCACTTACTTTAAAGAGAAATATTAGGAAGCCATGAATATATAAACGAATGTTGCATAATTAATAACAGTCAACATATAGGAGTTTGTCTATTTGTCTAGCTTACCATTATGAAAGTGATGTGTCACATATATGATGTGACTTGATAATATCGGATAGAGAGACGAACTCAAAGTGTAGCACCATTGGAAAGTGTTTTTTTATCATTTCATTCCAAGCAAGTTGATAAAAATCCCACTGAGACACAATGAAAGAGAGAGAGAGAAACAGAGAGGACAATAAAAGAAAAGGATTCAAAGAGAAAAATGTGGCCGTTGTAGATGTAAAAATAATAATAATTTCACCCCATGTAAGGCTAAAAAGCCACTAAGATATAATTGATTACTAAGTACGAAAGAATATGAGAAAATGAAAAATATTATTAAAGAGCAAGAACAATAAAAGAACAGGAATTAAGATCTGAAGATCGTATTTGACAGGAAAGCAAAAAGCCAGAAAAGAGTTCCAAGAACTAGAAGTGCGAAAAAAGAAACTGCTAGCATAGAACTTACGGTTAAAACGTGCAACTTCGACAGTGAAAGTATAAGACCTAGTTGCCAATCTAGTACTGTGCTTAAATTCGTGAAGTCCAGGTACCAAAGATGAAATCTCATCAGAAAAATTACCGGGAAATCCGTTTTGGCGATGGAAAAGTGACTGAAGTCGAGATGCCAAATCAGGACGAATAACGTCACAGAATTTTTATCTGGATTTTGTTAATAATGTCTCCTTCTATATAGAATGTCTATATAGCAAAAAACACTAGACCAGATGTGGAAGCAATATTCGATGCGCAGATATATTTATAAATGGGCAAGATAGATATCAGTGACAAAAATTGTCGAGCAGGACATAGCGAACCGAACTTCGTAGCAATTGATTCAATATAATCGTTCCACTTCAAAGTGCTTTGTTCATGAAAATGGGTAGATGAAATATTTTGAATCCGTCGGTGGTTATGCTAAGGCAAAGACATATGAATAGATAGAATATCTTTAAGACTTCAGAAAGAGTACGTTCCTCTAACCCGAAGTGAAAAAATTCTAAATACGAGTTAGGCGACATATTTATTAAATATATACTCGACTCTACAGTCGAATTCGACGTATGAGGGTCAAGCAGATCAGTCCCTAGGAAACCGACAGCCCAACAACAGCACATGAGATTTGATTTTCGTGGTGAAGGTTACGTGCAGGACGATCCACACTTTTTAAAGGGCCGAGTACAGAGACCTCGTGCACTACGTGCCACGAGGTCCCCAAACGACCCTCCGCAGGTTTTCAATTCAGAGTTGTCCTTCTCCTAAACCAGTTGCCATCCATTGCTGCAGAACCCAGCCTGTCCTGCTATTTGCCCATAGCTGGAGAGAGGAGAATAGGATTCACACCTTTTCCAAGAGTATTAGCACGTAAGTGAAAGTAATGGATTCGACTGGTATATATATATATATATATATATATATATATATATATATATATATATATATATATATACCAGTCGAATCCATTACGTTCACTTACGTATATATATATACACAAAAGCTTCCATGTTTCAATGCTATGATTGTACTTCTTCAGGCGATGGTAAGTAACTGGTGATTAAATGATTTTTAAGGAAATTTAAAAACAAATTGTTACCTCTTTTCCGAAAGTTAAGGGGGGGGCTTCTGCTTGACCTCTTTCATTCGCCCTTTTCCTAATTCCTAATTGTTTTATTACCCTTTAAGCATAAGAATACTTTCGCCACAAGTCCCGAAAATTTGGGTTATTACTACACATCGGAAAGCATAAGGAAAATTAATTCCTTTTAATAATATATGGAAAAAAACACTCTTTGTCTAATAAAAGTCGCGAGGCCGGAAACAGGTGTAGCAAAAAATAAATAAAAGTCCACATTGGACGAAATGCGGCAGCAATTACTAGTTTTTCTATTGTCATTTTTATTCATAATTATTGTCTTCTCTACTGTTTAAATCGGAGAAAGTTTCATATATATATATATATATATATATATATATATATATATATATATATATATATATATATATCGGAGACCTTGTAGTTATTTATGATATATTTCGTTCAGACCGATAGGTTATATTTGCCCTGGACCTTCGATCAGCACAAATTTGTTTTCTTATCACAACTAAGAATTTGCGCCAAGAAATATCGATGGATGCTTTTGTTTCGGTAATGAAACTTTGACTTTTACTTTGTCTCGAACACTCATTTTCAGTCTCAGGCAACAACCCGACCAATACTTCGATCAAAACACGTTTCAATAAAGGATCCTTTAAACATAACTCAGCGTTTATAGGAGGTAGCTAGCTAATAACTACAGCTGTGCAATTTGGCATTGAAGCTATTCTGTGCTGTATTCGTTGCGCGGGTATCTCGTGCCAACTATATTCTATATATGCCTATCACTGAATGCAACATATCTCACATGTGAGGAATGAAATTTAACGTAACAATGTTTCCCTTACTGAGGGGGTTTGGTTGATTTTGAACTCTTAAAACCGTTTCTTTTACAATCAACATCATAACTTGATAAGACACCAGTAATGTTGAAAAAATTGCAATTCTTGTAGTGATGTTATAACATGTATATGTATAATTTTGAATAAATATTATTTGCTCTACTCGGTATTGAGCACTCTTTTAAGAATAGTATTTTATTCCATCTGTAGCAACCCTGTACTTGTATATATATATATATATATATATATATATATATATATATATATATATTAATATATATATATATATATATATATATATATATATATATATGTGTGTGTGTGTGTGTGTGTGTGTGTGGGTGTGGGTGTGTTGTCGGTGACGTCACCTTTTCGCTTCCCTATTGTCTTTATCCCTCCTCCTCATGGCGATGGTTGGGATGGATGTGAAGGCCAAGCCTACTCCAGTAGATTTGCAAGCAAGAGTTGAAGAGGAGTAAGGGTGGTGGACGAGGTTGGACGAGTGGGGCTTTCCTGACGGTACGTCGCACATCCTTTTCATGCTGCTGACCGTTGGACTCGAGAAGTCTCGGTTCAGTCTCCCGATCCAACTGGACGGTCCTATATAGGAAGGCTGATTTGCAACAACGGTTTCACAACTCCTAGGCAATATATATATATATATGTGTGTGTGTGTGTGTGTGTGTGTGTGTGTGTGTGTGTGTGTGTGTGTGTGCACGCGCGTATGTGTGTGTTTGTGTGCGTGATACAAACTTTGGATGATTTGAATAATTTCACATAATAATTCATGGAGTCTACAAGAAGAATTCTCAACAGAATGCAGAAAACACTGGACATCCATTTTCTCGTTTTTGTGGGTAGCTACACTCTATTGAGTCTCGTTAGTTTCATCTTTGTCACCGAGGCCTGCTAGACCGGGTTCTAATCCCGGTAGTGGACGTGCACTGCTGATGAATCCCCAAAAAAGACGAAACGGCTTTCTGCATTCTGTTGAGGAATCTTTTTCTAGCCTCGATCTATTATTGTGTGAAATTATATATATATATATATATATATGTATATATATATATATATATATATATATATATATATATATATATATATTACTTCACACATCATTATTATAGTGGATATTAAAAGTAATAAAAATTTCGCATTAAAATGAATATGCTTATATATATATATATATATATATATATATATATATATATATATATATATATATATATATATATATAGATATATATCTTCCTAACGGAATGACTGGCGTAACACAATCTTCTCTACTGCATTTTGTATCATTTGGCCTTGTGATTTTACTAAAGTATATTTAATCAATATCGAGAAAGGAAGAAAAATCGATATACATAGAAGCAGTAAAACAAAAATGAGGTAAACACTTTCAGAATTAGAGAAACAGATTATAAACTTTTAAATCCCTTCGAAATGCACCGGGGGAGTGCCAATGTCAAGAAATGAACATCTTTGGCATGCTCTGCTCTTGAGTCTTGACGAACACGATTCCCAACGACTAATCTTCTGTATTAACCTTTCTTATCTCAAAGACCCAAACACGAGGAAGTGCTTGCCACTGATGGGTTTTTAAGTTCCAGCCGTTATTGATATTAGCTGTAACGAACGGTTTTTATTCTCAAAAGCGATTCCGATTTTATCTGGCGCACCCGATGTATGTTGGTGTGCAAATTCTGATTGTGGACATATTTGAATAATCGAAACTTTAAATTTAACGATGGAATGAATCGGATCAGCGACAAATAATAAAAGAATCCTCAACAGGGAGCCCCCGCCCATCAAATATCGATTTTATATTGAACAGGTGAACTTTATACGTAAGGAAGAATAAGAATAAAGCAGAGGTGAAGGAAGTTGACAGAGATAGATGGATATTAAAAAAGGGGATAAATATATACATACATACATACATGCATGCACACAAAGACACACACACACACAAATATATATACGTATATATATATATATATATATATATATATATATATATATGTAGAGAGAGAAGAAAGAGAGAGAGGCAGAGATAGATAGATAGATAGATATGAAAAGACTGAGATAGATAGATATATAGATAGATAGATAGATAGATATGAAAAGACTGAGATAGATAGATAGATAGATAGATAGATAGATATGAAAAGACTGAGATAGATAGATAGATAGATAGATAGATAGATAGATAGATAGATATAAAAATCGGATAAATACATACATACACACACATATATAGATAGATAGAAGTTGACAGAAATATATATAGAAAGAGAGAGGGGGAGAGAGAAAGGACGTTACATAAATAGATACATAGATATGAAAAAACTGAGATAGATAGAGAGAGAGAGAGATAGAGAGAGAGAGAGAGAGAGATGAACGAACTAAGACAGAGAAATGAATGTCGTGTGGTATAAATTAATTCAAGGTAAAGAATATATAACAGGTAGCCATATAAAAATGTTGCGAACAAAACTGAAAAGACGGTTAAAATGAAAGACTTTTATGAATAAAGAAACATTAGACAAAATATTTATTCACTCAGCAACATCTTAGCCTGAAGTAATGCCAAAAAGAAAATCCTAATTGATGATAAAATCTTCGAAGAAAAATTCAATTTTCTCTTCGTTTCTTTAATCTAAAAACAGAACTTTGAATGTCATAGAGTATAAGGCCTTCGTCTAGGTCACCTGACAGAACAAAATATGAATTTGCCGATGTAGATAACTAATACCCAAAAGTTACTTTTCTATAAACTTCTGCCTGAGTTTCTAAGATAAGAAGTTTTCCTTATCTTGCATTCGAACTACTGGACTCACCCGAATATGACAAAGACAGGAAGCTGCAAGGATCGAAATATTATGTTAAAATCAAAAACATGCTGACATCAGTTCGAAAATATCATCATCAATCAATTTGCATTCATTTTGAAATGAAGCAAACTATTTTGCATATTGGAAATATTAAATTTAATATATTAATTTAAAATTAAAACTGGAATATATACACGTGTATATATATTGATACACGTTTCATTAAATATTATAGACAAGTGTTGTCTATTTATTTTATGTAAATTTTTTTCGTAACATCTGATAAGTTTAATAACATTATCGTTGAACGAAGAAAGTAATTCACAATATTGATTCATATTTTTTTATTTTATTTTAATACAATCTAAGCTTTCGGCTTACATAAGCCATAATGGCTTATGTAAGCCGAAAGCTTAGATGTCAAAATACAACATATTAAACATATACGGACAAGACAGTGATGATGGTCTGTCATTGTTTACATAGATGATTTCTAAGCAACGATAAACAATTTACTCACAACAAAGATGCAAGTTCGTTTCACTGCATTTAAATTGCACTTCTACTGGTGAGAACCAAAATGGATATGAACAATTTTATTAGTAAGCAAGCTGCATGTGAAACGTCACTTCCGTTTCTCCATTTGTTTGAAAAAAAAGAATAAAGACAAAAATGTGACGGAGTCAAACAATAGTGAATGTCTACTTTTGGTATTAAGCCCTCTTTTGAATTAATGCCGTGAACGTTAGAATTTATATATTATTTTCGTACTCATTACATTCATATATATATATATATATATATATATATATATATATATATATATATATATATATATATATATATATATAGGATTAATATGAATAAAAATTTGTCAGTTAGCTGATTGATGTTACCGACTCCAGAGAATCGTAGATTTCGTATGCAACAGTATGATCTACCGAGGATAAAGATAAATTATCATTCACTGACCGTTTATCGAAGACCCGTGCGTAGCCCGTATAATTTGAGTTGGGATTTTAGTGTAGTAACTGTTCTTCCTCAGTGGTTCTCTTGTCTCAGCTGGGATACGGCTCTGTGGGCTTATGTTCGAGTAGAAATAAGAAAAGAATAAGTCTCATGGATTCTGACAACTCCGCACTATTCGCTCTTTGCACAAAAGGAAACAGTGAGAGTATTCTGACCTCTTCATAACGATAGTTGCGGGAACTGTCCGGCGTTTGTTCTTGCCCATGCGTGCACGTATAGAATTCCATGTTAAACTGACTACCTGTCACAGTTTTCAAAAGGAGATATATCAACGTCCAGCATTCGCGCTTTATGGGGAAAAATGTAACAACATATATATATATATATATATATATGTGTGTGCGTGTGCGCGTGCGTGCGTGTGTGTGTGTGTTTGTTTCTAGAGAAATAATGGATTATTATTTTTAATTTAACATTTGTAATAATTCAAATAATCGCCATATTAACGTTTGAAATAAGATAAATGGATTAAAAATGATAATCCATTATCTCTTTATAAATTGGTTTATTTAGCTTTCGGATACGAAACTGAGTAATTACGGGATTTCGAGAAAAACAGTGTGGGTGAAGAAGTTGTGCTTTCCTAAAAATGGAACCCCCTCCTACAAGATAAGACGCAGGTTCGATTCCTGCCGGCGAACACATTTTCTCGAATGCGTAGGCCGATAGACACACTGTTAATACACACTGTTAATACACACTGTTTAATATATAAAAATGTGGCCTATATTTCAAGTACGAAGCGTCAACTATAATTACGTTTGAAGCAATATATATATATATATATATATATATATATATATATATATATATATATATATATATACATGACTAGAAATAATAGTAGTAAAAAAAAAACAACTTAACATCCATTAAATGTTATCATATTTAGGAACAAATATACTAAATATGTTTCATGAAAAAACAACACGAACTGACAACTGAGGATGCGATTATTTCAAAAAAGGATATCACGCGTAACGACAGGACATTTGAAAAACGATGAAACCGATATGGCACAAAAAAACAAAAATTCTTTCATAATAAAAATCGAAACTACTCAAATGTTCCAGATGTTATCTGAAGACTTCGACCAGAAACCAAGAATTTGTTCCGAAATATAGCAAATAATCCTTAACAAAAACTGTCATTTAACCAAGTATATATATATATATATATATATATATATATATATATATATATATATATATATATATATATATATTATCTCACACCGTTCGCATGACTCGGAGTTTCATGCCAAATGCAATCTTCAGTATATGTATATTTATTAATATATATATATATATATATATATATATATATATATATATATATATATATATATATATTATAGCTCTGTTATATAATATCGAGTACTTTTTCAATAACACCAGCACTTCATGTGCAATTGTTATATATATATATATATATATATATATATATATATATAAATTCTCAAGAGGATAGAATGCAGGTAGAACTCAATGTCCAGGACAGAGTAAGAATATAATATAAAAGGCTCAAACACTAATATTCCGAATACCCGGAGTTATATTTTCCGATTTCTTTTTGAATTTGTAGGTTTGATGAATTGGATCGTGATTACTATTCCAATGTAATAAATTATAACTATGGAATATTAGTGTTTGAGCCTTTTATATAATATATATATATATATATATATATATATATATATATATATATATATATATATATATATATATATATATATATGGACAGATGAAAGGAACTAAAATTGACAAAATAACAAAATCGTGTTTTAAGGCTTCAATAGACATGATTCAATAGACAAGTGAATCAATAGACAATAAATATATTCCTATTCAGTAGAAAATTCAATAGACAAGTCACTCACGACTTTTAGAATCAATCAGGATAATTAGGAGATTGATTCATCTGGCCGATTAAAATGGAGGAAACATGTTTACGAGGGAGCAAAGCTCGTTGCTCGCTCTGTCCCTAGTGAGTTTATCTTTGTACTACCCGGTCCAAGGACTGAACTTAGGTATAGTACAAACTTAGAATCAGTGAAAACTGGGCGAGAAAGAACTAAGCAGATCAAAACGAAATATCCCTCGACATGGCCAGCAGAACGAAAACAATCTACAGCCGTAGATTCAATAAAGGGTTTAGTTCAAAATTCGTTTAAGGTGATCCGAATCGGCAGGCAGCAGAAAAAGGCCGTGAGGACAGAACGGTCGAAAGATTGCGATAACAACAACAAAGATGGGTTCCTTAGTCCGAATGCAAATAATGTAAATTGAGAAACAGCCAAGATCGTGTGACCAATTCAAATAATGCTGACTCGAGATCATAGACATATGCAGAAAGGCCAGAATCCAATTGAGAAAAATGATTTGATCAAGACAATTGAAGATACTTGTCTACATAATAGGTTTATAACAATGCTTCATATAAGAGTTTAATCGGAATTATTTCTGTCGGAATGTTTGAGATGAAACGTTATATGCATTTCTGTTCGGTCTAGTAAAATCATCTTCGTTGTTATACTTGTAAGAACAACAGGACCAGAAAATACATTAACTAACTGTTACTTTCATAAACAAAGTGGCCCGCGACAGGGCTGCAGCTAAAAAAGAAAAGACCAAAGCAAAGTAGGCTACAAATATATATCCAACAGAGTACTAAGGGAGGTAATAATTACATGAAAATTTCTAATTAAAGGAAGTAATGTATATGTCAACGTTTCGAGTTTTTCTACTCTCCGGTTTTCTTCCGGTGTCTGTTGTAATCTCCATAAAATTTTGAACCTAATCTTTTATTCGTATTCAAAAGATAGCTTAGTGGATTAATGCATTGGTTACGGCTTACTTGATTTCGTGGTGGTCCTAAGTTCATGTGTCAGGTGGTGCGGAAAGTCATGCACTCTGGTTTAGCGAAATAAACGACACAAAGATAAGATTGAATAGATACTATTAAGCAATATGAGTTATCTCCCTTAAGCATTGAAAGCGGAATTATAAAAAAAAAAGTCCCCCCGACGCCAAAAGGATTTTATAAAGAGTTCGGATCAAAATTCCGAAAAAGTTACCAAATGTGATGAAAGATACTTGAAAAAGGTCAGAGTGCATAACGACCGAAAATTTGCGAGTATAATACTCAAGATAAGCGTAGAATGGCCATTCATATAATAGGAATTAGTTTCATTATGCATTAAGTTTATACAAGAGTAAATGTGGTTCAATACCGATTCTATACAGGTATGTTTCTCGTTGTAAAAGTTTGACGATATACGTGTAAATGTTCGACTTTTTAACCGGTCATGATCCTGGATAACTTGGTTGCTAGATTTAATTAACTGTATCCGGCTTGGCTTTGCGTGAGGTCATATTTGAAGAAATAAGACGAGTTTTCGCAAATTACACTACAGCAGCAAGAACTTTATATCTGACATTTCATTATCATCGGAATTGTTCAGACTGACTTTTTTCTTGACCCTCACGCTTCAACGAAACGTGCATATATAACTTGATAAAAGTATTTGTATAATCGCAATACAGAATAAAAGTTTCAAATCACTGATCACAACTGATGAAGTGTAGACAAGTAGATGAGTTTAGGTTTGTTAGACTCAAGGACAAGAAGTGGAGCATCTCTTGAAAATTCAGCTGGTTAAGAACGATGTTCATGAATAACTTCTAAACCATCGATCTGAATCATGAACGTTAGTCTGACATAAGGCAGCAGATATTGAGGACAATAAGATACTTTTGAACGCCTATTAGGTTTCAAGTTCACTTCAGACCTCAAGTGGTATTCATATATACCATCCGTTGTTTGGAAAATTTTCAGCTCATTTTATCACATCAGGAAATAACCGACACCTTCTGCTATTTTTGATCTTTACAAGAGTCAGATTAGGTATAAAAAAGAAGTATTGCTGTCGAAATTGGACTGGAGCTTCCCAATCTTTACTTTCCAACTTTGTTAGAGTTCAAAATGGTTTATACGAACTTGCTAGGAAAGACTTATTTTCTCCCCTACAGCCTCTCTGTCACAGACTCAATGTTGCAATCTATCTCTATCTCCGTGGCAAGTATTCAGATGAGTGCTTTTCTTTAATTCCAGCATTTTTTAAATCACTTCACCCCAAGCAAGGCAATAAAGCCACTAAAACGTAAGGGGTTACTGAGTATGATAGAATATGAGAAAAAGAAAACATTGTTAAGGAGAGAGAACAATAAATAAACAGGAATTAAGAAAACAGAAGATAACGATTAACATTTACATTTTTGAAGATCAAAGTTGAGTTTCAGAGCTTTACTGCTAGCATACGCAATGCTATTTCCATCGATTCGAATCACTCTCATTTCCCCCTTATTCCAAATTTTAGAAAGGAAGTTGCACTCAGATAACTTCTTCCCGAAAAAAGACTACTTTGTAGAAAAGAATCCCTAAACACTATAATCTTAACCTCTCAAGAGACAATCGTTATTTATCCCACTTATCCTCATAATCTTCAGTCCTTGCTCTTTCCTCAATTATTAATATCACACAGCTCATTCCTTATAACCATTTTCACAGTAATTTCCACTTTGGCTCTTGAGCCTTGAATGGCTGAACTTTAGTATAAAAACAGCTCTTTAAGAATAACTTGCGTTAAATGTTTGATAACTAGCGATCTCTAGCCAACATTATTAGATATTAAATTTTTTTTAATCAGTTCACTCCAAGCAAAATGATAATAGCACTAAGACACGGGTGGGGGCTACTGGGGGTGAAAGACAGAAAATATTTTAGAAGGAACCGGAAACCCAACACTGAACAGGAAACAAGTGATAAACCTCTACTCCTGTTTAAAATACACGGGAGGTGTGTTAATCAGGCCGGAAAATATCAATTTTAATTTCTTACGTCATATCTCATTTAGCAGCAGTAATAAATGGTGGCCATAAAAGAAATATTAAGTCTGCTAGTTGTAATAATAATGTGCGTATTTTTTTATGCTTAAACATATAGTCAATAGAAGAAATACTTTATAAATGTTTTGTTGAAAGCAAATGCGAAGGACGAGTTTTAGAGAACGTCTAAGGAAAATACTTGCGTATGAGAACCTCCTGGGTACATATCTTTGAAAGGATTGTTCACATGGTGGGTGTCTTCTATTACTAATCTATCTTCGATTTATAGCACTGCATTTTTTTAAAGCTGGTTATTGTCATATTGGCTATTCTACAATGCGGTGAAACATCGGTGCATTTTTCTGTTTTCCGATGGAGTCGAGATTTCTTCGTACAGCACTTTTATTCTTTTTTGGAGCGGTGTCTAAGTTTGTTTTTTTTTTTTGTTTTTTTTGGTGAGCGTATTCTTGGCACTTGTTTGGGTTCGAACGGTCTAGCAGGCATACAAATTCAAACTCCAATTAAACGAAGACTCAACATTTAAGCAAAAAAAGAAACAAAACAAATCTAATTGTTATGTCTGCACATGGAATCTTCATTAAGTGTGTTTCTATTTTCCCTTTTCATTTCTTCGTTTTGCTTTTATTTTTATTTTTCCGTCATTCTTTCTGCACTTGTAGTTTATGAATATTTTTTCATTTGCTTGTTGAGGCTATCAGCATACGATTAATTCTCCCACTCCAGTCAAAGGAGCTATCAAAGACTCAATCAGTGAGTCGATCAGTTAATTAGGAGCACTAATTAGTGTGTCCAGTGTGGCTAGCTGCATGCGTCTATATTGATTCTCTGTTGAAATGAGTCTCGTTCGCTATTTCCAGACAGAATTAAATCGTATCAATGTTTTGTGAATGCATGTTGCAGGCTCGTCAGATATGAAAACAGGAACCTTCATTTCCTTCTTTTATGTCAATAGAAGAAAGAACTTAAAATTTATATATCGACCACTTTTTATATAAAATTTGGTGAGACTAATGTAAATATTTAATTTGTTAGAAAGCAAATGAAATGAATAAGAAATTATGATGAAAATAAAATACGAAATTATTCCTATCTTCATTTTGAATTCGAAATATTATTTAAAAATTCAAGTCAAATATCTATATATCTATATATCTCTCTATATCCTCTCTCTCTCTATCTCTCTCTATCTATCTTTCTATATATAAATACATATATATACATATATATATATACATATATGTGTGTGCGTGTGTATGTGTGTGCGTATGTATGTATGTATGTATGTATTTAGTTGAATATGACGAAGAAAGAAGTTTCAAAAAGTTCTTCACTCACTTTTTCATGTTGTCACAATTTTTCTTTTTGAAAGCCTAATTGTGTAGACGAATTGTCCCGGGCACTTTCGGTTGATTCATTAGCGATTTTGAACAATGTTTTTATTTTAAATTTTTATGATAAAGAATGGGTTTGTATATTTATATTATCTCCTATGCCATGTTGCGGAAGCGTAGTAATGATTTAGTTTTTGCTAAAGTTGTATTCCGTTTCCAAACTCAGCTAAGACAACCTGGATATGTTAAACAAAAGCGATGTTATGAGGTGGGTCTAGTGCTTCCTATTAAGGAAAACATGTAATATCATCAAGTGTTATAGTTATATATATATATATATATATATATATATATATATATATATATATATATATATATATATATATATATATATATATATATTCTTTTTTTATGAGGGTAGCATTTTTAAAATCAAAATTATGGTTGAATTATGGTTGTCATACATAGAAATAAATTCAACCATAATTTTGATTTTAAAAATGCTACACACACACACACACACACACACATATATATATATATATATATATATATATATATATATATATATTAACAAATCAGCACATGATGATTGAATCTAACATAAAACCCTGAATCAGCACCTAACGAATGCTTTGTGCTTGAAACTTGTGATAACGGTGAGAAAAAATGTATATTTATTATTAATATAAATTATAACTATGTTATTATATATCGGGTACTATTTTATTAGTACCACCATTCAATGTGCTAAATTTTGTATATATATATATATATATATATATATATATATATATATATATGTGTGTGTGTGTGTGTGTGTGTGTGTGTGTGTGTGTGTGTGTGTGACATTTTTTATGTTTATACGTTCTTTTTATAAATGCCCATTTCATAATGTGTGACGTTATTTGTTTACATCTGGATACGCATCGAGCAGATATGAATGTACGAGATAAAATTATGGAGAATAGTTTAAAAACAGTAAAATCGACCTTGCTAACCGAAAGACTCCTCTGTGGCTCAATCGATAAAGAACATCAGGCTATATGACGGTTCCGTATGGGATACAGGTTCGATTCCTTTCGGAGGATGCATATTTTTTATAAAAAATTCTCGGACATTCAGGCCTGTAAATGTCATTAATACTGTTTATTATAAACATTTACTTAACTATTTGTATCTATATAAAGAATGTATAAATATAAAAATGTCTTAAAATAATTGCCGGACTTTGTCCATTTCATAATATATAGGTGTGTATACATATATATAGATAGATATGTAAATATATATATATACAAGTTTCATTAAAAAATTACTGTCAAGGTAATGCGGTCCAGGTTTTTATTTAATTTTCCTTGTGTTCTTATAATTTTCTTGTTGTCTGAGCATAAATTATGCAAAAATTGGCCGAAATTTTTATAGGTCCGAGTTCTTTCGGATATACTTTTAGCCATTATCAAGGCGAATTTTATTTTTAACTGAACGTATGAATTGTTTTTATACATGTAACGAGAGTTAGAGGAATGTTTTATTTTCTAAACATATATATGATGTTTACTTGGTCATTGAAAGAATTTCTATTTACATAAATTGCCAGATAAAAAAAAAATACTTATTCTAAAACAGACTAGGCTTACTCATTTCAAAGGTCGGCGTAACACAGTCTTCTCGTCTTTCCCACACTAAGGTAAGCGTAGTCCAATCTCTTTAGTCGTACTCATATTCAAATCAGACACAAACATTGCGTAAAGATTTCTGATATAGCAATGCAAGAAAAAGAGAAGAGAAAACGTTCGCTCTTTCGTTTCATTGCTTTTCACGTAATAAACGCGTGATTTCGTTTTCTACTTTTCATAAAAGAAATATCGAACATCTATATATTGGCTTTTACTATATTATTTACGACTTCATTTTGCTAAAAGTATGTATTGAGATGATCCTCTTTTTCGTTTTCTAAGCTGCGAGGTGTGCGAGCTCGGATGGATTTACGCTCATAGTATATGACAGAATTTGAAGTTACAGCGACCATAGGTAAAAGAAAGACGGATAAAGAGAGAGTTATTGAGACAGAGAGAAAAAGACGTTAAGAGAGAGAGATACAGAGACAAAAAGATATATATTGAAAGAGAGAGAAAGACAGAGTTTGAGAGAGATATAAAGAGAGAGAGAGAGAGAGATTGAGAGAGGGAAAGCGATTACGAAAGAGAGAGTGATTAAGAGAGACAGAGAGACAATGAAACCAGTTTTAATATAGTAGACTGCTTTTCTCTTTCGAATCCAAATTGACTAATAGCTTTCTGTCTAAATTTCTCTAGACACAGAATTATTATTATTATTATTATTATTATTATTATTATTATTATTATTATTATTATTATTATTATTATTATTTACAGGTTTACTCGAATTGTTGTCCTTTTTATTATTATTGCAGTCACAACGTTTTGGTTGTTGTAATCTCCGGCCTTCTTTTGGTACCTGTTGTATTTAGTAAGGTTTTCGGAAATTCGAAAGAAACACTTTATTCAATACAAGCGAGTAGACTGTTTTTCATTTTATGTTAGTAAGTATCTCAAATTAGTTAACAAGGGTGAATTAAGAAAGTAACTAAATAGTAGAATATTACGTAATACGAATTATCTACCCTAACATGGACATCGGGGTTGTAAACATTTTGCACCGGTCGATTGATTAAAAGGCACAAAGGTATAGAGTGAAATTGCCAGCTTACCAGAAAACAACAGGTGCGGGGGGAAAAAGGACAGAGATTACAATAGCCAAAACAATGAAACTATTGAATCGAAAATGAGAACAACGAAAGAGAAAAATTTTACTCATATATCTGTATCTATCAATATATATATATATATATATATATATATATGGCCTGACGATTGCATATAGCATGAAACAGACTGTCGCCTCTAAGTGTTGACTTCTATGTTCACTTTTATATTTACACACGCTCTATCTCTGATATTGAGCATTTTATCCCATAAATATAGCACACCTTAAGACTATATTTCTCTTTATATATATATATATATATATATATATATATATATATATATATATATATATATATATATACAAATATAGATAAATAGACTCGTTTCGAAAACCCCTCGAATTTTTGATTTGCCAATAATCAAAACAATCTCGAGAGGAAAAAAGGTTTTAAAAAAAGAAAGACCTACAAAACATGAACTTCTGCCGAAAAAAAATCGCACAGATGCAGGTCTGAAGCCCAAAGAAAAAAATCCCGATACGAGTAAACAACTAACTAACAAAAGAGCCCAATACAACCGTAGAGCAGACCTAGATAAACCTAGTGAGCCAGACAAACCTACCTAGGTTTCACCTACACGGATCGCCAGGGAAAGATAAACGCATATTTATAGGCGATAGCTGAAATTATACCACGTGACCAAAGAACCACAAACACCTAAGTGGGTGGGTGGGGGCTTAAATATTTATTCAACAAAAATGGGGGAGGGGGTGAAAAAAAGGGCATTAAGAAGGAATGACAAATAAGCGGGAAAACGTCTAATTTAGTAGCCAAGATTTTTTATGTCTACATACGTTAAGGATTTCAGTTTTGGAGTTTAATAGTTGGTTAGGTTGTTCATATAAAGCTATGGCTAATTTCTCCTCTGCACATAATTTACAAAATTTATGGCCTGCTTTATATTTGGGGCATTCTTTTAATATTTCCCATTTAAGGATGGGGTCTATATTATCTTCTTGTTTGGTTTTCCATACATAAGTAGATAGCGTGGTACTATGTTTAATTTTTTCGTTTTTAAAACTACTCGTGTGGTTATAATATCTTTTTTTAAATTTATCCTGAGTAGCACCTATGTATGTTTTAGGGTTAGTATCCTCGCTATTTTTGTAAATTTTCACTTGATAAACCACGCATTCTTGCTGACATTTTCCCTGTAATGGACAGATGTTTTTGTTTCTACAATAACAAGTAGGAGGATTACTGCGTGGATTATTCCTAGTTTTTTTCGTATTCAATCCATTTATTATAGTCCCTACGTTCGGCATGCAACAATAACTAAGTTTTACATTGTTTTTATTGAATATTTTATGTAACTCAGTTTTTTTTGGGGGGGTGGGGAAATGTTGGTCTAATAAATCAAAAAATATCTTGCCAATTTTTGTTTTTACCGCTAAATTAAAAGAGGGATTGAACCACAAAATCTTTCTTTGCCTATTATTACGTTTATTCTGAGTACTGTTGTGGTTATTTATATTAATATTAATATATTCTAATTTATTTTTATGTCCACTCTTAAATAGGGCTTCCTCATAACTTGTTTTATTGGCCTCAAAAATGTCCTTATTGGAGGAATTAGTGGAAAGTGTATATCCAATATTTTTGGGAATATGTCTTATAATATGGGCTGGGTGGTTAGATTTTATGTTTAAATATTGGGGTTCTTGGTTTTCTTTTTTATACGGTGATATTGTGCCACACACACACACACACACACACACATACATACATACATATATATATATATATATATATATATATATATATATATATATATATATATATATATATATATATATATATATATATATGTAGATATATATTACCGGAAGAATGTGTTCAAGCATGAAATTGACAGTCGTCACTTTTATATTTATACCTGATATTGAGTATTTTGACCATAAATATAGCATATCTTAAAACTAGATTTTTAATTATATATATATATATATATATATTGTCATCCCCGACAGACTGTTTCGAAGCTCATTGGCCCACGGCAGGGATGAAGATGAATTTATACGTATTTATTTTTAGACAATACACCAGTGAGCGGAGAACTCGATTCGTCTTAACGAAGAGTTTTACATCAGCAGCAGTAATAAACCCTGTTTAAAAATTCACTTTTCTTCACGAAGAGTGCAACTGAAATGATATTTTTCAGGAACATGTATATATATTGCGGAGAACTCATATATATATATATATATATATATATATATATATATATATATATATATATATATCACAGCCTCTATTTATAAAAAAAATTGAAAGAGGCCTTTTAACCAATACAAGAACTGACCAAAATTAACGATAAAAAACAAATGAAAACTACAAAGTTCACTTCCTTCAGAGCCAGCCATTCACTCCTCAAGTTCACTGCTACTAACAAACAGAGACTTTTTTTCTCCTGATGATGGCTGGATGGCTGTGCTGGCTGAAATTAGTCGAGGAACCTAATTGAATTAATACAACAAAAAATATTAATATACAACCCAGTATGTCTAAAATTTTAATTTTTTTCACATTTTTTAAGTGTTCAAGACATGCATATATCTCCAGATATAAACTCCGATTGGCTTGAAGAAATTAAAAAATTATATATATATATATATATATATATATATATATATATATATGTGTGTGTGTGTGTGTGTGAGTGTGTATATGTATGTATGTATATGTATATGTATATAATTGTTTAAATTATCCAGGTATAAACTCCGATTGGCTTGAAAAAAAAATATATATATATATATATATATATATATATATATATATATATATATATATATATATATATATATATGTATAATTGTTTAAATTCTTCAAGCCAATCGGAGTTTATACCTGGAAACAGAAGATATACAGGTTTGAAGATCACAGGCCATAACCTCTGCTTATTACACCTGTCTGCATGCAAATGTCACATACTGAAAATATTGCAAATATATATTTACATGTTTCTGTCATCACTCAACCTATAGTATAGTAAGGAATTTCACTTTGTCATACACACGCGTGTTAAATTTTCATTACTGTGCTACTTAAGCATCCATATAATCAGTATACAAGTCGCAGAGTGATAGCTTGCAATGGAACCTCACAAAATAAAACAGCAGTTATTTTCTTAATGCCATCCTGTACCAGACTTAGTTAAAGTAAAGAATTTTTTCGCAGAAATAGAAATGCATAAAATTATTCACCTAAGATAGGTAGACTGACAGAGAAAGCAATCAAAGGATAGTTTTCAACCCTTATTTTAATATAGTCCCCAAATCTGTATCTATGTTGATGACACAACTATTTACTCCTGTCTTAATAGTAAGACTGATCAGTTTGATAAGGTCAAGCTGGAAGCTGATCTAAAAAAATGACCGACAATCTGTGTTAAATTGGGCAAGAAATGACTTGTTAATTTTAAACACCTCGAAAATGAAACCCGATCTCTTTTAATCGTCTGAGAGAACCTTTTTTAACGTTAAATCAGCATGGATGATCTCCAGGAGCATGATTCCTTGCACCATCTCGAGCTATATTTTTTATCTGAGATTAATTGGAAAGATTGTTTTGAATCAGTTGCTAGGTCTTCTGATAGGAGAGTTAGTTCACGGTGACGTGCTAGAGAAATTTACCCATCAGAATGTGTCTTATAGATATATAAGTCTATCACTCGTAAATACGTTGAGTATTCCTATCACCACTGATCTGGTCCTTTTGCTATGTATTTAGAGATTCTTGATACAAATAATAATAATAATAATGTGCAATATTATTGTTCCTGACCTTGGATCTCGGTTTCAGTCACTTTCACGCCGATGTAACATAGCTTATGTGTGCCTTTCCTATAAATGTTTTCATGGTAATTGTTTCTGATGAACTTTCCTCTTTAGTACCTAGACTGGTACCTAGGATTCAAGAACACAACTGATATAATAGTGATCGATATGTAACTAAACAAAAAGAATAATCAAAGAACTGATATAGGTGAATACATCTCCAAGACATTACCTATATATACCATCGATTGCATGACTTTTGATATGTCAGTATATAAAAGACAACGTGCATCTCTAAATATATACATTAGCCATTTTCATTTCTTAGGCACTTTTGGTGACGCAGTAGAAATAGAATGTTATTATACAGGGTGTTTCAAAAAGAATACGCCAAAATCATTACGCTGTTTTTTCAGGTCTGTAGCATTGTAGTGGACTGAATCAGTGGTTATTTGATAGAGTAGTTATCAAAGTTTGATTGGGTGTCAGTTTCATCACTCTCGTTAGTATAACTTCCGGTGCAGCTGAATTGTGGGAAGATCAATCAAAATGGCGACTCCTCAGCAGAAGGCGTTTTGCATGCTTGAGTTCACGAAAACAAACGCCATTGTCACGGTGCAGCGTGCTTTCAGAACAGAATTCGGCATTGATCCGCCCCATCGTGAGAGCATTCGACGGTGGGTTAGACAGTTTAAAGAGAGAGGGTGCCTGTGCAAAGGAAAGAGTCCTGGAAGACCACGTGTTACAGAGGAGCAAGTGGAGAGGATTCATGATGCATTTGAGAGCAGCCCACGTAAGTCCGTACGTCGAGCAAGTCTTCAGATTGCCATCCCTCATCACTGTCTGGCGTGTGTTAAAGAGACGATTACACATGAAACCATACAAACTAAGCCTCGTCCAAGCACTTACTAATGATGACAAGGTGATGCGGAGGACATTCTGTGAGTCAATGCTGGAGATTGAGGAAGGTGATGAAAGTCTCTTTTCACGTTTAGTTTTTAGTGACGAAGGGAATTTCCATTTGAGAGACACAGTCAATCGTCACAATGTGCGCATTTGGGGAACAGAGCACCCACATGAAACTGTTGAGCATGAAAGAGATTCCCCTAAAGTGAACGTCTTCTGTGCTGTGTCTCAAGACAAGGTCTATGGTCCCTTTTTTTAAGGAAACACCGTTACAGGACAAACCTGTCTCGAAATGCTTCAAAACTGGCTATTCACTTTACTGCAAGCAGATTCGAATGACTTCATTTTTCAGCAAGATGGAGTACCACCCCATTGGCATCTCGGGGTTAGAGCTCATCTGAATGAAAACATGCCTCAGCGATGGATTGGGAGGAGAGGTGCTAAAGACCTTGCTCTCTGTGCTTGGACTGCCAGATCCCCAGACCTCACTGTGTGTGACTTTTTCTTGTGGGGGTATTTTAAAGACTAAGTTTATGTTCCAGCACTTCCAGCAAGTATCGATGACTTGAAAGATTGAATAACAGCTGCAATCAACACGGTGGACCGTGGCATGCTGAGGCGCGTTTGGGAGGAATTCTCATATCGGCTTGATGTTGTCCGCGCTGCCGGTAGTGGCCATATTGAGCACTTATAAAACATGAAATGAAACCTGAATGAATATACAACACAGGTATTTATGCTAGAGGTTTGTATTTTTTTTTCGTTTTTGATACATCACGTGATGATTTTGGCGTATTCTTTTTGAAACACCCTGTATGTTAAACAATTTGTCAATTGTCACATTTTGGAGAGCTTATAAAAATTGAAACCAATATGCTACACTTTTTTTATCATTCATATATATATATATATATATATATATATATATATATATATATATATATATATATACCCAAGTATATGATTGGTGTATATGGAATGAATTCCAATAACCAACAATTACTATTCTTAAAAGAGTGCTCAATACAAAGTAGAGCAGATATAATTATTTATTTAAAAAAATTTATAACATAAATATGTTATAAAATCACTACAAAAATAGCCATTTTGTTTCAACACCCTCGGTGTCTTATCAAGTGATGACGTTGAATGCAAAATATGAACTAACGGTTAATTGTAAACACCGTTATAAATTTAACTTATTATAGGGGTCGTATACTTTAAATGATAATGATATGTAGCTGTAAGTTTAATAGATTATAACTTTTATTGCCTGATGGTCAATCTGACGATATGAATGTGTATGGTATAACTACATAATGTTATTCATTTTTCTGTATGTGTATGTATATATATATATATTTGTGTGTAGTTATGTGTGTTTGTACTGCGGAATGTGTATGTTTGTATATTAATGTATTAATATGTTGCTAAGTTTTGTATATATATATATGTATACATGTATGTGTGCGTATTTGTTTATGTGTATATAGATATGTGTGTGTATATATATATATATATATATATATATATATATATATATATAAAGTAAGAAGGTAAAAAGGAGGAGAAGAAGAAAAGAGGTTAAAAATATTGTTGTATATGTGTATGTATGTGTATTCGTAGATGTGGGTATGTGTGTGTGTATATATATGTGGGTATGTATCCGTATATGTATGTATATATGTATTTTTATGTGTGTATATATGTAAGTGTCTGTATGTTTATGTAGTTGTATATATATACATGTATGTATGTGTGTATATGTATATATATATATGTGTAGATGTATGTATGTGTATGTGAATATATATATGTGTGCATGTGTATGTATGTGTATGTGTGCATGTATGTATATGTATAAGTATATATATATATGTGTATGTATATATATATATATATATATATATATATATGAGTATATGTATGTGTATGTATATATATATATATATATATATATATATATATATATATATATATATATATATATATGTATATATGTTTGTATGTGTATTGTTGTATTGTGTACCTAAATTTATTTACGTATATTTATGTTGGTATGAATGTGTTTTTATATATGTATGTTAGGATACGTGTATTTTTGTGTTTGCATGTATATTGATGTATGTCTATGCCTATGTACGTGTATGTATGTATGTTTATATATGTTTTTGGTTAAATGTTGTTGTATTTATGTGTATGTACGTATTATGTATATTTGTTATTATAGATAGGTATTTTTATGTATATATTTATGTGTATGTATATTTCTGTATGTGTGTATGCATGTATGTATATGTATGTATGTATATATATATATATATGTATGTATATGTGTGTATATGTGTGTATATTTGTGGGTATATATGTGTATATATGTATGTATGTGTATGTGTACTTAATATCATGGAGATATATACGTATGTATATGTTTATGTATGTATGCGTAGATATTTCGGTGTGTATGTATGTATGTATATTTATGTATGTGTGTGTGTGTGTATGTGTATATATATATATATATATATATATATATATATATATATATATATATATATATATATATATATATATGCGTATATATGTGTGTGTATATATATATACAGTAGCGTCCAAAACTAAGGGACAAAATTTTAAAACCTAATATTTGTTAGAAATAACAACTCTGAAATTTTGACAACTGGTAGTCGTTATCATCCATAATAACATACTAAAATTTGAATCATTTGCAAAGGATAGAAAAAGAATTATAACAATTATTTATTTTTTTTCAAATTTGGAACGTCCAAAAGTAAGGGACAAAATTGAGAAATCCTGAAGATCTTCAGGATACTTGCTTATAAAAGTCAGAAGTTGTATAGCGTCTTTTGAGAAAAAAATAACGTATTTCGAAAGTAAGATCCGATAAAATTGCGGTCAAGTCTACTCAAGAGAGTGGATGTAACTGCCGGGAAACTCAGAGCAGACGCAAACTAAGTAATCATTTAATTTTATTCATTATTTATCTTTTTTTTTTTATTATTAATTTTCTATCGCTTGATATCAAGAACTTTATTTATAAAGATGACTTGGCTATAAAAAATTAACTTCCAGAAATACCTTGGTGAATCTTTTTATGTGTTTTTTTTTTTTTTTTTTTAGCGAAATACTATTTCGATATATATATATATATATATATATATATATACATTTGTTGCACACCGTTTCGAGCAACTTAGACACATACACGAAACAATAGTCAATTGAAAACTGACTGTGCGTTTTATATATATATATATATATATATATATATATATATATATATAATGGAAGCGATAACAATAAAAAAAAAAAAGAAACCAACTCTCAAAATTATAAATTATGAACACGACCACAATGTGCTGTGTTCGGAAATTAAAACATCGCTATTACTGTATATAAAAATCTACATTATTCAGTTAATGCAAAAATATAATAAAAAGCTTAATCACAATGCCTTGCCTGTCGAATTCACTGAAACTTGTATAAAAGAAGGGTTACTGTCCAGATATACAATTATATATATATATATATACATATATACATATATATATATATATGTGTGTGTGTGTGTGTGTGTGTGTTGTAAGCTCAACAGAAGTTCTTTGTTTTTGTTTATTGTTTTCTATTACTATTGTTTATCTATTTCTTCCGGTGAAAACTTAAATATAAGTTGCCCAATGTCTGAAAAATTTTGTTTTTTATACACAGAGACCGACACGACACGTGGAGATACAATATTAGCAAAACGATGAAACTGACGTCACTGGAAACCAAGAAACTCATCAGAAATATAAAAAAAAATAATAATAAATTCAATCATTTTTAAAGAACTTTCGTTGGTTTTTAACCAAACTCAAATAATTAAAAAATGCTGCCCAAATAAACTCGAGAAATACATAGATAAAAAAAAGAATCAGAAACAAGATATTATTAATTAAAATATTTAATCTTAAAATTAAACCTCTTCCAGGGAGAATTTATTTCTAAATTAATTATTTCTAAATTCTAAATGTCATAAGGTAGCCTGAATTTAAATTAAATCTGTGAGAAATTTACACATCTAACTCTCGATATCATCTGCATTCTGTTAAAATTATGATCAATTTGGATGCGGTGACTTTTGTTACTAATGAATACCTGTTCCATAGAAACCGAATGCAATAAAATACCAATAATCCCATCGTATTCGATTGGACAAATCCGCCCGGTCCGGTTGGAAATTTAGAATATTTACTAGACAGTACAAAAATAAAAGAAAAAGAATGGAATATTAAGATTTGAGACAAGTGCCGATAGAGCTACAAGTTTGATTGATTGGTTCGATCTCTACGGTTTATCAACCCTTTGCAGGTTATTTAAAGCCAGATAATAATTTTAGATTGTAAAGATACTTTTGTGAGTTAACAGTGGTTTAGTGATACAAGTCTTACTAATTAACTCATAGCTGGTGGAGAAAGGGCGGATTCATACCTTCCCCAAGTGTATTTGCGTGTAAGTGAATATAACGAACTGAACCGGAATTGGGACTCGGCTCTCCGATTAACAATTTCGAACCATTATTCATTACACCACCTGCACATCCAAGCTTACCGTACTTGGTATTATTCTCAAGTGGTTACCCATCGAGGTACTGACCCGGTTCGACGTTGCTTAACTTATTTCATTGTACATGAAGCCGTGTTTCAACGTGATTTGGCTATAAGCAACTCTATTTTTTATGCCCGGTCATAATATTATCTTTTGTGAGTGTTGTCGATAAAAGCCGGTTCGCCATGGATGTAAGGCTTGAGTTCCAGTCTTGTGGAAATCTACTTTTTTTATATTCTTGCCGTCCATTCACCACTTAATTTAACGCTCAGAGATTATTAGACTAACATTTTGATTACGAAAAGACTAACCAAAATTAGTAATATGTTGACCTTTTCCTTACTAACCACACTTCCACTAAGAGGCGTGTAATATAATTTTGTGACCCAGCAAAGTTGCAACCCCTTTCACATATATTAATCTAGTCATGAACTAACATTTTTATCCGATATTCGAATTTTGGGAGGGGTACAATTAATGTGTGCGCGTGAAAAAGAGAGAAAGAACACATGACTCTTTCCCTAAAATACTAGCTACTATTTTCTGAGGGAGTAAAAAGACATACTATTGAATCTGGTGTTTTAATTGTCATTTATATAATATCAACGTAATTCTACCGGCCTGGCTGTACATTTGAGTTATTTGGTCTAACCAAATAGCAAAAAAAATCTTCTTGTTACTTGAACAGTAACTCCAGTTTATTATGCATCGCTCACAAACGACTTATGTCCCTTATTCTTGTTTAAAATAGGATACAACCTCTGACATATGACCGAAACTTTCAGATAAGAAGTAGCAGCAAGGTGATGTAATGGATAACGGCTAGGATTGAGTAATCGGAGAGCCGAGTTCGAATTCCAGTTGAACCCATTACATTCACTTACGAACTAATACCCTTGGGAAAGGTATGAATCCTCTTCTTCCCCCCCCCCGCCCTATCAGCTATGGGGAACAGACCAGTTCTATAGCCTTTTATGGCAACTGGTCTACCGCAGAAAGAAATGGCAACCTACTGCGGGAAAAAATCTGCCTCGTCAGTCATGATCAACTATCTGTGTATCACGCAAAGCACATACCTAACTGAAGAAGTGGCAAAGAAAGTGGGGTAAAAAGGAAAACTGACTCCCAAATCCAGAATACCTTTTTAGAACAAGTCAAAAATTTATTTGTTTTTTATTGGCAGAGTAAAAACGATGTGTGCTCTGAAATATAATTTTGGAATTTTAAAACAATGTGGATCCATTGCATAATAGCTAAATGCTTCTTACAATGGACTCTCTACAAAATATATATTAATCTGGTCTGTATTTTCTTCATCTGATCAGCTTTAAATTTTCTTGTTGTTATTATATTTATATGTCACGTCTTCTATAGATAGACTAAACGAACTCTTCGAAAAGAAATTCGTGTTTCACACAAAGATTCTCATTTGGGAATAGACTTATAACAGAATAAAAGAAAAATTGAATAAGTGTATAGCCGAATAATAAGGTAACCGAATTACCGGCATTCTAGTGAATCTTACAAGTCAGCTAACGTATCAGCTCAAGCTAACGCATCAACTTAAAAAAATCAAATCTGCGCTGTTAAAATACAATCGATTACTTATTTCCTACGTATGTTTATTAAAGAGAATCTCAGATAAGAAGAAATCATGAACAATGAACACGGCTCGACGAGAAGAGAAAAAGACAGAACGAGAAAATTGTGAAAAAGGAAGAAAAGAATTGTAGAAACGGTTAGCGGAAGAATTAAGGAAAGAAAATGAATTACAGGGAAAATCGAGGAGAAAGAGGATTTTAAAAAACACGAGGAAAGGGAAAAATGTAAGAAGACGAGTGGACTGTAGACCTTGTGATTTGAAAAGATTTATAATGGAGAAAAAGAAAGAAAAAAACGGAAATAAAAGACGTTTTCTAACAGAAGTAAAAATTAGTCATGGAAGAGGAAGAAAATGAAAGAGGATTTTAAAAAACACGAGGAAAGGGAAAAATGTAAGAAGATGAGTGGACTGTAGACCTTTTGATTTGAAAAGATTTACAATGGAGAAAAAGAAAGAAAAAAAACGGAAATAAAAGACGTTTTCTAACAGAAGTAAAAATTAGTCATGGAAGAGGAAGAAAATGAACTGTAGTAACAAGAGAGGAAGAACAAGAAGAGAAAAGAATGTAGCAAAAGGATGTGGGGGAAACAAAGCAAAATAACTGTGGTAACGGGAGAGAAAGAAAAAGGGCAGGGTTAGGGTTAACAAAGTATTAGGTTGGTGCAAAAATAATGACGTAATAATGTCGTTTTTTGACGTTAAAACATGCGTCAAAAAACGACATTATTGCGTTATTATTTTTGCACCAACCTAATAGCAAAGTTTGGGGAAAAAAGAAAACAAAATGAACCATATTAAGGGGAAATAAAAAAAAAAAAAAAAGAAGGTAAAATAATGTATTAGGTTGGTGCGAAAATAATGACGTTTTTTACGTTAAAAATTACGTCAAAAAAACGTCATTATTTTTGCACCAACGTAATAGTAAAGCAAGGGGGAGAAAAATAAAACCAAAAGAACTGTGGTAAGGGGAGAGGAAGAAAAAGAAAGGAAAAGAATATAGCAAAGGGATGAGGAGAAAACAAAGCAAAATAACTGTGTTAATAGGAGAGGAAGAAAAAAAATGTAGCAAAAGGTGGGGCGGAAAAACAAAAAAAAAAAAAACGAAAGAAAAATCTATAACAAAGTAGGCGGAAGGGAAAACGAGAAAGACAACTGTAGTAACAGCAGCAAGAAAAAGATTTTTGGAAACGAAAGATAAAGAGAAAAAAAGAGAAAATGCTGTCTCGGCAGATGAAAAATGCAACATTGAGTGGAAAGGAGGATCAGATAAAGTAAAAGAATGGTAAATATTAGGAAGTAGGTGACAGAACATAAATAAAATAAGAAAGAACCACTTACAAGGATAATAAATATCAAAATAAGCAACAGGAAGAAGAAACAGAATTTAAGAACAGTACCATAACCATTTCATCAGAAATCAGAGAGCCGTGTTCGAATTCAAGTCAGGTTCATTATATTCACTTACTCGTAAATGCCTTCCTCACAGACGAAGATGAGATTTGAGGTAACAGAAATGTATTTCTACAGAATGATATCAAGGATACCAGGGATAGAGCATGTGAGCAATTGGGAAGTTTTGAGAAAAATGGAAACAAAAAGGACATTTGTAATCAGAAAGAGGTATTTGATATTTAGGAGACACATAATGAGGATAGAGGGATTGGAGAATCTGACACTCACAGGATATACTAAAGGCAAGAAGGGAACTTCTATTAAGCTACGTAATGAATTTGTATAAATGAATGGTAGAACAGAGACTCGGTGGGATAGTAAAGAGACAAACATTACTAAGGAGCACAAAAGGATGGGAAGTCACGGAAAGCCACGATCGCCCACGTCCAGAAGAGGCGAAACATATTAAAGAAGGAATTGAAGCTATGGATTTATTGATATTTCTATGTATGCAGTTTTTTTTATTTCTTTATCAGGTTAGTTTACCAACGTCTGATAAGTGTTTAGAAGTATAGAAAGTATTGATTCTCAAAAAGAAATTTGTTTACGTTAATATTTTCAGATAATTTCTTCTGTTGTTTTTTGTTCCTTTGGAAGTCTATCTTATTTTGATTTCATTTCCTTCACTTCATCTTTTTTTACTTTCTGACTGATAAAATTTGTAAATTATTTATCTCCAATATTCCCCAACAAGATATTCTCCAGGGAGACGCTCAAGATTCGAAAATATAAACGCAGTATCATTGAGTGGCAAATAGATTTAAAAAAAAAAAGTCTTATATTTCTGAGATGAGGTATTATAAGTATTTACACTATTTACATCGTTCGAACTGTTGCCCTTAACTTTATTGCCATATTCACATTTCGGAAAATGAAAACTGTTATATACCGTACCTATGAACACTAATGGGTATGTCCCAATCCACATAAATACGTTGGACACTATTATAAGTGGGAGGAATATCCTATCTAAGTAGTCCACCACCAGCAGTGGTTTACCTACTTCACGCCGCTGGCGAGTAATTTATTTTGTTGATGTTATAAAGATTACCATTTCATTTCCAACCTCCATTTTGGTTATTCCTCATTCAGTAACCTTTTCTAGCTTACAACAGATAATAATAATAATAATAATAATAATAATAATAATAATAAGAAGAAGAAGAAGAAGAAGAAGAAGAAGAAGAAGAAGAAGAGTGTTATATACCGTATCTATGACCACTAATGAGTATGTCCCAATCCTCATAAATACGTTGGACACTATTGTAAGTGGGTGTAATATGCTGTCTAAATAGTCCACAACTAGGAGTGGTTTACCTACTTCACGCAGCTGGCGAGTATTGTATTTTGTTGATGTTATAAGGATTGCCATTTCATTTCCAACCTCCGTTTTGGTTATTCCTCATTCAGTAATCCTTTCTAGGTTAGAACAGAAACAAAATTACACTTATACTTAACATCAGAAACAGACAGCTGAAATTTCTAGTGTACATAATGAAGAAAGAGAGCTTGGAAATTTGATACTCACAAAAGAAATTGAAGGGTAATGCGTTTTTTTTTTCTTTTTACCCTCTTGCCTTCAGTCTGTTCTGTGAGTATCAAATTTCCCAAGTCCTCTTTCCTCATTATGCTCCCTAGAAATTTCAACTATCTCTTTCTGATGTTAAGTATGTGTCATTTTTTTCCATTTTCTCTAAAACTTCATGGCTGCTTGCATGTTCGGTCCATAGTATTCTCAGCATCCTTCTGTAGTACCACTTTTCTGTTTCTTCAAGTCTATTCTTCATCTATGAATAGACTGTCCATCATTCGCTATCATATAGGATGACTTATATTACATAAAAGTTCAGTACACTTTTCTTTGTTTCTAATGACTTTTTCTGTCTCTTAATACGCTGCTTAGCTTTTTAAAGGCATCTTTCCATATTCCAGTGTCGCATTTCAGTGTCGCATTTTCCGTCCTCTATTAAAATACTTCACAGATATTTAAACTATTGTAATGTAAGTAAAAAGAAATGACGTGGGATAGGCTGAACGTTAACTTATATTACGGGAACAGACAAATCTAAATTTTCTCACAAAAATAGAACAACCATTTTTTATGTTAAGAATATAATAACAAAAGTCCCGTAATAAAAAAAATAATACACCTCTGATCTGCCAATTATACATCTGTCGCATATTTACAACATCGCCGACTGTTAAAGCCTAGTATTACACTATTATTAAATGTAATGCCACCTGCGGCCTCACGGTAAATTTGTCTGTCAAATGCGTGAAATTCAAATATTGACTCGTAGTAATTTCTTGACTAAAAGATGTGACGAGGCATCAGTTGCCAGAAAGTAGCCGGTGTATCCGTACTTTTCCAAAACCATCGTTGTTTTTTGTTTATTTTTTATTTATCTTTTATTTTTATTTTTATTTTATTTTATTTATTTATTTTTTGATGGCTGTCATCAGGACTGATTAAATTTAAGTATCTTCATTTTTTAATCTCTTAAAATTGATTTTATTGCAAATTTTGACATATTGACGTAGATTTTTTTTTTAAATTTTGTTTCCTGGTTCTAATATTGGAGATGGAACAATATTTATGACAGATTATGTCTTTTATTTAGAAGGGACGGCTAATGATCAAACGTATCTAAAGTTGTTTGCAAAGTTTCTCCGAAGATTGATAGCGATAAAATCCTGCTATTATTTGAGAATAATCAACGTTCTACAATGCGAAAAGTGAGTAACATAGACAAAATATTCAATTCACGTATTTAAAAATAAAACAGAAATCCCACTGAAACAACAATGAAAGATAGTTATAGTTTGTGGAGAAGGGACAGCAAATAATCGAACATGTCAAAAGTGGTTTTTAGGTTCCTGCAGGAGATTTCTCTCCAAAGTTTATCAAATGCTGATATTATTTGATATTACTCTCAAATAATCAACGTTCTACAATGCGGGAGATGAGTAACATGGTCAAAATATCCAATTCAAGTAATAAAAATCATCTGCCCACTTTAGTTGTGTGTGTAAGATGAAGATTTGAAATTATCTATTGATAAAAATAAAATTATAACAATATGCTGCATAAAAAACGATGTAAACTTAACTTTATGTGAGAAATGGTCCGAACTATAGAGGATTACACGCATGAATCTTTGTTTTGGCGGGAAAATATGAAGCGGTAAGGATTTTCTTTTTACTCACCTGTAAATAGAGAAAGAAAAACACTAATAACTTACAGGAACATGTAAACAGTATATAATAATAATAATAATAGTAAAATAATAGCAATTAAAACACATCATTAATTAAAAATTTTATTCACAAACCAAACTTTCGTATCAGACTCTTTATTATTAGTATTTCTTGATCACTAGTAAAACTAGTGATCAAAGAACAGCAATAATGAAAGATGTATTGATCTAGAGTATTGTGATAAAATTTAATAATGATAAGATGTAAAAATATTAATAAATCATCGGAGTGGGTAATGGTTGACTGTTACTATTGATTGGAGTGAGTTCGATTCTCACTGGTTGCTCAATACAAAAACTGACATTAAATCACAAGAGTTGACATAATTTACATACGGACTAATATCTTCATCTTTGTTGTTAGCATCAAAAAGTTTTCCATATAGATTAAAAACATTTGTTTGTGGATTAGTACTAGATTAATCGTGAGTTCAATCCCTGGAACGAGTAGTAGACTTACTTTAAAAAACAGGGTAAGCAATAATAAAAAGAACAAACCGATGCATCACTAGATATGAACAGCGGAACGAGAACAATCTATCATCGTGAATTAAATAAAAGGGTGAATACGAATACTGTACGTGTGGATGTGCGGGTGGTGTAATGAATAATGACACATCGGAGAGACGAGTTTCAATTCCTGTTGGGTTCGTTATATTCACTTACACGAAAATACCCTTAGGAAAAGTATGACTCCACCTCTTTTCTCCTCAGCTATGGGTTAATTAGTAAAACCTGTATTACTAAAGCCATTATTAGAAAAAAAGTCTTAAAATCAATAAAATATTTTTTGGCTTTAAATAACCTGCATGGGGTTGATAAGCCATAGAAAATGAATGAATCAAGTAAATAAAAGGTTCAGTTAGAAATCCCATAAAGTATACCCAGATCGGCAGACACCCAAGGAAGACCGAAGGCACAACGGCTGAAAAGTTGTGATAATAATAAGAACGATGAGGACATTAATGTAAATAATGTAACTAATAACCCCTAATTCCAGAAATTCAAACAGAAAAGGGCTGACATATCATAACCCCAGCCAACCAAACGAAAAGTAATAAAATGATGTCAATAACAAAGAATACATTGGTCTTAACTATTGTCATGGAAAGATAGAGTAAAACTAGTAATAACAGTGAAAATACTTACTGTAGTGGCTGGAGTAAACAACAATAAAGTTAATAACTACTAAATAGAGTAATAAAAATGTATTGACCAAGATCACCGTGATAAAAGTAAACAATAATTTAAGAAGGAATAACAAAAACAAAGCTTGATTGAAAGAATTTCTAAATAAATATTCTGATCTGAAGTCGAAACATATTTATTTTCATCGAATGCTTATGATTCATAAAAATGGATCAATAGATAATTCCTCCATGACGTTAGCGATCATGACTTTTCATAACTTCCTGTCAAGCTCGTCTCACTTACAAGTACGACTATCGCCAGTTGGATCCTCGTGGGGTAGGAAATGCAAAGTTAGGGTCAGTATATATCTGTGACTCGTTGTGGAGGACTGGATAAAAATATACTGTTGCACACATTCATTACTACGATCGATCTCCTCTGGGTGCACGACACTAGTGAGCTCATATCGGACAAAGTAATTCACCCACATTCAAAACAAAAGGAAATTGTGGAGATCAATGATCACTCTACGTCCTGAAGGGACATGACATTTAGTTAATGGATATGTGGGTAGGGTAATATTTTTCAGTTCGAAAAGTGGAGTCGGTGAACTGAGTTCAAATTCTAACCGAGTCTGTTATGTTTACTTCTTACTAATGCTCGACAAATCTGAGTTCAAAACCGTCGGAAAAGTTAACAGAAATTCATTGCATTATCTTTCCCAATTCAGTTAGTTATGTGCCATGCGTAATCCTAGGCGATCATGTATCTTTCGATATATGACTGACGAGACAGTTTTTTTCCCGCAGTAGGTTGCCATTTCTTTCCGCTGTAGACCAGTCGTCATCCAAGGCTATAGAACTCGGTCTGCCCTGTTCTGTTACCCATAGCTGGAGGGAGAAGAAGAGGATTCATACTTTTACCCAGGCTATGTAATGTAATGGATACGACTGAAATTCGAACCCGGCTCTACGATTTCTCAATCCGAGCCACTATACATTATTCCGACGTGCCTCCTCCATTACTCTACCGTGCAGTTTCCCAATTCACAAATACAAAAAGAAGTTGTGGAGAGTCATGAATACTTACGTCCTAAAGTACATAGCATTTAAGATGAAGAAGAAATGGGTAGAGAACGAAGTGATAATAGAAATGTTTAAATTATTTTTTTTCATACAGGAAACGTCCGTCATTTACTGACTGGACAGTTAGTGTTGAAATATATAAAAATCTTATTAAAATAGTTTTTCAGGAAATTAAACTAAATGTTGTAGCACTTTTAAATATTGATGGAAGTTTCTGAACACACCTTTTAGTAGTGGAGAAAGTTAATAGTTTCATTACATTTATAATAAGTTAATAGTTTCATTATATTATTATATTCATTATAATTATATTTTCTACTCTATTTACATACTTTTGTTACTCTTACTACTAAATTTAGTGGTTGCTGTGTATTTTACGGCTTATCAACTTTTGCAGGTTATTTAAATCTAGATAATAATTTTAAACTGTATGACTCTTTTGGAAATAATAATTTCCCAATACAAGTCCTACTACTTAACCCACAGATGAAGAGAGAAAAGGTGGATTCATACCTTTCCCGATGGTAAATGCGCGTAAGTGTATATAACGAACTCGACTGGAAATGGAACTTGGCTCTCCGATTTCCAGTTTCGAGCCGTTATCCATTACACCACCCGCACATCCAAGCTTACATTACCTGATATTCCCAAGGGGTCACCCATCTAGGTACTGACTACGCTCAACGTTGCTTATCTTATGTGATCGTACGAGGACTGGCGTTTCAACGTGATAAGTCCTAACTGCAGGAAGTGTTCAAATGAAGTGTTTTTTGTTATTTGGTTGGGCTCTTCGTTTTTTATTTTGATTTATAGGATATAGGAGTTCGTTTGAAGGCATTTTAATCATTAATCTGAGAACGATAACTTCGTGATTTCTGAATGCGAAGAGTTAAAATGCTGGAAATCGAAAACCTTAAAAAGAACCCCAAGTTTGTATGAATGCGAGGCTGCGAATTCTTAGTGTGATTTTTTTCTAATTCTTTTAATTGTTGTGCAGTTAATTAAGTATGGTAAAAAAACGTTAGGATTGTGCCTCGAACTGACACCAGATCTCATATGGGACTCTCATTTAAGATACATCGCTAAAGAAGCAGCTCTCTGTGCCACTCTAGTAAGTACCTGACTCCTTATGCTATCTTCTACCTTTATAAGAGGCAGATCAGGCCGAAAATGGAGTAATGTTGTCATATTTCGGAGTGAGCTGCCCAGTCATCACTTTCCAGTCATGATAAAGTTCAAACAGGTCTCCGAGTTCTTGTTGGAGAAGAATTATTTTCTACCCTCCAACCTCTCTCTCATAGGTGGATGTAGCGAGTCTCTCACTGCTCTATCGCTACTTCCTTGGAAAGTGCTCGGACGAACTACATTCCTTGCTTCCTCCAGGTCTAATCTTCACGATTAGGACCCGCCATGGCACTTACATTGTAGCAAAACACCCACATTCCCTCCATATTTCATAGACAAGAATTAAGTTCTACTCGAACAGCTTCTTCCCGCGAACTAAGTCCCAAGAGAATGTTTCCCCGATTACTATAATCTTAATCTTTTCATGTCCAAAGTTGACCGTTATCATCACCTCTTATCCGTATAAATTTACCGATTAACGTAACCCTCTACCTTGAGTGGACACCGGGCCTTGTACAGGGTGAACCTTACTGTAAAAAAAAAAATGAATCTTCGAAATGTGTTACTCTCCTCTAAGAACTGGGTTCCTCAATCTGGGGATGCCGACTTTCAGCAGATTTTTATTTTAAGAATAATGGCTTTTCTTGCGAAGCTCTTGTTCGTAAAGTTAACTCGATATATACAGAAGAAAAACAATAAGTCATTTATATAAACCCACAAAGTTATTGAGCTCGCCATCTCGTTATTATAGAAAAAAGAAGACCTTTTCTTTCGTGGTTCAAATTTATTTTTTCTCTTTCATTGAAAAATACATATGTGCCACGAAATTTTCACGAATTATTCGAATTACACTAAATAGGAAGAAAGGTCCACGGAAGAATGAGGGTACATCATCTCAGAATTTCAGACAGAATTAGAAAGACGGGGAGCACATCGGCCGATACGTTATGATCAAGTAACAAAGATGAGGAGTTCGAATACATTTTTGACGATATTTTATCACCGAATTTCAGACAAAAAAGAGAACGGTAAACATATCGATTGAAACATGGTGAGAAAACAAAGATGAGGATATTAGTTTAATTTATCACAGTACTTCAAAGATTGAAACTTTGTGCTTAAACCGGAACGCTGGATATCTCAATCAGTGGAGTTAATCGTCTGGATCAATGACCGAAGTGAATCCGATATGGTTGGATTACTTTTCGTAAAGCGGTGTGATCTATGTACGGTGCTGATTTTGGTGCTAAGATCATCACTTCACAGAAAAGATTTACGATATTGTGTCGTTTGTTACGCCAGGCTTTCATCTTGAGCTCCAGTGTCTACTGCGTTAATTGGTAGAGAACATGACTAAGACACGCATATTGGCACGTCGTCCAATAAGCACTCAACTAGAAATCATATAATCTTGCTGTACGAAAATTCAGGAAAGGAATAAATCATTCACACAAAGTGGGAGCCTGGAATATTCTTGTTTAGACCCCAAAATCTGAATATATAACCAAAGCATTAGATTAGATGCCGTTTAATCTTGAACTTATCAGTGTTTCCTCAAACTCAGATACATAGACAGACGGACAGACAGACAGATAGATAGATAGATTAGAACATATCGAGAGAGATAGATAAATAGACGTGAATAAATTAATTTCCCTATTTATTTATATATGTATATAGAAAAGGGGAAAAGATCAATCAAGCTATTAATGGATGATAAAACTTAACAAATCAGCACCTGATGATTAAAAACCTCAATCAGCACCTGACGGTATTTATCTATCCACCCACGAGGATAAAATGTGGCACAAGGCCGGTTTAAAGTGGGTATCTCCGAGCCCATAGGCTCGGCCAAAAATATGGCCTTTCTGAACCCGCCTAGACGGGTTCAAGGCCTGTCTACCACCCCGGACGAAAACTTGCCCTTCGGCAAAGCTTCGTCCCGGTCCCTCTCTGCCAATGCAGAGAGTTCGACAGTCGCCGAGAGAATGCTTCGTGCATGAAACTTGTGATAACGGTAAGAAAAAATGTATATTTATTATTAATATAAATTATAGCTCTGTTATTATATATCGAGCACTATTTTATTAGCCCCACCATTCAATTGCAAAATTATATATATATATATATATATATATATATATATATATATATATATATATATATTAACTAATTTAAAAATATGGTTTCATCGCTACACAGGAATTACCATGTTACAAAAAAAAGAAACTAAAAATTTCAAATTCAATTATAGAATTAAATTGAAGCCCCTAATCATGTTTCCTTTTTAAGTGAATTTTGGAATAACTTATTTTGAAATTTACTGAGTTTTATAAGCCATACATTCAAAATATTAGTTTCTAAGGATATGGGAAAATCCAATCATTTTAACAAGGGGCGGTAGGGTATTCATTTTCACTGACAACTAATTGTATCAAAATATGAGTTACTTTCGAAAAGAGGTTAAGTTAAAGTAGGGTAGGGGTGTCTTTTCAACGAATGATGACATCCGTTCATCGCATGTCGCCTGGTCTGCGCTATTCGAGACTATTTTGCCCTGTCTTCTTCCATGTTGAGGCACCACAAATATATTTGTATATATATTTAGTTATATTTTTCTTATTTTTAAACCAAACGTTTTACATGAGATGGAATTCCTTGAAAGAAGCAACCCTAGTTGAATTGGGAAGAAGGAAGGATTCTCGTACATTTGGTCACTCCATCGGCCATCATCAAGAAGGAGGACTTAGAAGGTTGTTAGTTACAGATTTCTGTTTAAGATGTTGAGATGTGAAATTACAGTCTGTCGTAAATGTAACGTAATATAAAGTGACGTCACGTGGTCGTCTTTCAAGTAAGATTATAAACATTTGAACACATGAGCTTCCATTGTCGAAGTAAATCTTGTTGATGGCTAGCAATTTCTTTTAATATTCATAGCTTCCATCCTTTCTTATAATTTCTCATAATTTGAATAAGGTAACATTTTAGCCGCGTCTACTAAGATCTGATGTAATTTTGCACACACTGTCTATATCACTAAACATTCTATTAGATGTTGACCACGCTTCCCCTATAAATATAGCAAATTATATCTGTGTCTGTGTGTGTATATATATACATACATACATATATATATATATATATGTGTGTGGGGGTGTATTGTTCAGCTACTGGTCACGCCAGATTATGCCCTCAATCCGACAAATTGTAACTAAGGTCTGCTCATCATAGTTTAAATAAAAACCATAGATTGGCTGTGTGTGTCATCAGGTGTCTACAACAGAGTGTAGCTAATTAAACTAGCAGACACGAATACTCAAAAAACGAGTAGCCAGACACTAATATTAATACGAAGGAAAGTCAAACTCCTATTAAGGATTCCAAATATTACGAAAGTTTCTGATAAATTTGATTTACCTTCGTGTGTGTGTGTATATATATATATATATATATATATATATATATATATATATATATATACACACATACATATATATATATATATATATATATATATATACATATACATATATATATATATATATATACATACATATACATATATATATATATATATATATATATATATATATATATATATATACATATACATATATATATATATATATATATATACATACATATACATATATATATATATATATATATATATATATATATCCAAGTATATGATTGGTGTATATGGAATGAATTCCAATAACCAACAATTACAATTCTTAAAAGAGTGCTCAATACAAAGTAGAGCGGATATAATTATTTATTTAAAAAAAATTTATAACATAAATATGTTATAAAATCACTACAAAAATAGCCATTTTGTTTCAACACCCTCGGTGTCTTATCAAGTGATGACGTTGAATGTAAAATAAATGGTTTTAAAAGTTTCAAATTAATTAACAATCCTTCGCAAGGGGAAAACGTTGATACAAAGGCTAGATGGACCAATCAAAACGCAAGTATAAGAAAATTCAAAAAGCTTGATAACAAAGTCATGTTATAATATCTATTCAGATGTTTAAAATATGGGTAGTATTAAAAAAGAATTTATTCCAACCAATAATTACTAAATTATATGATAAAATTTAATGTTAAAATTTAAAACTGCTAATTACAAAATAAAAATTTTAAATTCATTCGCTCTTAAGTTTACAACTATAAAATTACTGAGGAGAAAAGAAGAAATATATATGTTATTTAATTTATTTCTTCATTGAAGTTACTTTAGCTATATTTAATATCCGGTCTTTTTACAATGTATACATTTTAATCCTCATGGTGTATGAATGGGGTCCTAAACTCACGCGTAAAACAATATATATATATGTATAAAAAATGTAAAACATATATATATATATGTATATATATATATATATAAAACACACACACATATATATATATATATATATATATATATATATATATATATATATATATATAACGGGTGTATCAGCAAAATAGTCCAAATCGCGTAACAGCAAAATTGTTCATTTGTTAGATTAAGACTTGAAAACGTTGTATCTTAGAAATGATTAAAGATATCATACTGGAATTCTCCGAGGATTTTATAACACTATTGGACTCTACTTTCAGCGATAAGAATTTATCATTACTCTCCAAGCTTAACAGAAGAATCGTCATGAAATCGATCATAATCGAAAATTACATGTTCATCATCAATTAATCATAACTAAGGATCGGAAGCTCATGAAGATTTTGAATTAAAATTCATATATATATATATATATATATATATATATATATATACCAATGCACTATATCATCCACTGAGAACCCTAACAATAATATGATATACATTGGGTCCACGAAAAATGGTTTTAAAACCAGATAGAGGCAGCATAAATGCTCCTTCAACAACATAAACAAAAGACATCAGACCTCTCTATCTAAATATTTTTGGCACCTGAAAGAAAAAAATAGGACACCTAAAGTAAAATGGAAAATCATTAACAGGACTAGAACTTGCAAAACTTGGGATGACCCATGCCCTTTGTGCCTCCATGAGAAACTACACGTTATTAAGCTTCTAAACAATCAAAATCTATTAAACAATAGGCATGAATTAACGGTTTTCTGCCGACACTACCAAACTTACGCTCTGAATAACTAGC
Organism: Acanthosepion lycidas; assembly: GCA_963932145.1. NCBI lineage: Eukaryota > Metazoa > Mollusca > Cephalopoda > Sepiida > Sepiidae > Acanthosepion > Acanthosepion lycidas. The sequence continues at coordinate 24,355,432 of OZ010602.1, forward strand.
TAAAACACACATACAATAAAATAAACTTTAAAATCCATAGCCCATATACATAGTTTTAATACCCTACAAAAAAAGATAACCCTTTATGAAGTCGTCAAAAAACAAACGTTACGGCTTTTTTATATACACAAATCCCTTTCATAAAGAGATATAATAAAAGAATAAAATAAAAAAATAAATAAATCTCCATAGACGCTCAAGCCAGACTATGCGAAAGCTTCCTCCGTCGTTAATTTAGCCACCCCCACCTTACCCTGACCCGGCATCTATGAAAGTAATTCTATACTGATACAAATTATTAACACCCCACCCCTGCCGATTCTAAACAATCCGCCCTTGATGTTACCATGGAAATTTTGATTTCAATTCTGAATATACTATTAAAACTCGTAAATTTCAGAAATAAGTTATTCCCCAAAAAATTTCGCTTGAAGATGGAACAGAGCCTACTTTAACTCAAGTTAATTCAAATATTATTTTGAAGTTTTCGCCTCTTGTTTTGAAACATGAGACCTCTTATGTAGCGAGTTGGAATCATATTTTTAAATAAATAATTATATATATATATATATATATATATATATATATATATATTATTCCAGTATCATTTTCTAACATATTCAAGATGATCTTTACTCTCTCTAACCTTCTAACTTTCTGTCCTGGAGTAACAAGTTTCACGTACGATTCCATTTTTCAAGTCTTTCTTTCACTGCTCTTTGGAACTCCTCTCGTACGAGCCAAACGTATTATGGATTGAGTTGGATCTTTTCTAATTGATCTATTTAGTTAAATGATCACTTTTTTGTTGTGACCTCGTGATCCACTTTTCCTCTCTATTGCTCCCTCTTTTTTAAACTTATTTACCGTCCTCTTGATGGTTCTTGAATGAACTTTGAAGATGGAAGCCAGGGTATGAAAGTTCGTGCCATTACCGGAGACCTGAATGATCTTTTTCCTCTCATAATTGCTCATTTGGGAAGACAGTGGGGCTGACACAAAACGATTGTAACCTATCCTTCTTCTCGCTGAATAACTCAAAGGTTTTTTTCAGTGATTATTACAATTAAACATTTTATGGGATGATCAATTATACTGTTACCCGATTTGGACAATTTTGCCGTTACAATATATATATATATATATATATATATATATATATATATATATATATATAATTTTCAGTTAAATATGTCCTACGTCGTGGTGTCGAATTATTCGCTTTATTTCAGCTCGAAATTTTTAAAAGGCATTGCCGAAATTAAATGTTATGATCCGAGTCTAAAAATAGTGGATAACCAAAACAATTTTCCATAAAAAACACTTTACAAAAAACAACTGTATATAGCAATTTTCTTGACTTTTTGGAGACCACGTCTTTGTTGATTAAAAAATAATATATATATTGGCTATACTATGTTTCTCACGGGAATATTGGCCTTTTATCTTTCTAAGTAAAGTTCATTACACAACCATAAAGCGCAAATCAGGATTTAGTCGATAATATAATAGTTCTCTGGCACTCTAACCACAAAATACGATTCCAAATCTTTGAAGCTCTCAACCACATTTTCTGTATTTCGTCCTCTCTTAACTTAAGAATCGTAAACAACCATTTATAAAATTAAATTGTTTCAATTCAGGTGATCACCTTATTTTTAAAGTTATAAAAGGCAAAAATGTTCTATTTCATAGTCATTAGATTTTTGAATGACTGATCCTACAACCAAATTGACTGAAAACGCTTCAAAGTGTACAGGACCCAAGAAACTTTTATATATCATTAACTGATATTTAACTAATATTAAGTTTTAATTCATTACAAAGAAAAATGTATGAAAATTAAAATTCAGAAGTACAACACTTTTTTTATCTTGGTCTAATTGGAGAAAGTTTTTTTCTTCTTTCATCTCATCGACGAAAAACATTCAGTACCTTTTTTTAGCTCTTTCTTTTCATTTCTTTTAAACAAGTTGCGGATTGAAAACAGTTTTCAATCAGATGATGATTGCATTGCGCATGAAATTCAGATTTGTGTTACCGGTGAGGATGCAAACGCATATTTGTTAATGTATATTTATTACTAATATATATATATATATATATATATATATATATATATATATATATATATATATATATGGGATAACGATATACAAAATTTTTACATCATTTTTTTATATTAAAAACAGCTTTGAAAGAAAAGATGTATAACAAATTGTAAAAACTTTTTGGAGACGCGTTTCATCCGTTAGGACTTAATCTGACTGGCTTTGCTGACTACACATGCGCATGAACGACAGACGCTGGTAGTTTCAAATTTTTTGAAAGATTTTTTTTTTTTTTTTAGCTAAATTTATCTATATTCTTTTACTTTTTCTTTTTCTTACCATCATCTTTGTTATTAAATATCCCACATTGTGATAACAGAAAATCTGCCAAGAATGGCGAAATATTGTAAGAACCTGGACATAAATTTACTGTGGCTGAAGTAGTGATTAAGGCATTTTCTAGACATTTTCATCTTAGTGAATTATCTTCATTTTTAATTAGAGTAGCATTTTTTTTAATGTCAAAATTATGATCAGTTTCGTTACGCTGAACGATCAATGCGTTTTGCGTGTTGTTTTTTTAAAATATATCTCCTGTGTTCATATAATCTTTTATTTAAACTTCTTGAGGTTTCTCCAATATATTATTACTGACAACCCTTGCAATTGATAGAGAAAATTCCTTCTTCAAGTTTTAGCTTTTTGTTTTGTTTTGTATTGATTATGTCTTTTATTGTTTTAGATATAGTTGTGACAAATTTTATGTTGAGCTTGACATATATATATATATATATATATATATATATATATATATATATATATGGTGTGGTGATTCTTCGAAATCTCAGCAAAGAACATCTAGGGTGTTCCCATGCCACCAACCCACATAAATGAGAAGGAAAATTAAAATTATCAAAACCCTTTCAGTGCCTGGTCACGGTCCGTCGAAAGGCGTTGCACTATTCCTTGCACTGGCAATAGCGGATAGGTATAACTCTGTGATAATAAAACCTGAGGGGTGGTGTTCATTGTGTTCGTGGAAAATATTTGCACCAACTCCTTGCTATCAGCACGTCTAAAAAGTGTAGCTGGTTGTACACAAGCCTTCACCACCCTAAACAAATCTTCTGTGTGGGTAGTCTACAATTCAGTTCTACGTTCCATCTCTCCTATTCCACCTGGGCAACAAGTCCACTGGCGAGAGAATTAAGGAAAAAATATATTTGCAATACTTTTAACTGCCAAATTTTCCAGTCTTCAAATACCCCAAACTTTTAAGTATTTATTCTCTCTTCTGGCTTTTATTATCTCGATTTCTCATCACATCGATTTAGATTTTTATTCGGATAAATAACGCAAAAATAATGTTTGAATTAATCAGGAAACAGTAATGTTTAAACACAGTTTAGAAACTTATCGTTATTAATATCCAATATGTACAAGAAGCACACAAATGCAATACAAATTTGATTCATAATTATGAGAAAATAACTGCATCGATTTGCTCTACGTTTGAAAGAAATAGAAAGAGAAAATATGAATTTAAATTATGATCGCCATTAAATGCTCTGGAAAATGTCGCAGAATTGCTTAATGAGAAGCCCAAAAGAAATGAGGTATTCAAATGATAAAACCAAAACACAACGTTTTGATATGATAAAAATGGAAAAAATATCATAGCTCTGAGGAATCTTTCCGTCTTTTTTCTATCCGCTGAATCCCTCCAGTCCGTGAATAATCATTGCTCTTCACAACTTTCAGTTATTTTTTTTTTTTGTTGTTGTTTTTTTTTTTTGTTGTTGTTTTTTTTTTTTTTTTTTTTTTAACATTTTAAAGTTACTCTATCATTGATAGCTTTAGGATGTTGTAATTTAAATTTAGTGTAATTAAGCAGTAATTGTTCTTTTAAACATGTTTTAGGGAAAAGTATACTGTTACGTAATATCTGTCCTCCTATATGGCAGTGAATGCTGGACAATCCCATTACAGATGAAGAAGAGACTTGAAGCAACAGTAATGTGGTTCTGCATAAGTATGCTGAGAACAAAATGAACAGAACATGTGAGCAATGACGAGGTTTTAGAGAAAATAGAAACAAAAATGATACTTAACATTAACACCAGAAAAAGACAGTTGTAATTTCTAGGGCACACAATGAGGAAAGAGGGCTTGGAAAATCTGATACCAACAACACAGATTAAAGGCAAGAGGAAAACAACGCATAACATACCTAGTGAGCTTGAGTAAATGGATGGCAGAACAGGGTTTAAAAAAAAAAAAGAAAAAAATTACAAATGACAGGAAATTGTGGAGAATCATGATCACCAACGTCCTGAAGGGATATAGCACATAGAAATGCTTTGCTATGGGTAACCCGTGACATTTTTCTTTGTTCTGTCATCTATTCACAGAAAGACATTAACAAGATGAGTGGTTTCTTCTTCTACCTTGTGAGTGTTACATTCTCCAGGCATTCTTTCCTCGTCATGTGTCTAAAAAATTTCGTCTATTTCTAATTGTAAATACCAATGTGCTCATAGTTCCTATTTCCCGTTTTATGTTTTTTCCCCACCTCTTTCTACCGTCTTGTTTCTTCTCTGCCGCGTTTTCAGCCTTTTCCCCTTTTCCACCATATTTTCTGCCTTTCGCCCCTTCTTCACTATGTTTTCTGTTTTTTGCCCCCTCTTCACCCCATTTTCTTTCTTTTTCTCCTCTCCACTCCGTTTTGTGCCCTAAGGTTAAAACTTCCTCATTGATCTCATGTTTGGTCCATGGTATTCTCAACATTCGTTGGTAAAATCACATTTCTGTTTCTTCAAGTATCTTCTTCATATATAAAGAGATGGTCCGGGATTCACCGTCTCATAGTTAAGCTCTACAAAACAACGTATCTTAGGTGAACAAAAGCTAGAGACAAGGCTATGGAATCTAATAAAGATTTTTTTTTTAAATAACTTTAGAGAAAAAAGTTGATGTCACTTGACTATTCTTAGCAATGCGTCAAGTTAGATTATTGCTAACGGGTTCAACCCTCATCGTTTTCCTTGTGTCATACGAAACCAAGTTTATAAAAGGAAACCTAACGTAAAGTACTGTTTATTAGTAAGATAACCTCACTAGATATTACGCTAATGTAATTAGTTCAATATTTATGGGGCGCTATGTCAGACTAGTTTAAATTTACTGGTGTTTTGCGTATTTTCCTCCCAGTGTCATTGTCAGTAAAATGATGAATGTTTGGAATGTTACTTTTTAAATTAGACAGATTCTCTCCATTTGGTAGATTGGTGCATTACAATCTTTCCTGTTTTATCTCTTGTATTTAGCTTTGTGCTGTATTAATCTTAGAAGATGTCAATAAAGATACGAGGAATCGTGCATGAAATGCTATGCCATTTATAAACAAGAGATTAAGTTAAATCATAAATAAGAGAAGACGCCATTCTCCAATAAATTTGTTTCCATCTACGTAGAACACTTGTTTACGTTACGAAAAAACATTGCATTTAATTGCTTATGTGCATGGCTGCGTTGCGATTTTTCTCTTTTTCTTTCTTTCTTCCTTTTTTTTTTATTTTGGTATTTAATTTCTTGCGTGTTTGCTTTCTTGTTTCCGTTTCTGTTTTGATTGTCTGAAGAATGCTTTCTAGTTTCTCGGAGGCAATCAAAACGAAACTTAGCGCCTCACTATTTCTTGAAAAGCGATACTGAAACGACTTTTTCCCCACTGCTTCCAGCTCCGAATCTTCGTTGCTATTTCCATCTAAAATTTCCACTTCGTAAGCATCAAATACAGTGACCCGAACGTTCTACTGCTGAAACAATGGCACGACTGCAGAAATACATAAACAGTGGTTTCGATTCCCCCCGTTTAGTTACGAGCTGTTCGCCTAAGAGGTGATGTCACGAGTAGGATTTATTGAACTGATACATCAAAACATCCATTTAACCGAAATCATTGTATATAATGCAATAATAATGGTATAATAAAAAAATAATTGCTCATCTAGAAAGAATGACAAAGATCACAGATAATCAATGGGAACGATACGTACATTTATTGTTTCATTGATTTGCAGATCACGTGATTACGAAAATGAGAACAGAATTAAATTTACGTTTTTTTAAATTTCACCCAGTAAAAAGAGGCAATAAAGTGGGAAGAAAAGAAAATTAATTTCTGTAATGTAGTAACAAGTCTTAAGTAGAAGCTTATTTGACTCATGATATTTATTGTACGAAAATGCACAAACCCTAAGGCAAAAAAAAAGGCAAAAATGGGTGATCTGTCTCATAATTAAACTTAGCTAGCCACAATGACTGACCCAAACATGTCACAATAATCCTTACACCAAAACAACATATTTTTACTTGCCATTCTTACTACAATCACCATAATACCACAGATACTCTAACTAGTCCTAATGTGTATAATTTACCTGTGGGCAGGGGGAATAAAATAACAACTTTTAACAAATGAAACCCAAAATGAATATGTACAAAACTATATACAAGAAACTGGTGTTAGTAATAACAAAAAATCACAATTTTTTATTCTTTCTTAGATTCGACTGGATTTGAACCCCTTACACATAGGTAGGCTTTTTTAATCACTGCGCACGGATTGACGTTCATCATTTCTTGAACTAAATATTTTTAACGTTTAAGTGAATTATTGAGGATATATTATTTTTTGTAAGTTTTACTCTGATACGAAAAATCAACCGTAGACACACGAATGGAAAATGTATCTTGACTAGTCACAGATATGAACACATCGAGAAGGAAGCAGTGAAGCATTCATTTTAAGTTCATTACTAAATTTTATTAAAACGGTTGTTGTATAAAAGATCCGCTTACGGACAGTTCGTTCTTCTGGGGTGTTTAAATCATGGCCTTCGCTGGGGTTAGCAAACAGAGAAACATATCCCATTATTATTATTATCTCCTCTTGTCTATCATCAGTGCTATACTGTTTTGCACTTAAACGGTATTAAGGACTAAAAACTACCCAAGATATATACGAAAAATGAACAATTCAGTAAGCTTTCACAACGAAGTTACAATCTCGAAATGAAAAAGTATAATCCTGTTTTCAAAACAGACTGCAAGGTTTTCTTTAATAATCAGTCTTATTTGTGGAGCCGTTTTCTCCTTAATCCTGCCCATGTTCTGGAATCTCTTTTACAACTGAAACGTTTTGGGAAAATTGCAGAGTGACAACCTTGCACAAAGGTTGGAACTTACAGACTTGGGTCTGTCAGCAGTCCTACTCAAATTAAGATGACTTGTATGAGAAAGAAGAAAGAAAGGGCAGAATACTTTCTAGATTAGTGGTTCCCAACCAATTTTAGGGCCACGCCCCACTTTGGTATTTCTAAAATGCTGGTGCCACCCTGCAATATTTAATTCTTACATATTCAAAATTTTGCTACAATTCACGTGAAGGAAGTTTAAAAGGCCATTAACATGGTCTCTAAATAAGCCTCCAAAGAACACGGCATCAGGCCCTCTCCTTTGTTGACCGAGGCACGCGAGTGTGGGAAGACGGTAAATACCCTGTACGACAATTACACACAAAATAGTTTTATGCATGCATACTGTATATGTATCGTATTTATTAACATGCATTAACATTAACATTAATAAGTAAGTAACACCAGGTGGATACTAGAAGAAAGGTTTATTGTACACAACCAGTACAATATGAAATACGGTACAGTTATACACACAGGTCAATCTAGTAGTGCGTGTCACTAATTGGAAGGTCGGACGGGCTTGCGTATTCACTCTCAGTCTCCTTCTGTCGTCCTCCAGTCTCTTGTAGACAGTTGACTTTATAGGTACTTATTACCAATAGTGTAACCATTCATGGGGATGCCGGGTTATTCCATTACATCAAAACAATTCACTGTTAATAACTCATTCTCGAATTGCCCGCTTATTCTGTTAGTATAGTAAGCCGAAGTGGGGCACGTCCTATGCATGCCCCACCCAAATATTACCATCCCCTACCGGTGGGAATTATTGTCTGTTCAATGCATTTTCGCATTATCAATAGCCGATTTTCTATTATTGCAACTCATATACATTCTTCATTTTTAAGTCTTCTGCTCGTTGAAGAAATTTCAGAATGTGAATCGATTTCGACGGATTCCCGGCCAATTTTGAAAAATCCATAACAAAATGGTATAAGTGGGCTTTGCTCATTGATTCAATGAACCTTCTCAAGACCCTTCTTAATCACTCAAGGAATTCCTTTAGATAAATGTCCAAATCTGAAACAAAATTTTAATATTCGCTTCGAAATGCGATGATCTCACCATGCATAATCGCACTCAATAGCGCCTATCTGCCGACTGAATAACCCTACGGGAGAGTATCGATTTAGGAATACTCTGTGCCCCTAAATTACACAAATACTTCACATTCGGATCTCGAAATATTCAAAATAGCTGAATAATTTCGGACAAACTATCCATCTGATCCACGTAATCTTCACTTCCTACCACCCCCTCTTTCATTCATATCGCACAACTCGTCTTAACTTTTTTAACGGTATCTTGAGTGGCTCTTGAGGCTCGTACTGGGGAAACTTTAGTATAAAAACTTTTTTTCGTAATCAAGTGATCTTCAAATCAATGAATGAATAAAAGCTAGTTTCCATCGATTATTTCTGATCGATGTCATCATTTTCGATGAGGAATTACCATTATTATAACTTTATTATTCGGTTCATCCTGTTCATATTGATTGTTCTACTCACAAAATTTCGGCCGTTGTATTCTCCGACTTTCTTCAGGTGATATATTTGTACTGGTTAATATTCTTGAAATTTTTATCCTACCCGTTTATTCAAGCCATAGAGTAGATTCTTATTACTGGGGGATATTTCATATCAGTTAATAACCACCGGTCATATTCATGCTTGTGTTCTTTGACGGTTTCATCCGCTGTGATTTTCAGTACTACCCGACCCAGGCGTTGAATTCCCAACTACCAGGGAGCCAAGTGTGTTTTAGCCAGCCCTATAATCCACTAGGCTACGTGACTCTTGAACGACAGACACTTAATAAAAGCAGCATAGTACAGCAACCAAAACGTCGTGAGATTTATACGAAGATGAGCAGGCTGGTCAGAATAACAGAAGTGATGGTAACATAAACAAAAAGGAAAGAAACTAAATAAAATCAGCTAGACTATATACCTAAATATATTTTTTTTAAATAATTTAAATTTAAAATTCTCAGTGTTCCTCTCCTTTGTGCGTTCGTAAAGTTGCATCGACGGAAGTATCACTGATGAACTCCTACAGAATGAAACGCTTTGCATGAAAAGACTTTTTCTACTTTGTCATAGTTTTTCCATAAAATAACAAAGAATATAATTTTCTCAGATTTACTTAAATAAAGAAATGGACTTGTGCTGTTAAGAGGACAATATAGAAGCTGGGATAAGAAAGACTTTCCCAGACTTTGGGTGACATTTTTTAGAATCAAGCATAAAGAATAAAAAATACTAAAAACCGACGTTACTCTCATGTGTTTCGGGGGCCCAGAGACTATCATCATATTGCAGTATCTGTTCCGCGGCCATGGCCAGCTAAGATAAGCTTAGTACCCGATCCGGCGCAAGCGGGGACTGGGTAAAAATTGACCAATATTTTGACCAATCACCCTGGTGTACGTGCTCGGGTTCCCTACGTTAAATAACTGACCTTGTATCGCATCCCGCTCCACTGGAGGGGGAGGCGGAAGTAAATTCCCATGCGTTAAGATTTCAGTCATTGCGGGGTTTTTGTTTTTTTTTGTTTTTGTTTTTTGGGTGGGGGGTTTAAGCCGGCACATCCCCACAAGCTTCGCAGCCTGTAAGGATTTGTTTTTTATCGAGCCACTATATTTAGACAGCTTGCCACCCAAGGCTAGAAAACTAATCTACGCTGCTATTTAAGACATAACTTAAGAATTTGTTATAATTACCCCCTAGCTGGGATAGTAGAGAACAGCTAGAGTCATACATTTTTATGTTAGTTATTTTGGTTTTCAGTTGATTTCTATGTTAAAAATAATTTACAGTACTTTTTTCTTTGTTAAAATTATTCACAATAAATAACTAATGTAAAATTATTTACGACGATTTCTGTAGAAGGTCATTAGAAAAGCATCCGATCGTAAATAATTAGTAGTGCATTTTTACAATGATGTTCACCTTGTGCAAGATCCAAGAGACACTCGAGGTAGAGGGTGACACAATAAGAGGTACAGTTTAGGGAGATATCTGGTGAAGATAACGGTTGACCGTAGACTTGAACAGATTAATATTGTAGTCATCGGCGAAGTAACCTCCTGAGAGTCGGTTCCACAAAGCAACGATTCATGGGAATGAGCTGCTCGGATGGAAATTACATCTCACCAATGGAATACAAAGGGAATAAGGGTGGTTCGCAGGAATATGCGTGGCATGGTGGGTCTTATTCGTGAAGATTAGTACTGATGGAACTATGGAATATAGTTCGCCTCAACACTTGCCATGGAAATAGCGACATTTCGTCTGTGAAAAATGGATTGCAGGATAGAAAATAATTCGTCAACCACACGCTTTTGGACTCTATCGAGTCTGGAAAGTGAAGACTGGACAACTCCTGCCCAAATATGGTACCAGTACACCATTTATACATATAATTACTTTATTCTGCCAGTATAGCTTACATTGCATTACTTAATTTTCTTGTTCCCTAATTTCAAATGTATAATAGTAAATTAATTCATAATTAATTTCTATTTCTATTTTTTTTATGTGTAGTGATATGCAAATTAGTATAATTTGCATATGAGCAGGTAGCTCATATGATAAACGGACACCAACTAGAACAGAAGTCGAACGCTTACTTAGCGGCCCGGTCGCTAGGATCAATGTGTAGTACGCTACCTTTGTGAGCTTCCGAGTCTGCGTTCTGTCGAACTCTCTGCTAATGCAGAGAGGAACTCGGACGAGGCTTTGCCGAAGGGCAATGTTTCGTTCGGGGAGGTAGACAGGGCCTGAACCCGTCTGGGCGGGTTCAAAAGCTATATTTTTGGCGGAGCCTACGGGCTCGGAGAGACCCACATTAAACCGGCCTTGTGCCACATTCGGTCCTCGTGGGTGGATTGATAAATACTGAACGCTTACTTAGCAAAATAAACGACACAACAATGGCGTCGCCGATAGGATACTCTCTGGTCCTTGAAGACCCAGAATACGTAGATACGTGGATTCGTTGCTTTGCTGCTAATGCAAAATGTAAAAAGTTGAAAAACAACAAAAACAGAGGAGGGGAAAATGAAATCACCGACTTGTTTATGGCTACCGCTGGTTGTGAAGCGATTATGAAGGTTGCTACATTGGTTTGCCCTCGAGAACTAGAAGAAATGACTTTCGAAGAAATAAGTCAGGTTATTAAGGGAAACATGAGGCCAAAGAAAAGACTGGTGATTGCAGAAAGGACCAAGTTTATGGCAATGAAGCAGGAAGTGGATGAACCGATAGTAAAATATTTACACCGGTTAAGAAGTGCGAGTAAATACTGTGAATTCGAAAAACTAGGAACAGGAGAGCAGACAACGGAAGAAGAATTAATCCAACTAAGATTAATTGAAGGTATGCATAATTCAGCACATAGATATAAGTTAATGGAACAGTTACAACTTACAAACATGCCTTTGAATATGTGTATAGAATTTATACAACAGCAGGAATTAATACATACCTACAACCAAAATAAAAATAAATCCTACGAAGAAATAATGGCTGAAACATATACGGTACAAACAAAAAGAAAAAATTGTGCGTACTGTGGAAAAATTCATGAAGTGAAAAAAGAAAAATGGCCAGCCTTTGGAAAAACATGTTCAAAGTGTTTAAAAAAAATCACTTCAAAGAAGTATGTAAAACGAAAAATGTGGAAAGAGTAGAGGATGAAAATAGACAGATTTTTAATGTAAAAAAGGATAATATACAAAATACTGGATCTAAGAACGGAGATACAAAAATAAAAGTGAAAATCAACGACTGTATTGTCGAAATGCAAATCGACACAGGTAGTGATGTCACGATAGTACCCAGAAATTTGTGGGAAAAAATGGGAAAACCGTTTTTAAAAAAAACCAACGTACAATTACGTCAGTTTGATGGCTCGATTATAGCAATTATGGGTTACTTTGAAGGTTCAATAGAACTAAAAGAAAAATATGAAATAGTACGCATTATAGTTACAAATTGCCGAAAAACGCATGGACTACTGGGGAATGATGTGTTAAAAATACATTCAACGAAGTTGATTAATGAGATAGAAATGGAAAAAACAGGTAAATTAAAAAATTATGATGCTAGCCTGAAATTAAAAGAAAATGTTTCCCCCTCCTACTACGAAGTGAGAAAAATACCAGTGTATTTATTACCGTTGGTAATAGCTAAATTGCGAGAGCTAATAAAGGAAGACTTATTAGAACCTGCCCCTCCAGGAGGAAGTAAATGGGCATCACCCATTGTAGTATTGCAAAAAGAAGATGGTGACTTGAGAATTTGTGGAGATTATAAAATAGTGGTGAACCATAAAGTTTGTGCTGACTCGTACCCTATTCCGAATGTGGAAGTAGCTTTACATAAACTTGCTGGAATGAAAGTATTTTCGAAGATAGACCTAAAATCAGCTTATCACCAAATACCGATAAATGAAAATTTTAAAGAAGTGACGACCATAAATACACCTATAGGCCTGTTAAGGTGGAAAAGAATGCCGTATGGCATAAAAACGGCAAGTGCAATTTTTCAAAAAGCTATTGAAAAAGTAATAGGAAATGTTGAAAATACCATCTGTTATGAAGACGATATATGTGTTGGAGATTTAAATGAAGATAATTTAAAGAAAAAAACTGAAAATATACTGAACCGGCTAAGAGACGCTGGTATGACAATAAATACAAAGAAAAACCAACAGTAATGAAATATCATTTTTGGGTTACTCAATATCAAAGGAAGGGATCTCTCCAGATAAAGTACTAATAGAGAAAATTCTAAAAGTTGCTGCATCGAAAAATAAAAAAAGAGTTGGAGTCCTTCTTAGGTTTGGTAAATTTTTATAGAAAATATGTACCAAAATATAATGAGTTGACAGAACCATTTGCTAAGTTAAGAAAAAAAAATGTGGAATTTATTTGGTTAGAACACCAACAGAAAGCCTTTGAAAACTTAAAACAGATTCTGGCAAAAAAGCCAATAGTACAAATTTTTGACCCTAAGAAGGACATAACTCTAACAACTGACGCTAGTGAGCAGTCCATATCTGGTATTTTGTCACAAGATGGGCATCCGATAATGTAGTTATCGAGGAGATTAACAACGACTGAACACAATTATTCGAATATAGAAAGGGAGGCACTAGCCATAGTGTGGACAACGGATAGAGAAAGACAGTTCTTGATGGGAAAAAAATTCTTGTTGAAAAGTGATCACAGACCACTTGAATTTATTTTCAACCCAAGAAAAGAGCTATCGAAAGTTACAACGTCCAGAATATTACGTTGGGCGATTAGACTGATGGCGTTCGACTTTGACATTGAATATGTTAAAGGGAATACGATACCGCACGTTGATGCCTTATCTAGATTGAGGTTTTATAGAGAGGAGAAGGACAAAAACGACGAGGAATTTGAAGACACATTCTTGCACCTTGTAGAAACCGATGTAATATCTGTAGATAAAATGGCTACTGAAACTACAAATGACCCAGTGTTAAATAGAATAATGTCGAGGATAAAACAGAATCGCGTGGGAAATTGTTCAATGGCTGAAAGACCATTCAAAGAAATCAGACATAAAATGACTATAGAAAACGGGATAATATGTAATGGAGACTTGGTAGTTCCCCCAGAAACACAGAGGAGACAGGTTATAAAAAGTGTACACGATGACGTACATTGTGGAGTGGCAGCTACGCAAAGAAGATTAAAATTGGAAGCGTGGTGACCGGGGTACTCAAGAGACGTAGAAGACTACGTAAAAAGATGCAAAAAATGCACAGAACTCAGGAATTTTAAGCAAAAGAAAATATATGTATGGCCCCGAGAAGTAGAACCATGGAGCAGAGTACACATGGACAATGCCTATGTCAATGGGACAGGACTATTATTAATATTAGTAGACGCATATTCAGGTTGGCCTGAAGTGGTGAGAGTACCTGATAAAAAAGTACCACCGTAAAACAAATATTAAGAGTAATATTTTCGAGGAATGGGACACCGAGAACATTGGTGACTGATAACGCACCAGAATTTGTGGATGCTGATTTGCATGAATGGCTAAGAAAAATAGGATGCAAACCTTACAAGACCCCTCTCTACCACCCTCAAAGTAATGGGACAGCGGAAAGGATGGTCCAGACGGTAAAGAAGGGCATAAAAGCATGCTTGCAACGGAAGGAGGAAATCGATGCTTTCCTACCAAGACTATTATTAAGTTACAGAACAATTCCACATGCAGGCAGGCCGGAAAGTCCATCTGCCTTAATGGGCAGACAATTAAGGTCCCCTTTGACTATGTCATATGCCACAAATCAAAAGATGTGGTACAAAAGAAATAGGAATATGCAACCCGAGTCAGCCGAATCTATTATGCAGAAAGGACATAATACTGCAATATTAAATAAAGAAAATGGGAACAGTGTTCTAGCTCATGCTGACCAAATAAGATCCCAAGGAGAAGAATCGGATGAGGAAATGCCTTCAGAGATGCCCATTATTGACGTAACAGAAGAGTTAATGCAGAATGAAACTGCGGAGGAAGAAGTAGAGAGGTATGAGTTAGAAGAGGAAGAAGTAGAATGGGACAAGTTAGAAGAGAAAGACCAGATTATGCAAGAGGAACAGTTCGGTTATAGGGAAAGACGTGATAGATCTAGATCTCCAAGTGAAAGGAGAGAGATAAAGGAAGATGTTCAGGAGGGCACAAGAAGAAGTACAAGAAGTACTCGCGGCATAAGGCCCCTCCGTTATAGGGAGATGTAGTGATATGCAAATTAGTATAATTTGCATATGAGCAGGTAGTTCATATGATAAACGGACACCAACTAGAACAGAGGTCGAACGCTTACTTAGCAAGATACACGACACAACATTATGTATTTATAATAATTTATATTTTTTTTTATGCATTTTTAATTCTAAAGTTATTTATTCAGTTTGCAATTGAACAAGCCTGGTTAGTACGTGTAGACCCTTGAAGACTTGACCAAAACAAGACAAGTTATGGAGGTCAATCAAGGAAGAACTCCTCCAACATAAATGAGAAGGCTCTGGATTGAGATTTAGAATACTTAAGAAAGTTGTAGAATCGGTCGATAAATTATTGCAACTGCATAAGTAAAGTAAAGTACAGAATTAATTCTGTTGTCTTGTCAAAATCTTGAAACAAAAAGAAAATTATGTAGTGATGAATACATCGGGGCCTCCTTTCTCTTTAGTTTAAAAGTTCTGTGATATTACAAGTTAAATAATGGTTGATTTTGATTTGAAAATGGTTTAATAATGGTGAGATTTATTTTTTTTTTTTAACTTTGTCTTATTTTTTCTTCCAATTACTTGGCGATTTTGAAACACGATTCCCAGTAATAACAGCAAAATCTCTCTTAATTCATGACACAAACAGAATGGGAATATAAGGTAAGTAAAATGTTACGACGCAAAAAAGAGGCAAAAAAAGTCACGAAGAAAGAAAATATTGATGTTTGAATTGTTGTTTACGATCGATTTTTTTTCTTTAACGGGACTGAATTTATCGTGGATGTTTATTGAAACGTTTTTCGTATTTCTGTTGATGCACCAATGGCTTTCGGGTTGCAACGGAAACCAGAAAAACAGAAAGGGGAATTACAATGAATAACATTAAAAAGAAAATTCGATTACGTATAATTCCATTCTGTTTCGCTGGATTTGAATAGTAATTGCACTTTAAAAAATATCGGGAATACTTTTTTCTATTTCTTCTATTTGAAAGGTTTATTAAACCCACCCAATGCGCGCACACACGCACGCACACTCACACGCACACACACACACAAAACCATTTTCTTTCTTTTTCTTTTTGCCTCTCTTTCTATTACACACAGTAACACTTTCACTCTCTCGGTATCTTTTTCTTTTAATTCTCACACACACTCACATATAGTCTCTCCCATTTCTCCCTACTTCCTGTTGCGCACGCGCTCCCACACACACTCTCATTATTACACGGATTTTTTTTCTCTCATACACAGGCCTGCGCAAGCGCATTCACGTCTAGTCATCCTGTATCATCCTGTTTTGTTTTCTTTGCCTAATTTGTTAATCAGTGCATATTAAGTTGCTAGACAAATATCTATATGATGGAGGTATTGAACATTTTACTAATATACGAATGTACTGAGTCTTGTGTGAGCGAGAAGACTATGTTATGTCGATCTGTCAAGAGTGAAGGTGGGGGCTTCACTGGTTTGAAATGTTTTGAACATTTGAACCATTGTGAACAAATTTCATTACAACATCAGGCACTAAATAAGAGATAGATAGATAGATAGATAGATAGATAATGAACAGACCGAGATTAGATAGATAGATAGATAGATAGATAGATAGATAGATAGATAAGAAACTGTATGAGAAATGGATCCCGACTTTTTACAGACTTTATTTGTATTGGAAATTAAATGGATAAAGAGATAAAGTCAAATATGTAAAAATCGATAGAGAGAGTAAAATAGTATTTAAAATAAAGAAATCGTCCAATTCATTCCAGGGGTCAACTATTGCTATTTGCTGCCCTTACATATACGAGATAAAGCATTCGGGAAAGAACTTTCTACAGCGGTGGGCATTTGTTAAACGATTTTGATAACCATTACGTAATACCAGAAATCATTAACCTCTCTTTGTATTGATCGAAAAAATATATAGGTACATATATTTTTTAATATCCACACACAAAAATACACACACACACACACACACACACACGTATATATATATATATATATATATATATATATATATATATATTATATGCTTATTCAAAAAGAAAGGGCTGATATTGCATATTTAATAAAAACAAATGTTAAGAGACAGAAATACATTCGAAATCTGTTATTTCTTTGTGAATAACCACACACACACACATACATATATATGTGTGTGTGCGTGCGTGCGTGTGTGTGTGTGATCGAGAAGCTGTCTGAAATTTATCTCTTGTATCCTTGGGTAGCATAACTGCTTTGAAAAAAAAAGGCATAGAGCACTTTCTATTACTGTTTAGGTAAGTGACAGATTTTAGTACTTTTCCTCTTTATTTTATTTTTCCTTTTCCCTATTTTTGGTCCTTTTTTCTCTTCTGTTTTTGATTAGCTTTTTTATTTTTATTTATTTATTTATTCGCTTTCCTACTTTACTTACCAATACTTTTGGATTGCAATATATATATATACATATATATATATATATATATATATATATATATATATATATATATATATATATATATATTGACAATTCAAATCAGCCTGGAGAAGGTTGGGCTCTATCAAACTGTCTTACCCAAGAAACATCACTGCTGCTAGAGCTTCAGTAGAGGTGGTGCCCCTAGAAACCTACACTGTGACCGGCGCCAGAGGTGTACCCAAAATGTAAAGTGCCAAGGGGCTTGACCTCGACCTTGTGTGACATTCGGTAGCGACGTGGACGCGCTGAAAAATATCTATCAGGGAGAGGCTAGCTGTCTTCATATATTTGAACACAAAGAACCTTGATCCATAATCAAAAAGTTGATAGAAAACTCTCTCTATATATATACGTGTGTGTACAGGCCAAAAATTTGGAGCCGTCATTTTATACCTACTTTGGTTTAATTAAATCCTACTAGGAATGTTGAAAGTATTTAATATCAGAACATAGCAATTTGATTGTTAAAATCGTCCAGCATGAAACAGCCTGTCGCCTCTGAGTGTTGACTTCAATGTTCCCTTTTATATTTATATTTACATAAGCTCGCTTTTATATTTATATTTACATATGCAATATCTCTGATATTGAGCACTTTATCCCATAAATATAGCACACCTTAAAACTATATCTCTTTATATATATATGTGTGTGTGTGTGCGTGTGTGTGTGTGTGAAGTAAAAGAACAAACATATTTAGAATCCAGAGTTCTTTAGCATTTACTTTTTAAAAGAGTGTTCAATAAAACGTAGAGCACAATATTTTCAGCGATATTTTTATTTAAAAATATTTTACATTGCGACACGGAAATTTTTATGTTTCGGCACTTTTTTTGTCCCGTCATCGTTTTCAAAAGTAAATCATTTTCATCAAAAACTACCCCACATGGTCTGATGATGGGACAAAAAAATCTTTAATCCTGAAACAGAAATTTCGCGTTGCAATGTAAAATATTTTTAAATAGAAATATCACTATATATATATATATATATATATATATATATATATATATATATGTATATATATATATATATATATATATATATATATATATATATATATATATATATATATATAAAGAAAGAAAGAAAGAACAATAAGATATATAATTCGGTGTTCTTATAGATATTTTATTTTTACAAAATAGTGCTCAATGTAAATTTACAGAGCATTAATGTTAAAAATTAATTGATTTAAAATATGTTTTTTCGCTACACAGTTCTAACCATGTTTCAAAAATGGAAGCTAAAAGCTTCGAATTTAATTTTGTAATTAAATTAAAAACATTAGTTCCATTTCATCTTCAAGCGAATTTTGGAGAAACTTATTTTTAAATTTACTGAGTTTTAAAGGGACGGCAAAAATTCATAATTCATTGTTTACAAGGATACAGAGAAATCCACTTATCCATATATTATATGGCACATTGAGTGCTGGTTTTAATGAAATAGTGGTCGATTTAAAATAACAGTGCCATAAATTATATATTTACGTATAATTCAGGTGCTGAGTTAAGCATATATCAGCATCTGAACAAAAGTGCGTTGTGCGTGAAACACAGAGTTATCCTACCGGTGATATATACATATATACATACATACATACATATATATATATATATATATATATATATATAGATAGATAGATAGATAGATAGATAGATAGATAAATAGATATAATGCATATTTATGCGTCAATAATTCATCCAAATCAGTTTTCCTAAATTAGATTTGATTAAATAGATTAACTGTCCGAAAATTATGTTTTGTTTTCTTTTTAATCAAGTACTGTAAACCACCTATGCTCACAGAATATATATATATATATATATATATATATATATATATATATATATGTGTGTGTGTGTGTGTGTGTGTGTGTGTGTGGAATTGTTAGTGTACGTACATGAGTGATTTTGTGACTTTGTATATGCGTGTTTTTGTATGAGTGTGTCTACGCTTGTGCGTATGTGTGTGGGTGCTTAATTTTGAAAATCATGCGACAATATCTGTGTAACTGAAACTTAACTGAGATAGTTAATTATTTCTCTTTCTCGGGTTCGAGCCTAAGTAAAAAATTCAGGGCGGATAAGAGTTGTGGTAGGGTAGGAAAGTAACTGCATTCGACAAATGCCCTGCAGGTGCCAATTTGCGCATAAAAAAAGCACTTTTCAAAATATACAGATAGATATGAGAAGCAAGAGAATGACAGAGACCGAGAAACGTGCTAATAGGAAAATATTTGAATTTATACATAAATAAGATAAGATCTATATGTGCGTGCTCGCGGTTTTGTATGTGTGTGCAATATAAGTATACAGATTCTTGTTACCAGATGTGTATGTGTATATATAAGGATGTATATCAATAATTCAATAACTTTATAAGCAATTATTTTATGTCCATCGAAATAAATTATTATTTTTTTAAATAATCTCCATTTTTGTCAATGCACTTAATTCGCAGTGATTATTTCAATGAAATGTTCATACTAAAATTAAATATTAATAATTAAGTATCAAACTGCAAACTTAACTGATCTAGCCTTGTAGATACATACGTACATAAAAACACACAAATGCGCACATGATATGTAGATAGGTAGATCTTCAGATTCATACACGACTTCAAATACAACTCTTACCTACGATCCCTCCCTAAAGATGTAGGTAAAATTATCGGCTCCCCATACCGCGCTAGTAAGTATTAGGTTGGTGCAAAATAATGACGTAATAATGTCGTTTTTTGACGTTAAAAAATACGTCGAAAAACGACATTATTACGTCATTATTTTTGCACCAACCTAATACCTGACCTGATTCTTCATGCTATCCTCTACCTTTATAAGAGCCAGATCAGGCCCAAAATGGAGTACTGTTGCCATATTTGTGCGGGAGCTGCCCGCTCCTCACTTATCCTCAAAGTTCAAAATCGTTTCCGAATCCTTCAAACTCTCTCTCTCTCTCTCTCACAGGCGGAATGTAGTCAGTCTCTCACTGCTCTATCGCTACTTTCACGGAAAGTTCTCGGACAAATTACGTTCCTTGATTCCTTGATAACCTTCACGGCTAGGACCCACAATGCCGCTTACATAGTAGCAAAACATCAACATTCCTCTGTATTCCATTGGCAAGAAGTTCCACTCAAACAGCTTCTTCTCGCGAAGCACCACCCTCCCCACCATCCCAACAGGACGTCTCCCGGATCGCTACAATCTTAACCTGTTCAAGAGTAAAGTTAATCTTTTCTCCATATAACTTAACGTAATCCTCTACCTCGAGTGGCCCTCGGGCCTTGTACAAAGTGAGCCTTACTGTAAAAAAAAGGATATAAATAGTGTAAGATAGATAAATAGCAGCAGACCGAAATATATATATATATATATATATATATATATATATATATATATATATAGATAGATAGATAGATAGATAGATAGATACAGTTTTTATATGATTCTTTCGAGTTCTTCTTTGTTCTTTTTATTTCTCTTCATTTTTTTTTTTTTTTTTTTGTCAGCTTAAATTTTACATCGTCTTTTCACCAAAGCGATTAAAATAGGGAGATGGGCCGGTTAAAAAATTTTTTAATGTATATTTTACCAGTCATTCAGTTACACCAGGATGTAATTTAAATTTCAAACAATGTCTGACTTCCGCTAACTAACTCTGACTTCCGGTGACATTATAACGGACGTGAAATGTCATGAATAGGCATTCAGTAATATTGTATAATTGGTTTCAGTCGACACAAAGTATAGAATTTTGTCTAAGGCCAACACTTACATAATTCTACTTGCTTTTACACATCGTCGCATGGCAATAAACAACAGCTCCGCTGTTAGTGCTTTAAACTTGTGAACTAGAAACCTGTTATTTAATCGTCAATTGGCGTATATGCGTCAGATATGTAGATGACACGGTGTTGATAGCAGATACAGAAATGAAATGCAGGAACTCCTACAATAGGTAGTAAATGAAAACGACTAGAGAGGATTAAACATCAATTGTAAGAAGACACAATTATTATTACTTCCCTGCTTTTCCAACACCTTTTCCTCACAAACAAATTTGTTTCTCATTCCACCTCATTCATATTCTGCTCGAAGCGGTGAAATGTGTAGTTGATTAGATTTTCCACTTTGTCTTATTATTTCCACTTTAGTTTGGATATTATTCTACGTCCTTCTATCATTTCAAATATCTGGAAAGTTTTTTTTAATAAAAGAAGGAAAACATGACACCGAAATCCAAAGCCACGTTGGCATAGTAAATGTTGCTTTCCAAAAAATAAGTAAAGTATTAAAAAAACAGAAAATCTACTTTAGAAACAAAGAAGAGTGCAGAACTTCAATGTAATATCAATCGTACTGAGTTTAAGTAATAATGACACAGTTAATAATGGCACGGGTAATAATGACACAGGTAATGATGACACAGGTAATAATGACACAGGTAATAATGGCACAGGTAATAATGACACAGGTAATGATGACACAGGTAATAATGGCACAGGTAATAATGACACAGGTAATAATGGCACGGGTAATAATGACACAGGTAATAATGACACAGGTAATAATGGCACGGGTAATAATGACACAGGTAATGATGATACTGGTAATAATGGAACGGGTAATAATGGCACAGGTAATAATGACACAGGCAATAATGGCACAGGCAATAATGGCACAGGTAATAATGACACAGGCAATAATGGCACAGGTAATAATGACACAGGTAATGATGATACTGGTAATAATGGAACGGGTAATAATGACACAGGTAATGATGACACAGGTAATAATGGAACGGGTAATAATGACACAGATAATGATGACACAGGCAATAATGACACGGGTAATAATGACACGGGTAATAATGACACAGGTAATGATGACACAGGTAATGATGACACAGGCAATAATGGCACAGGTAATAATGACACAGGCAATAATGGCACAGGTAATAATGGCACAGGTAATAATGACACAGGTAATAATGACACAAGTAATGATGACACAGGCAATAATAGCACAGGTAATAATGACACAGGCAATAATGACACAGGTAATAATGACACAGGTAATGATGACACAGGTAATAATGGCACAGGTAATAATGACACAGGCAATAATGGCACAGGTAATAATGGCACAGGTAATAATGACACAGCTAATGATGACACAGGTAATAATGACACAGGTAATAATGGCACAGGTAATAATGACACAGGTAATAATGACACAAGTAATAATGGCACAGGTGAAAAAACAAGGAAAAAATAAATTTATTGAAATATACACTATTGGCCAAAAAGTTGGTTTTGAATGAAATCTAATTTTTAAAAAAAACATATAAATTTTTATTTATTTATTTTTAATATCAGCAAAGGAAATATAATTGTTTTACCTCCATCTGTTAATATAAATTTGTAAGTTTAAAATTTATGAAAAACAATTACAATAAAATCAGATATGTTTAGATATGTGTACACCGTTCTATGCCTACCTTTAAAAACAGAATTTAATAACTAGATTCTTAAGTGGTGACCATGTCATTTTTACCGGTGCCATTTTACCGTACCATTGTTACCTGTGCTATTATTACCGTTTACCCAATCCTCCTATATGGCTGAAAATGTTGAGCAGATGACGAAACGACTTGAGGTAACAACAGAGATGCTATTTTGCAGACGGATGCTGAGGATATTATGGACGGAACATATGAGCAGCGAGGAAGATTGAAGGGAAATGTAATCAAAAAGGACAATTATACTTAGAATTAGAAAGAGTTGAAATGTGTAGGACACATAGTGAGGAAAGACAAGGCAGACAAATGTAAACAACGAGTAACCGACTTAACGAACTTGTGTAAATGGATAGAAGAACAGAGAGTGGGAAGGAATATAAAAAGACAGATGTTGCTAAGAGCTACAAAGAATAGAACGTTGTGGAGAGTCATGATTGCTTCATCTCAAAGAGAAACAACATATAGAAGAAGAAGATGATGATGATAACTATATAAATTACAGGGGAGAGTTTTTTTGATTGATTTGTTTTTTACAGTTTATCAACCCTTTTTGGGTCATTTAACGCTGAAACATATTTAACATTGTGGGAGGTTGCTTACAGTATTCGGTTCTCCCAAGCGGTTCCCCACCTAAGTATTGACCGGGTCCGACGCTACTTAGCTTCAGTGATTGAACGGGAACTAGTTTTTTTGTTTGTTTTCGTTTTTTGTTTTTTTTTTGTCAGGGTGATTTGACCGAAGAGAAAAATACGTAAGAAAAAAAATGCGAAGGCACCTATCTTTGACAGAGATTATCTAGAAGTCGGCGACTTCCATTTCACAGACAATAGCTGAAATCATATATCGATTGTTTAATTGTTTACTACAGTTCCTCCTGTTTATGCGAAAAAAAGAAATATATATATATATATATGCGGACGTGGTGTAAAAAGGTTCACGTATTGATTGTTTAGTGCAGCCCCATCTGGATAGAATCGGGTGCTCGGTGAGCCATCATCAGGCAAACTCACATTCAATCATTTTTATTTATTTATTTATTTATTGCCTGCATCTGTATTTGATCAATTATTTATAATTTCTGGAAAAAAAATATGCGTCTTTTTATCTTTCTGCATTTTATTGCGAGTAACCTCGAAATAGCAATGTATTGCTAATCATTAACACACTTACTGCTGTATAACGTACTTATATGTTTACATGAAAGTGACACTCTACTATGAACGTATAGATACCATTTCCAGAACACCTTCTAAATGTTGATCCCTAACATTTGTGTTATTAGCTAACTATTAGGTTGGTGCAAAAATAATGACGTAACAATGTCGTTTTTTGACTTTAAAAAATACGTCAAAAAACGACATTATTACGTCATTATTTTTGCACCAACCAAATAGCATCTCGTACTATTTACATGCAAGTGTAGACATATAGCAGCATATAGTACAGTCTGTTTTGTGCTCTATTTTTATTATATTGTGGTGATTTTCTAAGCGTAGATTACATATGACACATGCCCTTATGTATGGGGCACCCAATGAGGTTCGAACTCACTATTCATTCGTAATTGACCTAGGGAGACAATCTCGCTAACCATTAAAACCACGTCGAAGTTCCCTCATGATTTTGTAGGCTTAGATTAGATGAAACACAAAGTCGTAAGTTTTAAGCATTCAGCGAGGATCGAACTCACTACTCATTAGTAATTGATGTAGCGAAACAAGCTCACTGACCATTAAAACCACGTCGAAGTGATCTTATGATTCTCTAAGCGTATCTTAGATGTGGCACAAGGCCAAAAGTATTGGGCATCCAGTGAGGATCGAACTCACTACTTATTCGTAATTTATCTAGCGAGACAAGTTTGCTAACCATTATCCCATGTTGAAGTACCCAGTTCTGAGTTTGGGGTGTCGTTTTGCTTAGACTCTACTGCCGTGTATCCAGTCGAAACCAAAACAGCGGCACCTATGTAAAAACAACGTCTATATAGTTATTTATTTCTTTTTCCTAAAACGGGCCAGTACAGCCAGGCAATAATACTCTAATGATGTAACAATAAAAGTCTTAAATATTAATTCTTTATTTCCAATATTAGCACGTTAATAAAAGTAATAATACTTCTAACGATTTAAATAATATATTATTAGGTTGGTGCAAAAATAATGACGAAAAAAAACGACATTATTACGTCATTATTTTTGCTCCAACCTAATATATCACAAGTAGAATCAATTCAACAAGTACGATTGAATGTATAGTGACATAGCAGCTTTTCAAAGCTATATAGAAATTAATTGGAAAATTAATTTACTATAGAAGCACGTTGCAAAAGTTTTGCTATAGAAATTCATTAGAAATATTAAACAAATAGTCAAAAGTTACATTTTCTCTAATAAATATATGTACAATAACACGACTATCGAAATATGATGGGCAACGCGTGAGAATCGAGCTCACTACATTATATTGCAGAATGTTTAGGTTAGAGTTAAATAGTAAATGTTAATTGTAGTGAATGCAATTCCACAACCCCATCATGCTGGTTTGAACTTTGACGACCTTAACTGAGAGGGAGTGATCGAAACACTGTGATAGTGATGGATTATCATTGTTTAAATTTTTATATAAAACTGAAAAACGCACGAAAACGGACACTCTCTCTCTCTCTCTCTCTCTCTCTCTCTCTCTCTCCCTCCTCTTGCTTCCTCCAAGAAACGATGCCTGCAACGTCTTCTCCAAAATAAAACGAGAGAAAAAGGAACTTGAGGAAAATTGTTTCTCGAATATTTAGATTGATGATGTAGCGTCAGTTCCCTTATCAAGGAATTACCGAAAGACCATCAGAATCCAGGAACCAGACGCAACGTCAAAATCAGTTTACGACACACATTTTAATAAACGCGCTATGTTAAGCGCCAACATTGTCATTAAGAATTTCACCAGAATCGTATCATGTATTTGGCTGCCTGGAGCTTGCATTGCCATTCAGAATATTCTTCATCGATAAATAATTAATTTGAGACTTGATCAACTTTCATTTTTGCAATAACGAGATCAGAAATATTAACCATTAATATCTGAAAAACATCCAATAGAAAATGAAGACTGTTTTGCCTTGAAATGATCAACAGTGACACCACCTGCCGGTCGGTATCAATAAAACTGGAGTTATCTCAACAGAACACAATGTATTACTCAAATGTTTTTCAACACGATCAACTCGACAATGATAAGATCCTAAAAATCAAATGCGTGTTCTTCTTTAGCTAAATCTCGTTTAAATTTGACAGGCGGTGTTTTTTCTTGCTGGAGATTCTCTATTAATATTATGTTGATGAAAAAGTTTTCAATGTTCGTTTTTTGAAAAAATCTTTTATTCATATAATTTCATTGTTTTGTTTTGCATATCTCTCTGCGTAGTAATCGGGGTAGTACAGTTCTCCATGTCCTGAATAGCAACAGGATTTTCTCGATATAGCCACCCTATGTTCGCCAGTTATTCTCCATTTATACTTGTCTATCTAATTTGTATACGATACTGCATCTCCCTGAAACGGAGAGGTCGTATACCCTTTTTTTTTCTTTTACTATTCTTGATTATTTTCATACTGTGTTGTCCCTCCTCTTGCCTTTCTTGTTTTCTCTTTAATGGTGATCTTGGTCTGTTTTCATTTTCTTCTTCACTCTGGTCCGTCTTTTCATTCTCACTTTCTTCCATTTCCTACCCTATTCCATTTTTGTAACTTTCTATCTCATTCTTGATCTTCCATTTCTACGTCATCCAGTTCGTTTCTGGTTCTGAACTTATCTGTATGTACCAGTATATTTTGTCCCTTTTTATCAAGTATAGCCATCAATTTGCTTTAATTGGATGCTTTTTTTTAACTTAGGTCTTCCTAAATTAATCCAGAATTTTTTTGGTATCAACATGACTTCACTGATTGTATCAAACTCTTATACAAATAATGAATCTTCAAGTCCCCACAATCGGGATAATTCCAAAGATGGCTCTGGGAATTCTCCAACTAGATCCACAACCATTCATTCTAAGAAAGACAAGATAAAATGGTCTCGTAGGGAGTACAAACTCGTTATGACTGAATTCTATGAAGAGTTGCGCAAACATCAGAAAAGCATCACTCGCCAAACATGACATTTGGCGTGAAAAAAAACTTGAACAGACAATTAAAAAGTACATTGACGAAAATAAACTAGCCAATGTAAGTAGCTATATCATGAGAGGTAACCGATTGACAGATGCTGATATTAAAGAAATAAAAAGAACTGCAACCAGAACAGGTGAATCAACAGAACCTGAAAGGGAACCAGAAATCCACATCACACAAATCACAGATCATAATGAAGAAACTGAGATACAGAACAATCACTATGTAGATAATGCTGAAAGTTTAGAAGAGAAAACTAGCCAAAAAATGGTCAATGATCCGACTAAAATTTCAGCATAGGTAACCAAAGGAATTGCTTTCCTTCTACCCAAGCATCGTGACACAAATTGTGACCAAAATATTACAGACCAATTACTTGTCTTCTCACAACTTACAAACTGTTGACATCTATTCTGACAAAGCAGACATATTCCTTCTTAGAAAAAATGACATACTACCTCTTGAACAAAAAGGGTGGAAACCTGCTTCTTACGGATGTAAACACTAATTACTTATTAATAGGATGATCTTGGAAAACTGCTTCAATACAAAGAAAAATCTACCTGAATAGATTATGATTAAGCATCCGATAGTGTGGCCAATTCCTAGATCTTAAAGTCTTTAAATATATACAAGGTATCAACCGTAGTCCTCAGTTTCCTCAAACAAAGTATGTCGATATGGAAAACAATACTTCACTTCAATCACATAAATGGAATCTATATTTCTGGTGAAATAAACATCAACAGATAAATATTTCAAGGTGACTTAGTGTCTCCCTTACTATTTTTTATATCCCTAATAGCGTTAAACAGTGAACTTAACAGGACGGCTATAAAATATCTCAAAAGAAAATAAGTCACCTATCTTGTATGGATAACTTAAAGTTGTATGCTAGGAATGACAATGAACTGGAAAGTCTTCTGGAAACAATAAAATGTCTCAATGATGACATTGGAATAGAATTTGGTTTGGATACATATGCTAAAGCCTCAATTTAACGAGGATCACTACAACGAACCCACTCTATTAATTTAGACCCTGGGGTAACAATCAAAAATTTAGAGTAAGAAGAAGGTTATAAGTACTTCCGTGTAAATGAGGGTGAAGGAATTCACCGTAAAAAATGAAAGAAATAGTGCGAAAAAAGTACTATAGAAGGATATGACTGATATTAAGAACTGAATTGAATCCTCAGAACAGGGCATTGCCATCCCAGTGGTTCAATATAGTTTCAACATTTTGAAAAAGGCTCTCCTATTTCAATGTGCAATTCAATCAAGCTAGTTACTCACCAAGACTTTGCGCAGAAACAGTTTGTCCCTATTACAGTAAAAATAAATTAATTTTGAATCCGATCACACGCCCCCAAAAAGTACATAGAAAAGATCTTTCCTCCGTCAGTAGATTCCGTTTAAATGTGTCTAGTAATGATTTTTATCGTTATCGTTTCTCATAATGAATTCATTTTTCCTCGCATTGCATGTTTTGTCTGGAAATGACATCGTTCCATAATGAACATGAGGAAAAAGTTTTCAAATGATGGCTAATATTCGTATTATATGGAAAATATTTTCTTGGCTCAAGAATGTTTACTAAGTCCCGTAATTCACTGACTGCAATAAAGTAGTGAGTAAATTTTTAAAACACTTCTAAGATTTTCTATGCTGAGGTTATCATACAAAATATTTTCTTGGCCCCAGAATGTTTATAAAGTTGTGTAAATCATAAGCAATAAAGAGCTGAGTAATTTTTTAAGACACTTCTAAAATTTCGTATGCTGAGGTTATCACACACACACTGTTTATATATCCGTATTATTACAGGTAGGATTTATTAAATACATCCACCGCAATGTTCATTCACGAGTTTGCATATATAGTGACACAAAAAATGGCAGTAGTATATATAGAAGTTTATTGGTAATTATTTTATAGAATGCATCACATATTATTTACTATAAAATAGATTAGATTAACAAACAAATACATCAAAATTTCTATTAACGAAATATGAATACATATAGAGTGTGTCGAAGCAAATGCTCAAAAAACTTGCTACTTTCTATGTAGTAAGTTTTTACGGGACGAAGTTACTAACACATGCCCAGATTTTTTTCGAAATCAGCGTTGTTCTTTTACTGGACTGGTTACCAAAAATGACTAAAGATCCCAGTCTGTCCTACTATTTAATCCATAGCTGGGAAGGGAAGATACGGATTCATACCTTTCTCAAGGGTATTTGTGCGTAAATGAATTTCTCAGTTCCAGCCGCTATCCATATATAATATATACCAGTTGCATTTTTTAAATAAAAATTGTGTTCAGTCTCGTTACAGTGAGCAAATAATGCATTTAGTGTCTTTTTTGTTTGTTTATTTTGTTTTCTTGTACATATATACCTTATATATCATGCTCACTCAAGTCTCGTAGACTCCCTGAGGAGTATGGGGGTTACACTAGGCATTGCTTTTGTGGTTTCCATAGAAACTAGTAAGTTTTTACGGGACGGAGTTGTTAATCCCATGCCCAAACGATTTCTAATTCATAGTTGTTCTCCTCCTAGACTGGTTAGTAACCACGGCTAAAAATCCCAGTTTGTCCTACTATTTAACCCCTAGAAAGGGAGGAGCTGTATTCATATCTTTCCAAAGGTTATTTGCGTGTAAGTGAATCTAATGAACTCGGCAGGAATTCGAACTCCCGATTTCTAATTCCTAGACGCTATCCATTAGACCACATCAGCAAATCCAAAGTTTTTAAAAGTATAGA
Source organism: Acanthosepion lycidas (assembly GCA_963932145.1). Classification (NCBI taxonomy): domain Eukaryota; kingdom Metazoa; phylum Mollusca; class Cephalopoda; order Sepiida; family Sepiidae; genus Acanthosepion; species Acanthosepion lycidas. The sequence continues at coordinate 24,385,451 of OZ010602.1, forward strand.
ATTTGCATTGCAACCACTCTAAAAATTTATTAGAATTATTTCTTAAACTAATGTATTAAATTTTTTATTCTTTCAATGACTACATATACTTGAGGTATGGCAAATGCAAAAGCCATGCATAAATTTGTTATTTTATAATAGGAATTCAATACACATTATTTATTCTAAAAATATATCATAATTATTTATTAAAGAAATGCATCAAACTGTCACTCACTCCAATTATTACATATATAATGAAACAGTATATGTTCAAAGTTTGTATAGAGGTTCATTGGTAATTATTTTATTATAGAAATTATTTATTATAACATTTACATTACAATTATTTCCTATAAAATTTACATAATTATTTATTAACGAAATTCACCAAAACTTTAATTCACCCTCGTAATTGCATATTTACTGACAGCTAATCTTTGTCGATTGAAAAAAATGCAAAATAATCATTGTTTATTTTATCGACGATTGTACTTGAACCCGACATACGGAAACAAGATTTCGTTTTTCTTTATCGACGACTACAAACTTTAAAACGACACCATTACACTCAACCTTTGTAGCAGTTATTTCCTGCACTAACAAAGTATTAGGTTGGTGCAAAAATAATGACGTAATAATGTCGTTTTTTGACGTTAAAAAATACGTCAAAAAACGACATTATTACGTCATTATTTTTGCACCAACCTAATAATTATTAGGTGAAAACTGAAAATGAAACACCTATAATTGTGTTAAATGGTTTGGACACTCAAACTATGTACTGAGCGTTAGAAAGCAGAGAATCAGATTTTTCTACTGCCAGGAAATCGTTTCTGATAGAGTCGGGTGGTTATTCATCATGCAAGCATTTTTTCAATAGTTTCTTATTTTTAACCTTTAAACGGTGGAAAAGGTTGATCGAAATTGCACGCTAAACGGGTAAAAAAACAAGAAAATTCATTCTATTAAAAGGGTATATGCATACTTATTCTTTCTTTAATTATATAAAACAACTATAAAAAGTGTATTTAAACTCCTTTAGATTATAAGCATAAGGGAGAAAACGAAATAAAACAAAAGTTAGGTTCCTAAATTTAATATTTATTTACGGTATGATACATATTGAAGCATTCCATGCCCAACGGAGTTGTGCATTCTTTGCAGAAATTTGTCACCATTTTTTGCTCCTTTCTCTTCGACGTGTATGCATGCAGATATAACACAGTCTTTGGCTTGTTCTCCCAGATTTTTTGCAAGCAAATACCAAGAAATAATTAATCCTGGTAAGTAGTAAGTTCATGAATCCAAGAGCTGCCAGTTAGCCATTTTGACTCGAATCACGTATGAATAATGCCTGTAACGTTGGAAAAAAGCTTAAATTGATGATAGCCGCTGATCTCCATCCAGTGAAATATCAATTGATGATTAAGGGTTAATATATTAGTGATAAAATAATGTATTTCTTTATACTCTGTAGAAAACAGAAAAGTAGATATTATTCGGAAATTAACAAAAATATAGACGACAGATTCAATCAGTTATGTGTCATGCGTGATACACGCTTAGGCAATCATATATCTTTCGATACATGACTGACGGGGTAGACCAGTTGCTCTCCAAGGCTAAAGAATACTATCTGTCCTGCTATTTACCCATAGCTGGGGGGAGAAGAAGAGGATTCATATTTAGCACGTAAGTGAATGTAATGGATTTGAATCGAATTCGAACTCGGCTCTCCGATTCCTCAATCCGAACAGCTATTCATTACCGTGCCTCCACAATTATTATTTTATTACTTAAAGAATAAAAAATGAATGACTTAGTATCTCGGCAAACAAACAACGAAAACATAAAAGCGAAATAATGTAAAGTTTAATATAACGAGAAAACAGAACGTAAAAATTAATTGAGCATTTTGAGAAAGAGATTATAAATGTCAAAGAAAGAATGAAAGAATGAAAGAATGAAAGAACAGGAAAAAGAGAAAACGAACAAGTCTAAGGAATAAATACTCCAAAAAACACGAACAACAGAAAATTAGCTATTGTTCGAATATTAATAGGAATAGATAAGACATAAAACTATCGACTTACTTAAAAAAAAAAACAAATAAAGGGAGTTTAAAACGTGAAGGAAGAAATGCTGTAGAAGATAATGAAAGAAAAATGTTGCTTATATTTATTACTACGGCGTCATATCTTTTCTCATTTGTACTCAAAATGATGGAAGAACCACATTTTGTCATTGGCGGCCATTTTGATTCATATTTTCTGCCCAAAGTTTTTATATAATTGTGTTCACTGCACATTTTTATGTATTTATTTATATCCGTTTTCTTTCTATTTTTTTTTAATCTTAGATCGATCCTGGAATTTATTGCATACCTTTAGGTGCCCGCCTTTTAGCGATGCATTGTATATTTGAATGAATGAATAGATGGATAGTTGGGTGGATGGATGGATGGCCAGAAATTTCAAGTTGCGGAAAGTTTTGTGTATTAAGACAGTACAGAATACTTTTGATGATGAAAATCACCCTCCGAAGAAGGCCATAATACTTTCAGAAAACTAGATGAAGGTCGATGGTCGTACTATGAAGTTTCGTTGGAAACAAAATTGCAAGCTTATAATTTTGTTTTCATTGTTGCATGCATGTGTGAGTTAGGTCACTCACCGGCGACACATGAAAAGACTGGAACGGTTTCACCAACAGTGTTTCCGACGTATACTTCTGATCCAGTGACAAATGAACATTCATGATGTTATAATCCTCAAACACGGTCAGTCTATCAGTATAGAATCTCTGGCACTTCAGCGTTGGAGTTGTCAAGATGAAGAATGATAGGGTCACTAAGTGGTTTCTGTACGGTGAATTGGCCAAGGGGAAAAGACTAGCGCCCAAGCCGAAAACTGAGGTATGATGATTGCAGCAAGAAGGCCAACATTTATGCAAGATGACACAGAAAACCTCGCTCTGGATCGTTCGTCCTAGACGAAATCAGAGCACAATGGCGGGAAAGACTTTGAACAGAATTGTGTTGAGCATTAAAAAACAAGACCAATATTTGTAAAGCTCTTGATGCTGATCTAACGTTTAATTAATGTGTTCATTTCTGTGTAAGTGTGTGAAATCTAAAAAGTCCTCAAAAATGCGACATACAAAGAGAAGACATTCGCTACACGTTATGCGTCATTTTTAATCACACAAAGTGTAAAAAAGAATTCGCCTCGGTTAGCAGAGTAAAACTTCATATGAAAATATGTAATAACCGAAAAAGACACCCAAACGTTACCTTATCTGCGCAAGAGAATATAAGACGGTAGCAGAATTAAAAAGCTACATCCCCACTGCTACCATATTTGAGGATCAGTCAATCGATGTCATTATTCGAAATCAAGTAACCGCCATAATGTATGTATGTTACCCTCATAGACTCCCCTATGGAGTCTAGTGACACCGCTTCCAAACGCTAGGTATTGCTGCTGTAGTTTCCAGAGCAAGTATTTTACGGGTTGAAGTTGCTAGCTCCAAACCCAACCGGTTTTCAATTTAGAGTTGACTGTCTCTTAGACTGATTCCCAACCAAAGCTAGAGAGCCTAAGTGTGCCCTGCTATTATACCATAACTGAGTGTTCAGGGAAAGTATTTCTTTGAATGTGAACACAACGGCTTCAGTTGGAATTTGAACTCAATACGACAGTACCACTTTCCACGTTGATAACTGTTACACCTTTATACCGGGTTCAAATATAGTCAGTGAAACTGCGATCGTGGTTATAGCAGCAATTTTATTTTTATTAAACAATATATAGTCCGCCATTATTACTAACTATAATTTGTATTTACTTTCAACTTAATCTTTTAGCTGTTTGTTGTCATGACCAGGTCGTCAAAGCACTGCCGTGAGTAGAGAACGCAAAATCGGAAATAAAAGATAAACCTTCGGTGGGATTCGAACATGCTTAAGCTACGAAAAGGACAGCCATAAATAAGACCTAATCTAACCGATAACCGATCATTCTATTCCACGACCTTTATCAGTGCCATATTATTTCTTTTCCACTGGATGCCGTGAAAACCATGCACTGAACATGGGAGTGGCGACTAGCAAAGATGCCTTCCAAAAGCTGAGCAATGTATTAGAAAACAGGAAAATTTCGTTAAAAATAAAGAAAAAAATACTGAACAGTTATGTAATATCAATTTACGCCAGTGAATGCTGGAAAATCTTCTCACAGATATAGAAGAGACTTGAGGCAACAGAAATGTGGTTCTAAAGAAAGATGCTGAGAATACCATGGACTGAACATCTGTGAATACCGAGGAAGTTTTAGAGAGAGAAAAAAACACTTACACTTCGAATCAGAAAGAGATAATTGAAATTTCTAGGGCACATAATGAGGAAAGAGGACTTGGAAAATATAACGCTCACAGAACATGTTCAAGGCAAGATGGACAGAGGAAAGCAGTGAATGAACTGGCTAACGAGTTATGTTTAAATGGTTGGCAGAACGGGATTTGGAAAGATAGAAAAAAACAAACACTGCTACGAACTACAAAGGACGGGAAGATGTGGAGAGCCATAATCTCCTCATCCCGAAGAGACAGGATACATACAAGAATAAATATTCATAGAAAAAGTATTATTATTTTATTTTTATTCTCATGAAATAAAACCAAACATTTAATTTAGCATTTACTTTCTTTTATAATATTTTATTAGATGATGATGCATTGTTGACTATTATTATTAATTTTTGTCTAGTGCTTACTTTTATCTTTATTTTTTATTAGATGATGCATTGTCGGCCATTATTATTTTTTTGTCTAGTGTTTACTTTTATCTTCATATTTTATTAAAAGATATATTGTCTGCCATTATTATTAGATTTTGTTTAGTGTTTACTTTGATCTTCATTTTTCATTAAATCATGCATTTTCGGCCATCATTATTCATTTTTGTCTAGTGAATAGGTTTATCTTCATTTTTTATTAGATGAAGCACTGTCGGCCATTACTATTAATTTTTATCTAGTATTTACTTTGATATTCATTTTTTATTAGATGAAGCACTGTCGGCCATTACTATTAATTTTTATCTAGTATTTACTTTGATATTCATTTTTTATTAGATGAAGCATTGTCGGTCATTATTATTAATTTTTGTCTAGTGTTTACTTTGATATTCATTTTTTATTAGATGAAGCATTGTCGGTCATTATTATTAATTTTTGTCTAGTGTTTACTTTGATATTCATTTTTTATTAGATGAAGCATTGTCGGTCATTATTATTAATTTTTATCTAGTATTTACTTTGATATTCATTTTTTATTAGATGAAGCATTGTCGGTCATTATTATTAATTTTTATCTAGTATTTACTTTGATATTCATTTTTTATTAGATGAAGCATTGTCGGTCATTATTATTAATTTTTGTCTAGTGTTTACTTTGATATTCATTTTTTATTAGATGAAGCATTGTCGGTCATTATTATTAATTTTTGTCTAGTATTTACTTTGATATTCATTTTTTATTAGATGAAGCATTGTCGGTCATTATTATTAATTTTTGTCTAGTGTTTACTTTGATATTCATTTTTTATTAGATGAAGCATTGTCGGTCATTATTATTAATTTTTATCTAGTATTTACTTTGATATTCATTTTTTATTAGATGAAGCATTGTCGGTCATTATTATTAATTTTTATCTAGTATTTACTTTGATATTCATTTTTTATTAGATGAAGCATTGTCGGTCATTATTATTAATTTTTATCTAGTATTTACTTTGATATTCATTTTTTATTAGATGAAGCATTGTCGGTCATTATTATTAATTTTTGTCTAGTGTTTACTTTGATATTCATTTTTTATTAGATGAAGCATTGTCGGTCATTATTATTAATTTTTGTCTAGTATTTACTTTGATATTCATTTTTTATTAGATGAAGCATTGTCGGTCATTATTATTAATTTTTGTCTAGTGTTTACTTTGATATTCATTTTTTATTAGATGAAGCATTGTCGGTCATTATTATTAATTTTTATCTAGTGTTTACTTTGATATTCATTTTTTATTAGATGAAGCATTGTCGGTCATTATTATTAATTTTTGTCTAGTGTTTACTTTGATATTCATTTTTTATTAGATGAAGCATTGTCGGTCATTATTATTAATTTTTATCTAGTGTTTACTTTGATATTCATTTTTTATTAGATGAAGCATTGTCGGTCATTATTATTAATTTTTGTCTAGTGTTTACTTTGATATTCATTTTTTATTAGATGAAGCATTGTCGGTCATTATTATTAATTTTTATCTAGTATTTACTTTGATATTCATTTTTTATTAGATGAAGCATTGTCGGTCATTATTATTAATTTTTATCTAGTATTTACTTTGATATTCATTTTTTATTAGATGAAGCATTGTTGGTCATTATTATTAATTTTTGTCTAGTGTTTACTTTGATATTCATTTTTTATTAGATGAAGCATTGTCGGTCATTATTATTAATTTTTGTCTAGTGTTTACTTTGATATTCATTTTTTATTAGATGAAGCATTGTCGGTCATTATTATTAATTTTTATCTAGTATTTACTTTGATATTCATTTTTTATTAGATGAAGCATTGTCGGTCATTATTATTAATTTTTATCTAGTATTTACTTTGATATTCATTTTTTATTAGATGAAGCATTGTCGGTCATTATTATTAATTTTTATCTAGTATTTACTTTGATATTCATTTTTTATTAGATGAAGCATTGTCGGTCATTATTATTAATTTTTATCTAGTATTTACTTTGATATTCATTTTTTATTAGATGAAGCATTGTCGGTCATTATTATTAATTTTTATCTAGTATTTACTTTGATATTCATTTTTTATTAGATGAAGCATTGTCGGTCATTATTATTAATTTTTATCTAGTATTTACTTTGATATTCATTTTTTATTAGATGAAGCATTGTCGGTCATTATTATTAATTTTTATCTAGTATTTACTTTGATATTCATTTTTTATTAGATGAAGCATTGTCGGTCATTATTATTAATTTTTATCTAGTATTTACTTTGATATTCATTTTTTATTAGATGAAGCATTGTCGGTCATTATTATTAATTTTTATCTAGTATTTACTTTGATATTCATTTTTTATTAGATGAAGCATTGTCGGTCATTATTATTAATTTTTATCTAGTATTTACTTTGATATTCATTTTTTATTAGATGAAGCATTGTCGGTCATTATTATTAATTTTTATCTAGTATTTACTTTGATATTCATTTTTTATTAGATGAAGCATTGTCGGTCATTATTATTAATTTTTGTCTAGTGTTTACTTTGATATTCATTTTTTATTAGATGAAGCATTGTCGGTCATTATTATTAATTTTTGTCTAGTGTTTACTTTGATATTCATTTTTTATTAGATGAAGCATTGTCGGTCATTATTATTAATTTTTGTCTAGTGTTTACTTTGATATTCATTTTTTATTAGATGAAGCACTGTCGGTCATTATTATTAATTTTTATCTAGTGTTTACTTTGATATTCATTTTTTATTAGATGAAGCATTGTCGGTCATTATTATTAATTTTTATCTAGTATTTACTTTGATATTCATTTTTTATTAGATGAAGCATTGTCGGTCATTATTATTAATTTTTATCTAGTATTTACTTTGATATTCATTTTTTATTAGATGAAGCATTGTCGGTCATTATTATTAATTTTTATCTAGTATTTACTTTGATATTCATTTTTTATTAGATGAAGCATTGTCGGTCATTATTATTAATTTTTATCTAGTATTTACTTTGATATTCATTTTTTATTAGATGAAGCATTGTCGGTCATTATTATTAATTTTTGTCTAGTATTTACTTTGATATTCATTTTTTATTAGATGAAGCATTGTCGGTCATTATTATTAATTTTTGTCTAGTGTTTACTTTGATATTCATTTTTTATTAGATGAAGCATTGTCGGTCATTATTATTAATTTTTATCTAGTGTTTACTTTGATATTCATTTTTTATTAGATGAAGCATTGTCGGTCATTATTATTAATTTTTGTCTAGTGTTTACTTTGATATTCATTTTTTATTAGATGAAGCATTGTCGGTCATTATTATTAATTTTTATCTAGTGTTTACTTTGATATTCATTTTTTATTAGATGAAGCATTGTCGGTCATTATTATTAATTTTTGTCTAGTGTTTACTTTGATATTCATTTTTTATTAGATGAAGCATTGTCGGTCATTATTATTAATTTTTATCTAGTATTTACTTTGATATTCATTTTTTATTAGATGAAGCATTGTCGGTCATTATTATTAATTTTTATCTAGTATTTACTTTGATATTCATTTTTTATTAGATGAAGCATTGTCGGTCATTATTATTAATTTTTGTCTAGTGTTTACTTTGATATTCATTTTTTATTAGATGAAGCATTGTCGGTCATTACTATTAATTTTTATCTAGTATTTACTTTGATATTCATTTTTTATTAGATGAAGCATTGTCGGTCATTATTATTAATTTTTATCTAGTATTTACTTTGATATTCATTTTTTATTAGATGAAGCATTGTCGGTCATTATTATTAATTTTTATCTAGTATTTACTTTGATATTCATTTTTTATTAGATGAAGCATTGTCGGTCATTATTATTAATTTTTATCTAGTATTTACTTTGATATTCATTTTTTATTAGATGAAGCATTGTCGGTCATTATTATTAATTTTTGTCTAGTGTTTACTTTGATATTCATTTTTTATTAGATGAAGCATTGTCGGTCATTACTATTAATTTTTATCTAGTATTTACTTTGATATTCATTTTTTATTAGATGAAGCATTGTCGGTCATTATTATTAATTTTTGTCTAGTGTTTACTTTTATCCTCGTTTTTTATTAATATCATTTTCATTTTATATTAGAAAAAGCATCCTTGATATTAATTTTATCTGGTATCAGATTTCATCATTATTGTATTCGTTTTCACCCTATCGTGAGAAGTTTTCTTGATAACCAGTGAATTAAATATTTAATATGCTTGTTTACACTGACTGTGATATATTACTTAGACCGCCATAATAAAAAAAAACAATTGGATATCATACATTTAACAGACTACTGTACGCAGTTTTCTGAATGTAGGTGTTGTATCATTTTTTTCTTTAAAGAACCTTCTTGAATATTTGAACCCATAATTGAATACGAATACCAACCGGTGAAGCTTCGGACTGTGACACTGTTAAGCAATCAATCTAGATATTATCAAAGCATTAACTTAATGTTGTTGTTGTTGTTGTTGTTGTTGTGGCTTCCAAATCGAGCGCGAATTGCTGTGAATACATTTTCTAAATCATCAACCGTTGAGTATTTTTTGCCGTTTAAGATGGGTAGAAGGCAAGAAACCTTGGTTGGAACCCAGATTCAATTTGTATGGCTTCGCCAATCTAGTGAAATCGACCGGGAAGAACGATCAAAAAAAATATCGTAACGGGTATACCAATTTTTTAATGAATGCTTAAAAGATTGATACGGCTTCTCCTTCGCAATTTAAATATATATATATATATATATATATATATATATATATATATATATATATATATATATAGAGAGAGAGAGAGAGAGAGAGAGAGTGAGAGCGAGAACGATCATATACATATATATATATATATATATATATATATATATCTCCCTCTCTAAACTCGAACATGTCTCTCAAACTATTCCTCACCACCTTCTATGTCAAATTATATAAGCTTAATACTGCCCGTCAAAAGTGTAAATTTTAAATTCATTTTTCGTTTCACCTTTGAAAGTGAAGTCTGAAGATCCAGAGAAAAATAAAATTCTCTGGTGAAATAAATTATAACTAATGGAGCCTTAAAGTGGACTGTTTTTTAAATTAAATTATTCGCTCTGACTTAACATTGAACTCTCAGGATTTCCTCCTCCTTGGGATTATCCATACGGATTACCAAGATTTTGGTTACTTAACTATATATCTAAGTTCGAATTTTCATCAGCAATATGATTTACTGAGAATAGAATCAGCATCAAATGATCTGTTCCAGGCAACGCACTCGCAATATTGTAAGTTGACGTGCAAAGCAGAGAGATTCTTGGAGATAATCCCGAGCTGCTGTTTGCTATGTTTGTCCGATTTGTCCTGCTAGGTCTTAGCACCTAGGTATATTTTACCAGCTTCGCCTTCACAATGATCTTATCCCAAGGTACCGCAACATCAGTCAGCGTCTATTAATGGTTAGTGTACAAGTGCGATATCAGTGCGATTTCTCTACAAACACTTGCCAGTCAAGGTGGTCGTATATTCAGTATTCTTTACTATTAATATTATTATTATTGTTGTTTTTATTATTAATAATATTATTATTAATCAATTCACTTCAAGCAAGGCAATAATGCCACTAAGACACAAGAGATTAGTGACAGTGAAAGAGAATGAAAAAAAATTAGAAAGAACAGGAAACCCAATTTCAAACAAGAAACAAGGGATAAACATCTACTCCTGTTTAAAAAAGCGGGGACGAGTGTGAACCGGACGATAAACAAACCTATTTATTCCTGTTATTATAAGTGATAGAAGAAGAAGAAGAAGAAGAAGAAGAAGAAGAAGAAGAAGAAGAAGAAGAAGATGATGATGATGATGATGATGATGCAGAATAAAGGTTTTGGCTAAAATTATAATTCTATAATTAAAGGATAAAATTTCAATAATGCGTAAAGGCTACATAAGAGATGGGGAAAAAGGAGTTTGTGCCTAGATACGGTATGAGATAGAATGAAAGAGAGGGAAAGAGAGAGGAGCAAAAGTTAGAATTTAAAAATAAATTAATTGATTTTCTTCGATTAAAAATTACCGAACTTATTTTTTTTAAAAAAATGATTCTGGAGGCTTGGCTGTGTATGTTTTCTTTATTTTTCATTTTAAATTCATTTTTTACACTGTCGACCCTTTCTAATTGATTCTATTTTTAAGCGTTCGTATCGAAGCTAAAGACGTACACTCATTCATTGGCATGGTTTAAAAAGAAAAATAAAATAAAATAAAAAAACTCTATTTTCTAGCAATTTCAATTTTGTTGTCATGGACCAAAATAGTTTGCCAAGATCAGCGCTGTACTCCTTGGCACATGAATAGCTTTACTTTTGAATGGTTATACGCGCATGCGCACGCAAATACAAAGTATACAGAAAACTTTGTCGCCTGGCGTACAGAACAGTACTTTTCCTCAGTTACTTTAACCTTCATTGAATGGCACGTTATTATACCAAGCTAAACGGTGTGAAGATTAATCCGAGACATAGAAAACAAAGATGCCTCAAACACAATCCTTATATCTCTGTCTCACTTTACTTGATGAAACTCTACTCTGATTACGCAAAATAACAAATGTAATCAAAGATATATATATATATATATATATATATATATATATATATATATATATATATATATATATATATATATATATACTACTACTACTATATATATATATATATATATATATATATATATATATATATATATATATATATATATATAGTAGTTGTAGTACTTGTTTGTAAAAGCTGGGATAGTTCAAGTTGCAGATATGTCAGGACAAATCGGTTTTTATGCTTATTAGGTTTTGAAGGTTTTATCAATAAATACTGTTCCGTCATTTCCTTTTTTAGCCAGTTTAGCCTGAACATCCGTTTAGGTGAAACCTAGGTAAGTTAGACTGGCTCGTTAGGATTTATTCTATTATATATATATATATATATATATATATATATATATATATATATATATATATATATATATATATATATATATATATATATATATATATATATAT
>OZ010602.1:24399831-24402331 GCA_963932145.1 Acanthosepion lycidas
GTCATCAATTTGATGATTATAAAGTGCTTGCCAGTGTTATACCAGCTGGTCAAGGCCTTCCATTGTATTACACAGCTCTGATAGACGGAAAAGTTCTATTATTGTATTACAACTGTCTAAAAAGTAAGCCAGTCAATTTGTTAAGCCTATTTGATAAATGGAAAAAATCTTGCTACTGAGCTACAACAATCTGACAGATTGAGAATGCATGCATGCTGGCCTTTAAAAACAGCATGCAAAACACTGACTTTTTATCCGGACAAGAACAATCATTTCTGTTGTAATTGGGAACACGCAACTCTGAGGCAGGCCAAGTATAACTATTTACAGACAAGGCCACACGTATAGAGACCCAGCAAGCATCAAGCACACGACACTAACAAATTTCGTGACGAAATTGCTCTGTTACTTTTTCAGTAGTCATCGATTGTTTTATCCTTTCAAAAATAAAATGCCATGTTCTTTTAGAATGTTTCTCTACGGATTTCTTTACATTATTATCTGTGATATTTTTCTAATTATTTAATCCAATCAAGGCGATAATGCCACTAAGACTCCATGCGTTACTGAGAGTGAAAACGAATGAGAAGACTTCAGTGAGAAGAAAGGACAGTAAAAGAACAGTATTTAGGAAAACAGAAGATTCCGAAGACAGTAATATCTTCGTTGCGTTCTGCGCAATTTTAAATTAAGCCTACCTTCTTTTAGACTGGTTCCCTCCCAAGGTTAGGAGGATCAGTCTAACTTGCAATTTCACGTATGGAGAAGAGATGGGTGCGTACCTTTACCAAAGGGAATTTATGCAAAAATAAATGCAACATACTAGCTAGAATTTGATCATGGCTCGCTGATTCCAGTTACGGTACCGATAACAGTTACACTAACCGCACATGCACTCAGGGTAACCTAAAACAAGGATCGAACTCGCGTCTGTGAAATTACCCTGCTAGCCATTACGTCACAGTAAGAGGGGATTATTCAATGATCTATATATATATATTTTGAATGAGGTAACGTAAGTTTGGTACAATGTTGTATTCACAGATTAATCAATTGGGAAAGAACTCTCCAGCAAAGACAGGTTCGTTACTTTTTTTTCGGGAATTGTGCAAAGACCTTTGAGACATTGCTACATAACAGCTATGGAAGGTAAAAAAAAAAGTCGTCACCGGTTTGTTAGGACATATTGGTAAACGTATATACCATGGGCATACTTTTAATATATATATATATATATATATATATATATATATTCAAATGTCGAAAGTACTCGGAATAAAAGAATATGTATCCACATGGTAATTTGCTCCCTTCCTTTAATAAAGATACACAGACGTTTGTCCGTGAATATGAGAGGATACATATATATATATGTCTCATTGAATAATTTAGACAAGTTTTGTCTACTTATTTTCAATAGTATCCTCTCATAGTGTGTTGTTTTTTCTAAGACATAAATTGTAGTGTGTGTATATATATATATATATATATATATATATATATATATATATATATATATATATATATATATATATATATTGAACAATAAAAAAATAAAAATCTTTAGACACACTGGGTTGTAGATTAATATTCTTTCGTTTTTTTATTATTTATTCATTTAGATTCCTCGACTAGTTTCGACCAAAATGGCCATCATCGGGAGGAGAAATATTTTTGCTTGCTGGTTGCAGTAAACTACAGAAATGAGTCTTTTGCAGGAGAAAATGAACTTTTGTCTGTAGTTTTCATTTGTTTTTTTATTTTTTTATCTTTTTAACATGAATCTTTTAACATTCCTTGTGTTGGTCAAACAGTCTCTTTTAAGTTGTTATTTGAGATAAGAGCTGGAAAGATATATGCTGCTCTGAATTCTCTGGTCAGTTTGACAGTTTTATTGAACCTGGTGAGGGGATGTGTCTCTGTTTAGTGTTTATGTGTGTGTGTTATTTGGTTCTTAGTGAGTGAGTGAGTATGATATGTGTAAGCGTCTGTATTCCTGTGGGTGTGTGTTATCATTTGGCTCATTAGGGAGTGAGTGAGTATTATGTGTGTAAGTGTGTATATTCGTGTGGGTGTGTGTTTGAGTGGGAGGCCTCCACATCTCCGTAAGCATGTGTGTCTTGTGTGGGTGAGAAATGTGGATAGGTTTTGATTTGTTGAGTTATATATTGGTACTATCTATATTGTTAAATTTATGGTTTAGCCCGGCTGGATATTTTGCTTTTAGACGTTGTATCCACTTATTTTCATGGGACTCTAGAATCTTTCTAATGTTATTTGCTCTGAACTTTTCTATTCTCTCAATTATAGTGAATTTGGCATGGGTTTTGAAATCATGTTTTTCCAGGCGGAAATGTTGTTCTACAGGTAATAATTTTTCATGGGGAGTCGACTTAATTCGATTACGATAATTATTAATTCAATATATTCAATATATATATATATATATATATATATATATATATATATATATATATATGGGGCACTTCAACGAGGTTTT
>OZ010602.1:24407331-24432331 GCA_963932145.1 Acanthosepion lycidas
GTTATCACTAACACAGACGTAGACAATAGTCCGAATATAAATATTGTAAATAATGATAATTCCTCATCCCAGAAATTCACACAGAAATGATCATTCTCTTTGTATTCTGTGTCAAACATGAGACATAATTTAATACATATGTATCTTTCATTGCATGGTAGCTGAAACAATTGCATATTCCCTTCTCTTACCTGTAGTTGGCGTTCAAGCCGAATTTTTAAAAAAAATACATTTTCGAATGCTGATTTTCAAGTCTAGTGTAATTACTAAAGTTCGCTCAGTACAAGTCTCGTGAGCTAATCAGGATATGGGTTACTATTAAAATGGCTATAAAGAATAATGTATGTGATATAAATGAAGAGTTGGTAAGGAAGTGAATTGGATATCTGTCTATAGCCTTGAGATGAAATATTATAATTATTTACATTATTTACATTATTCGGACTCTTTGGGTCTAGTCATTGGTGCTGACCAACGTCTTTCTCAGCTGGGCCATGTGTCCGATACATGGCCCAGTGGATAAAATGGTTGTCAATTTCAAATCTTTTCATTTCTGCCCGCTTACTGCTTTAAATAAGGACCTGCATTCGCATTTATGATTATTAATTTCAGTATTTTCTTAAACATGTTAAGCCCAAATATTTAAAGATGCGATAGGAAAAATTCTACGGATATTTTATTGTCGTAGAACTCGCTCGGAGCTTATTCAATTATCTTAAGAATTAAGATTCATCAGAAAATTCAAATAGCAAAATTAGTAATGCTTTAAATTCAACCAGCAGTCAATACATTCACATACTTGTAAAATAGGCTATATCTATTGGGTATAAAATTTCTCTTTTGCTTATCCACTCATTCTGTTCATTTATTCTCTCTCTATCTATCTATCTAGCTCTCGCTTTATCTATCTATCTATCTATATATATATATATATATATATATATATATATATATATATATATATATATATATTTATATTTATCTATCTATCTATCTATCTATCTATCTATCTATCTATTTACCTATCTATCTATCTATCTATCTATCTATCTATTTACCTATCTATCTATCTATCTATCTATTTACCTATCTATCTATCTGATCATATCTTTGTTTTTGTTTTCTCTTTCTCGCTTTCACTATTTTTTCTTTTCTCTTTTCTTTGTTTATTCCTTCTTTCTGTTACTTTCATTTTCAACGCTATTGTTTATCAGACTCATTTTTATTGTTCTTTTGTTTTGCTTTCCTCCTCCTCTCTCTCTCTCTCTCTATCTCTCCCTCTCTGTTTATTATTTCGTTTTCTCTTTCTCTCTCACTGTTTATTTCTTTTTATTTGTTTACTTTCTCTCTTCTCCTCCCTCTCTCTTGTCGTCTCTCTCTCTCACTCATTGTTCCTTTATTTTACTGTCTCTTTCTCGCGGTCTCCTATTCGAGTCCATTCAATTTTTCTCACTTTTTCTATTTTCTTTATTTATTTCCACTTTCTGTTACTTTAAATTTCCATGCTGTTCTGCATTCGGCGCTCTTTTATTGTTCTGTTTGTCTTCGTCCCCCCCTCTCTCTCTCTCTCTCTCTCTCTCTCATTATTCATTTTTCTCTCTCTCACTCATTCTCTCTCTCCCTCTCTCTCTCTCTCTCTCTCTCTCTATATATATATATATATATATATATATATATATATATGTGTGTGTGTGTGTGTGTGTGAAAAGTGTGTGTATATAAATATAAATAAATAAATATATATATATATATATATATATATATATATATATATATATATATATATAATTATTTATATATTATATGCGCGGTACTTTATTAGAAAGCGCTCAATATCAGAGATAAAGCTAACATATATAAATATATATATATATATATATATATATCGTTGTTCATTTGTTTTCATTTACTTCCCCCCCGACTCTCTCTCTGTCTGTCTCTCTGTCTCTGTCTCTCTCTCTCTCTCTCTCTCGTTCTTTTGTTTTCGATTTTTACTTCTCTTTCTTACTTTCTCCTACTTGTTTCCTTTCTTTTTCTCCTTAACTTGTCGTTTTATTCTACTTTCCTCTTCCCTGTCGTCTTGCTTTTTGTTTACACGCATGCGCATTTACAGCGGCAAATAATGTAAAAAAAAAAAAAAAACTAATTCTGTCGTGCACATTAAAAATAATTACTTCTTTCGCAGCTAAATTCCATATCAATATTTTCTCACCTGCGCCAGGTGAAAATATTTTAAGGTAATTAAAATATGTTTAATATCCTTTAAGCTGAATTAAATAGAAACCGTTATTCGCACCAGTTTTCTTGGAATGAACGTATTACATATTTTTAAGTGTCACAATGTTGTGTTATCAAAAAT
Source organism: Acanthosepion lycidas (assembly GCA_963932145.1). Taxonomy (NCBI): domain Eukaryota; kingdom Metazoa; phylum Mollusca; class Cephalopoda; order Sepiida; family Sepiidae; genus Acanthosepion; species Acanthosepion lycidas. The sequence continues at coordinate 24,409,691 of OZ010602.1, forward strand.
TAAGAAAAACCGTTATTCTTCTTTTTCTTAAATATTTCTATACCTGAAATCCTTAATAGTCATGTGTGTGGATCTATAAAAATGTTTTCATGCTTTGACTTAATTTAAATGAAAGCATAATAAACTGATTTGTAAATGATAAGGCTGGCAATGGAGGTAACAGCTTTTTGCTACTGCTATCTGGGAAAGTAATGCAGCTTGGAGAGTGTCATTGGCTAGAGTGTGTACTTATCAATTTGTTTTCTAGCAACAGTAGGCCAAAGACAAAACTTGTGAATAAGCCATTGCTTTACAAATGAACGTAATCAGCATTGGCAAGAATTTAAAAGCCGTTTTGCCGATTCTGTTTTTCGTGCAGGTATTTTTAAATGTCATCTTTCTATAGGACTTAGGCAATTAAGGCACTCCACAATTTCCTATTTTATAACTTCTCGGGTTTCTCTGCAAAAATCTTACTGTAATATTATAGATCTGCCCCTGGCTTTGATTTCAGTCACTTTTCCACGACCGTGGATTGTCTTTTCTATAAATATTTTCATGTCATTTGTTCTTGGTAATTCGAGTGCATGACTTTAAGAGGAAGGTCATGAAATCAAATGCCTAGGTCACTTCCTGTCAAGTTAACATCTACCTTAAAGAAGTCAACGTTATCGACACTTTCTTCTACTCTGGTTTTCTTTTCAACCAACTTTCGAAGCCAAACAACAATAAGGAATGGATAACGAGAGCAGATTTTGGTGAACCTGGAAGATGAACCTGCACATTGGCGACGAATTTAGTCATTAACGCGTTTATCATAAAGGATGCTATCAACAAAGAAGAAATTAAATTCATCGATAGGAATTAAAGCTGACGACGACGACTAGATTGGCTATTAGGTTTCATCGTTTTACTGTTGAAATAGATGTCACCGTAATTTCTATTCAAATATTTTTTCTCGTAATTCTCGTCTGTGGAGCCATCTTCTATTTCTTGCTTTCCTGCCACCTACGACTTTTAAAAATGTTAATGCAATGTCAATCGCTATCTTCTGTCTTCCTGAAACCTGTCCTTTTAGAGTCGTTTCTCATCATTAACATCTTCTCATTTTCTTTCACTCCCAGTAACCCCTTGCGTTTTAGTGTCATTTTCGGTGTACCTGAGGTGTAATGACTAAAAAATATTTGTGAATTGCTATAAGTTATTGCAGAATACTTAACCATTGCTTTTTAAACGGTTTTGAATTTTCAATCTCTTAATCCGGGGGCCACCAGGAAACCCAGTCTATTCTGCTATTTAATCTATAGATAGGTGAAAAACGACAAGTTCATACCTTTCTCAAGGATAATAGTTCAAAAGTGAGCGCAATAGATGAGGCGGGAATTTGTACTCTGCACGCCGGATCAATTTCCTGCGCCGATAACCATTACGCAACCTGCACATCCAGTCTTGGTATCCACTTCTTGTATGTACCTTTTGCCTTCGGGACGTGGACGATTATGGCTCTCTGCAACATCCTATTCTTTTTAGCTTTGTAAAGTCTGTCTTTGCAACATCCTCCCCAGGCCCTGTTCTACAATCCACAAGCTCGTTAGGTAAGTTAATCACTACATTCCTCTGTCCCTCTTGCCTTCAGTATGTCCTGTGAGTGTCAAATTCTCTGAAACTTTTTTCTTATTAAATTTCAACTGACTCTTTCTTATTCTAAATCTATCTTTTTTGTTTCCATTTTATCTAAAACTTCGTCGTTATTCACACATGTTCAGTCTATGGTATTCTCAGCATGCTTCTGTAAAGCCACATTTCTGTTGCCTCAAGTCTCTTCTTCATTCTTTATTTCCAATGAAATTTTCCTGTTTCGTAATACTTTGTTTAGCTTTTAGAGAACTTATTTTACGATTCCAATGGGACTTTTATGTGATATATATCCTCATGTATAGCATTGCGTGCTGGAAAATATCCTCAAAGATGAAGAAGAAACATTAAGTAAATGAATTATGGTTCTACAGAAGGATGCTGAGCATACCATAGACCGATTATGTAAGCTACGACGAAGTTTTAGAGAAAATAGAAACAAAAAGGAAACTTATACTTAACATCAGGAAGAGACAGTTGAAATTTCTAGGGCACATAATGAGGAAAGAGGGCTTGTAAAATCTGATACTCACAGCACAGATTGAAAGCAAGCCGCACAGAGGAAAACAATGCATAATATACTTAATGAGTAAATGGTTAGAGGAACAGGGTTTAGAAGAGGTAGCAAAAAGATAAAATTTATTACGAGCTACAAAAGACAGGAAGTTGTGGAGGGCCATGATCACTTATGTCCTGCGGAGACACGGCACGTAAAGAAGAAGAACAATGGGATTTCGGAATTCCAATTCGTAGTTCGATTCTAGGTAGATTTCTCTTTAATTTAAAATTAATATAATTGTTGAAAAAAAGAAAATGGTGAAATTTTTGTTGGGTAGAGTAAAAAGTTCCTACGGTTTATTAAGTAAAAAGATAAGAGATTTTTTTTAATTTACCAAATTCCGTTTGTTGCCAACGTATTTCGTCCGTCATCTTTCAAAGAACTTTTTTTCATTTAATCCTCCAAGAACTTTTATTTTTCTGGAAAAAAAAAACAAACCGCTCTTCCCTTGGTGACATTCTGTCTTCCACGGAATTGAATCTTTTCCATTACAGTATTTTGTAAAAATTAAAATATATGACACGGCTGACCAAACCGCGGCTCGCGAGCCATATGCGGCTTTTTGAGCTTTAATATGCAGCTCATGGAATAATATATAATTTTTCATTACCGTTAATTTCAAAGGTATATAAGAAAATTTCAAGTTTTATAATTATTTACTGAGTATGAATTGATTGATTAAAACGTAAATTTAATGTGTATGTAACAAAAACGAATGTGTAATTTTTTGGGGGTCTTGCGGCTCTCAAACATCTGAACTTTATCGTATGTGGCGCTTACATTAAGCAAGTTTGGCCATCCCTGATATATAGTAATCCAAGGATCTTATCAGTCAGTCAATGTCATATAATACACTCTAGAGCGATCATCTTTTAATTCATGACTGACTAGATAGAAGATTTTTCCCGGAGTGGGCTGGAGTTTATTTCTTCTTTAGAATGGTTGCCAGCCAAGGTTATAGGACCCAGTCTGCCGTGCTATTCAAACTATAGATGGCGGCAGAAGGGATAGATTCATACCAAGGGTATTTGAGCGTAAGTGAATATAACGAACACGATGGTATTCGAACTCGGATCACCGATTTCTTCTTCTGGACCCATTACAACACACACACCGCACATCCAACCGTGCCTCATCTGGAGAATCATTTTCAATAATCACTGAACAAAAACGCCGATACGACTGTATTTATAATACGCACAAAAGCGATCTGTTTTAACGAAGGTGGTTAAAGCTAAACGTCCCTCGTGGCAGCTAACGGTAAAACAGAACAAACTTTTTCGCCATATCAGCGAATCTGCGATAATATTCATAGTATTTACAGTTGGACAACTGTCCTCATCTTTATTGCTGCCGTCGTAACGTTCCGTTCATTTTGTCCCCCGACCTTCGTTAGGCATATGCAGATCCGGGTGGCCTTCAATTAATTTCGAACAGAGCACTTTATTTAATCTACATGAATAGATAGTTCTCGTTCTGCTCATCTTATCCAGTGATATGCCGTCTTGTTCAGTTTAGCACAGCACAGTTTCTTTTGAGTTCAATCAGTACTACCCAGCTTAGAGATTAAACTCAAAATGACTATGCGACTAAATTAAAATATTGCAAAAATCAACGTGGAGACTATCTGCGATAGTGTATATGTGTGGGAAAAAGATTTTAAAATCTCAAAATCATGAAAAGTTGAAGAATAAGGAATTATTTAAGATTAAAATGATCGAAAAAAATTAGCAAAAAAATGTTGTATTACCATTTAATATTGCATTTGCCAAGATGAAGTGTTAAATCGAATAGTGCTGTCAATTCAATGATATCGAGCAAAATATCATGTCTTCAGAAGGTAAAATCTAAAATGACTAAGAGCTGAGAAATAAACGGCTGTAGACGAAAAAGACACGTTTTGAGACTGAAGATTTGTTGAAAAAAAAAACAAGGTAGGCATATTGTATAAAGAAATAATTTGCCTTATTGATTCTTTATATCAAGTGAGAGAGGGAGACCGTTTAATTGCAAAAGACGAAACGATACAATAGTGAACAGTGAAGATAATACTTAGTAAATTACGTTCTGTCTTTCTCCATGTGAGCTCTTCCGTACTCAGGCTAGTCTTCTCAGATAAATAAAGTTTACTTATCTTTCACCTGTCAGTATTAATTTGGCCTCCCACTGATCAGAATCCAGCATTATCATTCTATGTCATGTTTTATTATGTGATAAAATTCCACATAGATTTTTTTCTTGAGATCAATGTGTAGTTTTATATTTCTTTCCATTTAATATCTGTCTGTATTTCTAAGAAGAGGTAGTTTAATTATTTACAATATTTACATTTTTCGGGCCTTTTCCTCGTGTTTGTCCCCATATTCACGACGTTTCGGCCGTTGTACGCCCTGGTTTTCCTCAAGGATACATGGCCCAGTAGGTAATATAGTTGGTCTAAGTAGTCTATTGACTTGACGCAGAGAGTTGTGAGTTCAATACCTGGCAACAGCAGAGGTGAACAAAATCTTGAAGTGCTGGGTATTAATTGATACTGAGATATCAGGAAGAGGCATGGCACGCAGAACAAGAACAATCTTCCCCGGTGGACGAAATAAAGGGTTCTGTTCAAAATTCCAATCACCTGAAGAAGATGAGGACAACAGTCCGAACAATGCAAATAGTGTAAATTCTTTCCATTTATTTAAATAGGTAGATGTTACGAATGAATTATTATATATATATATATGTGCTTATGCGCGCGCTTGTGCGCGCAAATGTATCAGTAAGATTATCTATGTGAGTATATAAAAACCATATCGTTTACATCATAATCAGGAAATTATAAAGTTTTATGGGAGAAAAATGCGTAGTTCCTTGACTTTACATAGATAGATAGAAATATAGAAATATTTACTATGAAAAGACAATGTATATACTAGTAGTCATAAAAAAGTAAAGGAATATTTAGTATATATCGACCAGCACTTTTACTTAGGATCTGCGTAGTATGGTCTCATTAGTATCGTTACCTTACACTTCTGCCTATGATCAGCATAGTAACTGTGCACTTTATGAAAAGAGTTATTCACAAAAATATATATATGAATAAACGTTGTGTTTTATATATGCTGATAGTTCTTATACTCTACATATTATTTTAGTGGGTACAGGAAGCAGTCAAATATGAGGACGACATATATATTTACTAAGTCTGACACAAGGATACAATATCTCAGCACCAACGAATAACTGAATTTACAACTGCAGCTTCCTAACATCTTTAGAAGACTATCAAAACAACAATGTAACACACACACACACACACACACACACACACACACACATATATATATATATATATATATATATATATATACACACACATACATATATATATGTGTGTGTGTATTCCTTATTATAAAATTTTAATTTATTACTATAATAATCTACTACGGACTACACACACACTCACACGTCCGCGCACGCGCGAACTAACACACCATACAAAATGCGTGTAGTCACTATATAGGTTTCCTTACAATAATATATTATATAATAAGGAGAACGAATATATACACACATACTAGCAACAAAAAACACACTACATGGACCAAACGCGCACACACATGCACAAACACACTAACCCTACATACCATACAAAGTGTATATATACACTGTTTCCTTGTAATGATACAATAATTATATATGGAAAAGGAATGTATATACACATACTAGCGAGAACACACAGACACACAATAGACAGAATAGAAGAAATGAAGAGATACGCGGGGACATAAAATGATAAGAACAAAGACTTCTTTTCTTTTCCTTTCTCAACGCAAACTTAATTGATTTTATGATGCCAAATGCAAAGGAACATTTTCGGCTAGACCAAGATGGATTCAGATAACCACTACTATACACACAAGACAATGGTTAAAAGACTTACATAGAAAGGAAAAGAAATGAATTCCTTTAAACAATATGTGGATAAAACAATTCTTCGCATGTTGAATGTCACAAAACCTAAAACACGTGTAGCAAAATATATAGAATAAAGTATATAAAAAATACACATTATAATCAAAAACGTTTTCGTTTTTTTTCTCGCTTTAGATTATATATATATATATATATATAGGGAGTATCAAAAATACACATTTTGGGGGCGGGTTCCTCACACCAAAAAAATGGACAAAAGTGCATATAATCATATGTGCTCGAATCCTACGTTTTTAAGTTTTAAAGAAAGTTTTCGGTAGATGGCGCTGAGTTGCCATGTAGATTAGGTTACATTTGTCATTCGTGTACATTTGTATCTAGTCTGTATTCAAAGTTTAACGTGTGCAGTAGTGAGTTAACTGAGAAGTGTTACGTTTAACAATGTCAGTATATTCATATCATGAGCAGGAGAATATGATTTTTATATATGTACATGTATACAAGGCTGCACGACTGTGTATCAGATTGCGTTTCTAGAACTTTTTTGTTGTTTATCTTCGCGTTGCTGAAACAGGATCAATGGCACCCTAAAGTGTACAAAATTATTTTGATATACCTCATATATATATATATATATATATATATATATATATATATATATATACAGTGTAACCCGGATATAACAGAGTTGTCGGAACCGGAGAAGAAGTATCTTATATCTTGGTTTCTCTTATATCCGGGTTTCTCTTATATCCGGCTTTGGTCTATTTTGTTTAGGTAAGTATGGCTCTAATTTGGGACCATATAAAATCTCTCTTATATCCAGGTTTCTCTTATATCCGGGTTACACTGTGTATATAGATATATATGTGTGTGTGTGCATGGGTGTATATATATATATATATGTGTGTGTGTGTGTTTGCATATATATATGTATATATATACATATATGTAGTATGTATATATTATATGGCCTAATATCACCAGCATTCCTTGCGCATTACACGTGATATTATATATATCCATATATGTGTGCGTGTGTATGTGCATGGGTGTGGGTGTATATATAATATTATATATACACCCACACCCACGCTCATACACACACATATATATATATATATATATATATATATATATATATATATATATATATACATATGTAGAAAAAGATGTCAAGCTGTTATTGAAAATAAAGGTCTGCACATCAAGTACTAATGAATTATGAATGCTATTTTCATTTGGATATGATGTATCCATTATAATAGCATGATTTTGTTAATCGTTCTGATGTTTTTGATCATCTATTTTTTTTTCGAATGTTATATAATTATTCTTATAACTTTATCAAAATAAGTTTATTGAGCTTTATATTTTGGAATTATATAATTTACCTTTATATTCTTATTTTTCCTTGATAAAATGTTCTTTAAAGCTTTAAAATAAAAAGTTATTTCACATTTAGACTTTCTTAACATCGTTCTGATCTTTATGCTCGCTACTGTATATATATATATATATATATATATATATATATATATATATATATATATATATATATATATATATTCACAATATACACAGCGCAATATATAGACAATCACTGAGATGGCATATTGGGCAATATTTATCGGTATAGGATTCTGATTTAGTTACCTGCTACTTTAGGGGCTACTTATAAAATAGGATTGGTTAATTTTTCCTACTAATGAGAGGAAAGTTACTTCTCCAAATTTACTCGCACTCACTTTGCCAATATTACCCAATTTACTGTTGTAGCCCAATCTGTCTTCCTCATTTATATATCGTCAATATTTCATTAATTAAATGGCTATTAAGTAGCTGTGCCGTTTTGCTTTAATACCTGATTATAAATTGATTCTTCCTTTTTTTTATCATGATAAATACTTTCTTTCGAAATCGGGGAGTCAAGTTCGAAATCTAATCGGGCTCCTTGCATTCAATTACGCGCAAATACCTTCGGGAAAAGTATGCGTCCATCCCTTCCTCAAGCTTTGGATTAAATAGTAAAAATTCTATCTGAAAAAATCATTGCTATTCTCAGAACCATTATTAAAGTAATAATCATTGACAAAAATGTAAGAATTATCCTTACACTCCAAAATATGTTTCGTCTTTAAAAACCAACAAAAGAGTTGATAACCTCTAACCAACAAATACTTATTATTAGTTATTCTACTAGCGTATTTTGTATTGCTGTATACCCACTCCCCTTCATCAGTTGTGCTTCATGATGAGATTCAAAGCAGAATAATGCAATGGCTTGCCGATTCCTTTTGCATCGGGGATGTTGAGCTTGTACTGTCCCTTCTCTCAGAAGTTAGAAAGACAGACTTAAAAGGCAGCAGGTGGTTTGAAAGCAGAGTTTTCCTTCTCTTAGACTGGTTGCCAGCCAAGTCTATAGGGTCCATTCTGTTCTACTATTTTCCCATAGATCGCTTCATACCATTCCAAAAGGTATAATCACGTAAGTGGATGTAATGATCTCGACTGGAATTCGAACTCGTTGCCGCTATGCATTGCTCCCCTGTGCTTCTAATCAATCTTACTAGTTCTTCAATTTAGAAAGCACACTTGGACACAAGATCTTCAGTTTGATCTACTTTTTAAAAGTAAGCGATAATGAATTTTGAATTTCGCTATTTTTTTTTTTTTTAAACTAAGCGATAATGAATTTTGAATTTCGCAATTTGCGACTTTCTGCGTAACTTTTAACATCAAATAATCGACACTTGAACAGTTAAGGAGAAAAAAGTTCATTGAAAATTTAGTCGTTTTGCTTCTTCAAATGTCAACCAATTTGCTACTTGAGATCTAATCTGCAAAGCTGATTATAAAATTCCTAAAACTGATATTTATTATTACCTGAATCTCATTTACTTTACGATTTTATATTATTTAATTTTGGGATTATGAAACTTTAAATTTAATACCCGGAAGTGAAATCAATGATTCGTTGGATTTATATTCTCTCCTTTTACTTTGTTTCGTTAATTGACTGTTTGACAATATCGCCATCTGATTTTGTCATATTTTCATGTTTATTTTTAGGATTAGATTATTTTTAATCAAGAACAAATCTCATTTATTATGATTAATCTGCTTATTAACCGGCAAAATTTCCAGTTGGCATTGATCATCGTTTGCTAGAAATAAAAGACAATTTCTTCACGAAGCATCAGGATATGGACCTCCATCAATAACAATCAGATCGTAAGTTTAAATGTCGTGAGCCGGTTCGCTAGAGTTCTGACTGATGACGGTCTTTTGATGAAAGAGACATGTTACGCTCAATTTAAAACATGATCAAGATCGAAATCAAATAGACGGCCACAATATATATATATATATATATATATATATATATATATATATATATATATATATATATATATATATGTGTGTGTGTGTGTGTGTGTGTGTGTGTATTTCGGACTGTTATCCTCATCTTCATTGCCATCTTTACAACGTTTCGGCCGTTGTACGCTCCGGTCTTCTTCAGGTGATTTGAATTTCGAATCGAACCCTTTATTTTGTCCATCGGGGTACATTGTGCTAATTCCACGTGTCATGCCTCTTTTGGATGCCTCAGTTATTTCACTTTAACTCAACTCTCCAAATATCTTGGTTCACCACTGCTGTAGCCAGCTACTGAACTCACAACTCTTTGGGTCTAGTCACTGGATCTAACCAACGACTTTATCCACTGGAGAGTGTGTCCTGGAGGAACTAGAACAATCTCCCCCGGTTGACGAAATAAAGGATTCAGTTCGAAATCCCAATCACCTGAAGAAGGCCGGAGCGTACAACGGCCGAAACGGTGTAAATATGAAAATGAAGATGAGCATAACATTCCGAATAATGTAAATAATGTATATAATCACATCTCATCCCAGATATATAGACAGATATATATATATATATATATATATATATATATATATATATATATATATGTGTGTGTGTGTGTGTGTGTGTGTGTAGTTAAATTCCAACTAGCTAATTGTGTATTTAATAATGGCTCCTGTAGTCCGTATTTGAACTCAGAAGTCAAAAATCAGGATTTGAAATGCCTATTTTCAAGGCAGGCCTATGACGCAAGACCGTCTTTCTACTCCAATTTTCCTTTATATATTTCATCACATTATTTACATCTTTTCGTGTCCTTCGTGATGTCACGAACAGGATTTTTGTTTACCTAAACCTCCCTTCATCCTGAATATCATATATCAGAACACAGTAAATTCTGTAGGTGGTAATTGAAACAATACCTACAGTAGGATTTTAGTACAACCAACATTTGAACTTGGCATACTTTAGTGTTTTATTTTTGTTTTGTTTTTTAAACCTAATGAACACTTTATAAAAGTTTCGTTTTTTTTGTTCAATAAAAACCGGAAAAAATAAATTGAACAAATATTAAATTTAAATTAAATTTAGTTGCTGCAAAGTCTAAAATTTCAATGCAAGAGAATCTATTTCCAGAATTCCGTAGCAAAAAGTTAGTGCTGCGCATTATTCACAAATGATTGCAATACAATGATAAAAACACTTTGTCCAAGATTGAAACAAGAACAGCTCGAGCAATTTTAAATGCGTCTCGTTTCTCTATTTTTCTCTTTTGCGCGGGGTGGGGGACGTTTATGCATGAAAGAAAAGTAGGTACAGTTCTTTACTATCAGCACTAGTTTGTGTGTTAAGACGAGTAAAGAATCCAACCATTGAACCATGTGTGCAATCATTGGCGTTCAAAACTATCGATTTATTTTACGGAAAATGTAATCCTAAAATGACTTGTTAAGATAATCTCCAGATTAGGCATCACAAAAAGGTGGTGGGAAATCGAGATAAGACTGTTGCTACCATTATTCGCGAAATATGAGAAAGAAAGAAAGAAAGAAAGAAAAGTAGGGATGAAAATAGACTGAATGAAAACGAAAGAAACCAAAAATGGAGAAAAAGGGAAAAAATAAAGGAAGAAAAAACGGAATCAAAAGAAAGAAAGAAAGAAAGAAAGAAAGAAAGAAAGAAAGAAAGAAAGAAAAGGAAAGGAAAGTAGGGAAGAAAATAGACGGAATGAAAACGAAAGGAACCAAAAATGGAGAAAAAGGGAAGAAAAAATGGATTCAAAAGAAAGAAAGAAAGAAAGAAAAGGAAAGTAGGGAAGAAAATAGACGGAATGAAAACGAAAGAAACCTTAAATGGAGAAAGGGGCAAGAAAAAACGGCATCAAAAGAAAGAAAGAAAGAAAGAAAGAAAGAAAGAAAGAAAGAGGAAAAATAGGAATAAAACGAAATTCAGGTAAAAAGGAAAAATACAAGCGTGAAGGATTTTTCTTTACATTTTTTAAACAAACGAAAGAAAGGAAAAAGAAAGTAAATGAAAAAAGTAAGGAATAAGAATACAAAGAAACGGAAGAAATAAAGGAAAAAAATTTGAAAGAACAAAAAGAAAAAAAGAAAATGTTAAAGAATGGAAAAGAGGCATTAAATAAATGAAAAAGAAAAGAGGAAAATAGAAAGAAAGAATATAGGAAGCGTGGAATGAAGTAAAAACAAAAATTCAAAAATATAGAAAGAAAAAGGATTGAAAATGAAAGAAAAAGAAAGGAAGGTAATGAAAAAAGAAGATAATTGGAAGGAAAGGAAAAAGTGAAAAACTATTGGAAGGAATGGAAAATAAAAAATAAAATTAAAAAAAAGTAAAATGGAAGAAAGGAAGAACAGAAATGAGAAGAGGGGCAAATGAGAGATTATTGGAAGTAAAGGAAAAAAATAAATAAAAACCTAGAAAAAGAAAAAAAAAAGAAAAACGAAAGAAAAATAAAATAAAAGGAAGAATCGAAAGAAGTGAAAAGAAAGAAAGGAATACTATTGTAAGGAAGGGAAAAATGAAAAAGAAAAGGCGGGAAAATGAAAGCAAAAAGAAAGTTGCAAATAAAGTGCCATAATTCTTTGAAGTTATTCTGAGATGCGTAGAATATCTCGCTTTATTTGTTCGAAAATAAAACTGTTAAGAATTCGATGCGATAAAGTGCAAGCTGAAAAGTCTAATCTTTCAAATATGAATAAAACGCAGTTAATATTTAATCAATAATCGATATATAGAGATATTTTCTAAGTCCCTATGTTTTATGGCAAGTGCTAGACTGACCGTGAGTGCCGTACATTTTCTTTTCTTTTTGTTTTTCTTTAGAAAATGTTTTTTTTTTTTATTCAAGCTTGAATAAGTATTTCGCATAAAATATTTAGACCTTTGCAACAATCTTCTCCGTAATTTGGGATGAGGTTTTACCATGATTTACATACTGACTATTGTCCAGATCTTTGGTTCTGTTATTACAATGTTTTCGTTTGCTTATTGTTGGCATTATGAAGAAAGAAAAGCAAATTACAGCAAGTTTTCAACAGTAGCAGCTGTGAGAAAAGAGAAAATCTTCAATGTGTGCAGTCAAAGCATGACATCAGCAGGGAGGTTAGGTTTAATGCTCCAAATTTAATTACGGCGAATTTTACCACGGGACAGCAGCCTATTCGATTTAAAGCATTGGATTGTGAATTTAGTGACAGTAATTGTGAGTTCAATGCGCTAAGCAATATGTACTTAGACTCAGTGGAAACAGGACAGCAAAAATATCCCTAAACATGAGCATTAAATAAAAGGTTCAGTTTGGAATTCCCTGTTGGATACCCGGATCAATATACACCTGATGAAGTGAAAACAAAAACAAAGATACGGACAATAGCTCGCAGGTAAATTCAGTAAATAATCTTCTATACTATTTATATTACTCGGACTATTGTCCTCATCTTTGTCGCCATATTTATTACAACGTTTCGGCAGTTGTACGTTCCGGCCTTCTTCGGGTGGTTGGAATGTCGAACAGAACCCTTTATTTCGCTTACTGGGGTAGACTGTTCTAGTTCCACGTGCCATAAAGGGTTCAGTTCGACATTCCAACCACCTGAAGAAGGCCGGAGCATACAACGGCCGAAACGTTGTAACAAATATGGCGACAAAGATGAGGGCAATAATCCGAATAATGTAAATAGTGTACATAATACCTCATCTTAGAAATATATACAGATAATCTTCTCCGTATAGAAATTGCATTCAGGTTTGATTTGGTTTGTTTTACGGCATTGCTGGTAATATTTTTTTTCCAAAAATGTATTGATGGAATTATGTTTTTCTCCAAAAATTGTAAAACTGTTTGTATTGCTGGTAATATATATATATATATATTTTAAGTATTGCTGATAATAATTTTTCTTTCAAAAATTTATTGCTGGTTATAATTGTTTTACAAAGTATTTCTGGTATTAAGACCTATTTTTACACTTTCATAGTGTTTTGATCCCAGTTTGGGGGTTAACTATTTGCCCATAGTTGAGACCCTAACAGGTGCTAATACCCCGGGTCAGGGTGGACCTGGGAACACCAGCAATTAAGAGATGGCTCCACGCTCCTCAAAACCTTCTGATCAGAGGCCTTGCTATTGGACGTAGTTTATCCTCTTACCCAGTACGAAATTGCATTCATTAAGTGATATGCATGGGTTATGTTCGCGTATGTAGTAGTAACACACGCTCTTCTATTAGCGACGTCCCTAATATTATTAGCTACCATTAAATAATAAGGTATAAGCGATAAATTTTTAGCATACGCTAAAAACACGATAGTGACACCGGATGGATATCTGACAGGTCGGATTTTCTCTTGTTCTACCGAAAGCAATATACATTTTGTTTATTTTTTCAATGATTGTCTTCTTGGTATCATTATAATGACTATGATATAATGGTAATGGCAATGAGAATATTACCCGTTTCCTTAAATGGAAACATTCGGCATTCATTGTTCGAGCAGCCAGTGCCTCTATCGGTTGAAATTTATAAAATCTTTCTCTTAAAACAGTTTTTCAGTTAGAGGTCTTTCCAGTATTGATGGAGTTTTCTTTACAAACTTTTTGCTTGAAGTAGTATGAAATGACATCATCTTAAGTCATTATTTTCTCTTTGAATTACAAGTACTATCCATTTTAATTATTGCTGTTGTTGGAAGCCTTCGACCAATGCTGTTTCTGTTATTTGGTACAGCTATTTGTTTGTGGTTTTGTAGTGCCAGTGTCCACGAGGTTCAAAGGGGGACGATCCTCGCTAAGGCCTACATGTTTCATTCGCGCGAAGCCATTTTTAATTATGGTATGTTTAGATATTTCTGAACGAATTGGAGCCATGTATAACATCTCTATGAGAGCCTCAAACTGATGAGACTATTTAAGTTAATAACTCAGGTTTTTAGTTTAATGTTTTTTGTAGCTAGACTAACCCTAGCGCAGCCTATTCTATGTTCAGTTACTTTATATCCTATACAAAAGAACCGCATGTAAACACCCACTGTTTCGCTGTTGACGAGTACGTTCAAAATAGTTACAGAGGCAATCCAAGCAACTATGGTTTTCGCATATTTATATAATTGACTCTAATATATTTAATCAATTCACTTAAAGCAAGGTGATAATGCCACTAAGATGCAAGGTGCTACTTAGAGTGAAAGAGAAAGAAAAGACTTTAGAAAAAAAAAACCAGAACCCCACACCTAAAAGAAGAAACAAGGGACTAACTTCTACCCCTATGTGTTTTAGGACAACGGTAATCGTTGCTTCAAGTTGAGATGATTGTATGAAATCAACTTAGTTCAAACAAAAACTGGTGTTATTTAATACTCTATTCGATGGCATATAAGAGCTACTGGTTTCTTTTTCAAAACTTGTTAAGATATCTTCTAAGTTATCTGGTAAGTTAATTTGTACTCCAAATTCGTAATTTGCTCGTAGCGGTATGTAGTTTCATTCCATAATCAACCTATCTAAAACGCTATGTGTTTTTCGCATGAAAATTTTTTATCGACTCTGATTCGAGACAGAAGTATTATCCATACTTAAATCATCTCGTCATTTCGTACGGAGACTATACTTAAATATTAAATGCAATTAGTAATGTTATTTTTTATATACCATTAAATACAATATATGATGTTATTTTAATCTTATATATTATTAAAGGCAATATATAGTTTTATTTTTTCTTATATGCCACTAAATGCATCTGGTGCAACATTAAACAAATGCATATAAATTCGTACATGCAAAATCCACCATTTAATATTGTAAACTAGCAGCATGGCCCGGCGTTGCCCGTGCTTGATTCAAAAATCGTACGACTCATACAGCAATCGCTGTCACTTGACTTAAAATATTTTTGCCCTTCCTTGCCTTTAAAGGAGTGCCCTTTTCCTGCTAATGTTGCTACTTCTTGCCTATCTCACACTGCAAATTTTTTCTAAGCTCTATACTGAACATTAAATCTGTTACGAAAAAAGAACAAAACAAAATAAACACAAAACGATCAGCTTTAAAAAAAGGACTCGTAACTGGAAAAACCGAATGGAAAAAGAATGTTAACAACAAATATGAACACAAAACGATCAGCTTTAAAAAAAAAGGACTCGTAACTGGAAAAACCGAATGAAAAAAGAATGTTAACAACAAATACTTTTTCACACCCAACCCAGTTCTGCGGAATCAGAATCAACGTTGAGTTTAAGCAAGCGAATGAGCCAATTGGAGTAAAGTGCAATGCAGATTTAAATTTTTCCCACTTGTGACGAATGCAGCTATCGATTTTTTTGTTTTGTGTGCTAGCATGCTAGTTAACAATCGTGTCAGACAGCTGTTGGCTCTCACACTGGCCAATAGAATCTTCCTGCCTATTCGTGGCAGCCAGCTGTTGGCTCTCACTCTGGACAGTACAAAATGGCCTCAAACTACATGAAAATTGACGTAGAAGCATGAAAAAATTGATTATTTCCACTATCGATGGGAGTTGGGAAATGCAATGTCGGTCTTGGCCTTCCCGCTAACTTGGAGCATGTGCATGTAAATTTTGGTGCAAATCAGTCGAAAATTGCGGCCGTGCATTGGTTACACACACATACGCACATCCTGCCTTTTATAGTTAGAGCTTATAATAAAACTTTTTTCAGATATTAATTTAGCGTGTCCTCTGAGTATTAAATTCACCAAGCCTTTCTTTTTTGTTATGTATCCCAGAAATTTTAACTATCTCTTTCTTATTCTAAAAGACCTTTCTCTTAGCACTTTCCTTAAAACTTCCTCATTATTCACACGCCTCGTCCATAGTATCCTTAGTGTAGAACCATAACTTTCATCACCTAAATTCTCATCTTCATTTGTAAGGAAATTATCCAGCATTCACTGCCATATATAACATAGCTGTTCAACACCCTTTTTTCTTGTTTCTAACGTAATGTCCTTGTGCCTTTATACATTTAGTAGTATTATCTAAATATTTTTAAGTTATTTCAAGCAAGGCGATTAAGCCCCTAAGACTGGCGGGTGTTACTGAGAGTGACGAAAACCGAGAAAACTTCATTGAGGAGAGAGGACAATAACAGAACAGGGATCAAAGAGACAGAAGATAACGACTGATATTGCATTTAAATTTTTGAAGATCGTAGTTGACAGGAAAGCAAGAAGCTGGAATTGAGTTCCACGGGTGATATGTACAAGAGAGGAAAGAATTAGAATAGAACTTACGGTTACGTCTAATAATTTCAGCAGTAAAATTATGAGACCTAACTGCCAATCTGGTACTGCGCTTAAATCCATGAAGTCGAGATACCAAAGAGATCAAGTGAATATGAAATATTTATGGAAAACACACTAATTAAATTACGCACTCGGAATCAGCAAACGCCTCAAGCGAAGGTAAGCGCCATGTCCATGAAGTAGGTTGATATAATTAGTTATTTATTAAGCTCATTTTACTCTGAACCAGTAGAATAGTTTGGGTCACGTAGTGCGGATCATAATTATTTAAAGCCAAAACATTTTTTAACTGTAAAAATTTGGGGAGATAATTATAATGGATTTGCACGTAAGTGAATATAATGAACCCGACTGGAATTCGAACTCGACTCTCCGATTTTTCTTTCCGAGCTTATATCAATTACATCATCCGCACATCCAAGCTTGAAGTACCTGATATTCTTCAGCGGTTACCTATCAAGTTACTGACCAGGTTCAACGTTGCTTAACTTCGGTGATCGGGTGGTGCGGATCAGATGGACTAAATTTGGATCCGTGGTATTAGATTGCCACTTGACGCACCATCGACATACCATATTTCATATTCATGTTTGTATAGTTTGCTTATAGGAAGAGATGAATGCGTGCAAAAATAAAGGCAACATCATGCAGATACGAAATATGAAAACAAATAGAATCAAATTGAATAAATTCCCCAGAAAGATGGAAATACAAAGCAAAATCTAAAATATACATTGGTAAAAGGTAACGAACAAAAAAGGAATTGTCATACATAATACAAAAATGATGCAAGCGCTCTAAAAATCTTGTCGGCTATTAAAAATGTTCGCTTCTTGCAACAATTCTTTAGGATTTCAAAGATTCTACCTTTCGCCAGTGCAGGGATGAAAGCACAAAAAATAAATAACTACATATAACGAATAGGATCTGGTAGACAAACATTAATGTTTTTTTTTTCTCTCTTTTATATATTATGTTTGTTTTTAACCTCATAGTAAAGAATAAACTGTGTCGTTATTTTATTCTAGACACTATGGAAATAAATAGCGAAACACGTCACTGTGTCTCTTTAAAATTAGACATATTTTACCATAGCTCACACTCTTGTAGGTTTCTGTTGTGTATTGATTGCTATATATTATTTGTAATATGTTCGTTTTTGTCTTGTCGACTGGTTTGTCAAGAAAAAAGACAAAGTGTTTAAGCACTTGCTAGTAGACTTACTGAACGGAAGGTATTAAAGGTGTTCTTAAGATGTCACAATGGAAATGTCTGGCTCGCAAATTTCTGGCTCAGACAAACATTGTGCTTTGCGATTTATCTGCAGATCTCGTGATTCTAACAGGCCAGCTGCTTGCCGCCAAGATAAATATGCAACACAAAGTAGGTTTATTGATTTACTCGTGAGTTAGTATTCTGGATGGTGGAGATTATCGTAATTTTATCTAAAACCAAGTTAGTACGGCACAAGGCTAAAGCAAGGTGTTGATTAAAATCTCTTTAAATGACTACTAAAACCCATCTACCCAAAAATTACAGATAAATTTTATAGATGCACATTGGGATTTCTTCCTAGCCAATAAAAATTGCCAACTCTTGGTCTTATCCCCATATTTTTGTCTTTTCTTGCTTTGAAGCCTATAGGCTAAATCTTGAAGTTATAATTACGTGACTGTATCCCTTTTGCATGAGAACACTATTTCTATTTTATGAACTTTTTAACTATCTTATAGTTACTTTGCTTTTGACTTGCATTATAGATTCTGATTATTTTGCCACACTTTATTTCTTCTTCCTCTTCTTATCGTTATTGAGAATTTTGCCAATTCAGCTTAACTATGGTCGCTTATTCTACAGATGAAGAAAGAATTATGTAAGGAGACCGTACCACGCTACACTTCCAAATATGGTGGGCCTGCCCAGAAAATCTGTATGTCGAGCCTTTATACTTTAGTTCGAACAAAGACCTCAGTTCCACAAGTTCAAACTTTTACAGCTAAAATCGGCTATGTCATATACAAAGGGCTGAAACATCCCCAATCCTTTTGTATTCCATTGGGAAGAAGAAGGTTCCATTCGGACAGCTTCCTACTAGGAATCGCTAATTTATGGAACAGAGGATGCTTTCCCAAGCGCTACAATCTTAGCCTCTTCAAGTCTAGGTTCAACATTACCTATTCTATATATACTCATAATCCGCACTTCTCTTCCCATGTCCATATAAAAACCTCATTTATTGGCCCTGTAACTTGAGTGGCTCTTTGGCCTTGTATTGGATGAATTTAGTGAAAGAAGAGGCATCAATAAAAGAAAATACGCAACTGTTTGACTTAGGAGGCTGTTATTCGTTGTATACTACTGAAGAATCATGACATTTTAGTGGATACCTAGGAATATATTTTCTTTTATTGATCAAACTTCCTTGCGTGTTATTGACATATTTGTCGGTCAAATCAGTCACTTGAAAATCGAAAACATTCAAACATAACACAGTCTGTCACCGCTTGGTGTTGACCTCAGTGTCCACTTTTAATTGAATGCAATATTCATTCCAAAACAATGAAAAAGAAAGCAGAAATAAATAGTAAGAGAATGGCAGTTGTCATGGAAAATGAGAAAGAATGACAATAATGTTGCGTCTTTACAGGTATTTATGTATGTGTGTGTGTGCGCTTGGTTGACCTGCTGCAGTAATTTTTCCCGCTAAAGAAAGAAAATTAGAAAAATAGTATATATATATATATATATATATATATATATATATATATATATATATATATATATATATATATATATATATAATGATTAGTTGAATCTACCAAGAAAAATAATTTTAGTATGCAAGTATTGCACGTTTTACACAAGTTCAAATATAATGACTAAATAAACGTTGAGGGAATTTTGGCTTGCTAGAAAATCAGTACTTTAGCGGTTTACCATGAATCGAATATCAATGAGTGGTATCCGAAAAGAAGAAGGGGTATAAATATGCAGAGTAAAAAAAAAAGACAGACAGAGCGAAAAAGAAAGAAAGAAAGAAAGAAAGAAAGACCCCCCCCAAAAAAAAATGAAAATAGAAAGATAGACAGATCGAAAAAAAAGAAAGAAAAAAGTGCGAGCGACCCCAAAAAGAAAGAAAATAGAAAGACAGACAGCCCGAAAAAGAAACAAAGAAAGAAAGAAAAAAGACAAACAGACCGAAAAAGAAAGAAAGAAAAACAGCAACTGACCCCCGCCCCAAAAAAAAGGAAATATAAAGACAGACAGGCCGAAAAAGAAAGAAAGAAAGAAAGAAGGTAAAAAAGAAAGAAAAAGAAAGACGGACAGACTGAAAAAGAAAGAAAGAAAAAAGAAAGACAGACAGACCGAAAAAGAAAGAAAAAAAAGAAAGACAGACAGACCGAAAAAAGAAAGAAAGAAAAAAAGAAAGACAGACGAAAAAGAAAGAAAGAAAAAAAGAAAGGCAGACAA
The DNA here is from genome assembly GCA_963932145.1 of Acanthosepion lycidas. Classification (NCBI taxonomy): domain Eukaryota; kingdom Metazoa; phylum Mollusca; class Cephalopoda; order Sepiida; family Sepiidae; genus Acanthosepion; species Acanthosepion lycidas. The sequence continues at coordinate 24,429,913 of OZ010602.1, forward strand.
TCCGAAAAAGAAAGAAAGAAAATGATGTGATGACTAAGCAATGAAAAAGAAAATAGATAAAAATAATAAGAGAATGATAATTACCATAGAAAATAGGAAAGAAAGAAAAGACAGAATAAGAAAGACAGAAAAAGAAAGAAATTGAGGTATGACTAAAACAATGAAAAGGAATATGAAAGAAAAAAAAAGACAATAAGAACGAAAGAAAGGATAAGAATGAAAGAAAGGCAATAAGAATGAAAGAAAGAAAATGAATTGATGATTAAAACAATGAAAAAAAGAAAAGAAATAAATAATAGAAAATGTTAGTTACCATAAAAAATAAGAAAGAAGGAAAGAACAAAGAAAGAAAGAAAGGAAGAAAGAAGACAAGATAGAAGGAAAGAAAGGCAAAGACCCTGTGTCCTTTACATGTCCGATGAAAATAGAAATGACACGTGTCCCCATTGCATTTGGTGGTTACTGTCGATCGATTATGGAAGTAAATAAGTGTCAATATTTTTTACTTTCGAGATAGACACTTTTATATAGGTAGAAACAGGCAACAAAGAGTCTACTTACGGCTCAAAATAAAACATTATCCATGATTAAAATGTTTCTTTAAAGATAAAGAGGAATTTCATGTCATGACAACATAAATCAGCTTTAATGATTCAAACGTTCAGAACAGATAAGAATTTCTCTTCTCCATGACATAAAAGTTGCAGGAAAGAAAAATGTATGGGTTGATTTGATAGTTATTCACGAAGCTTACTTTAGCCTGGTACAAGATCACAAAAACATGCGAAGAATATATAGCGCCAAAATTATAAATAGTGGAGGAAAACCAGCTTTCTTAAGAATTAGTTTTCAAGAAGCTAATTCTTCTTTGCGCTCGACCAACAACGACTGGAAAGTGTTTAATCGACCCAGCCACGAAACAGGCTCCCAAAATATTTTAAATGCACGAAGAATAGTTGCTAAATTTACATTAGCATAACATAACTCTAAATGAAGTTAAAAGGAATTTTTCCGCCCAAACTTAGAACTTTGCACGCCTTGAAAATCAGCTTTTCAAAAACCCAGTTTTCTTTTACCATCTTTTGAACATCGATTATTGACTCTATATGAAAAAAATACGTATCTCTATTAACTCTCGCTCTCTCCCCTACTCTTTCTCTCTCTCTCTCTCGGAAATGCACTCATATACATCTCTCTATCTCTCAAAAATACATACATATACATACATATACAGATAGAGTAACAAACATACACACGCACACATATATAAATGTAGAAACACCCACACACGTAAGCATATACAGAGTGTGGCAGATATACCTCCCGGATATATCTCCTACATAATGGTAAGACATTAGTGGCAATGTTATCTTCATCTACCTAATGCTATACCATTATATGGGCGGTACATGTGGCAGAAATACCTCCCACACCCTATATATATATATATATATTAAATTATTTGTTTAAGCATCTACCCAAATGTGAGTATCCAATTAAAAAATAACATTTAAACAAATAAATTATAAAATCAGTTGAATTTAATCCATTTCCTAATATATATATGTGTGTGTGTGTGTGGTTGTGTGTTTGTGTGTGTGGTTGTGTGTGCGTGTGCGTGTATTTAGGCAGCAAATTCTCTTTTAGGCATGTCTGATTGAATAATTTAAAACATTATGTCTGCTTATTTTGATCATAATCATTTCATATTCACGAATATTTTTCCGTATATTACAATTAAATAAGGCAAGAACTATAACAGTACTTTTAAAATACTTGGGAAATAAAAGTGATTCTGTTACAGTGAATTTCTTGTCTTATTTAATTTTAATATACAAAAAATATCTTATACTGTCAGATATTTTGTCTAACATGCTAGAGTCCTGAGAAAAAGAGAAGCGATAAAGAAAAAAACTATAATTCTTAACAACATGCCTCCTGACTCGATTTGTTCCTTACTTCTTGTCCTGACACTTGTCGCGCACTGCAACTCTGTTCTCTTCACAATTTCTATCAGACTGTCGTGTCTGTTGATGTTTCTTTGAATTGTCGATCAGCAAAAACCGCCTCTATTCATAAGACGTCTTTCTGCTACCTGGCGTGCCGATTAGGATTCAATTCATGATTTTCTTCGTAAGTGTAATATTCAGTCTTTCTACTGAAAATTGTGCCTCTACCGACATCGAGGATTTTTTTCTCTTCTCGTAAGTACTAGATAAGACCACATTCTTCTTACTAGTGCCTGTTCAGCCGCGATAGTCCATGTGAATCACTTTTCCGGCAATGGCAACGTGATATCTCTGATCACAACAGACGCTTCTTTGTTCTGCTGGTAATAAATGCAAACTTATCCCCATAAGGCCAAGCTGTTGTTCGCTGATAGAGCAAAACACCGTATACAATTTTGTACTCACGACTT
>OZ010602.1:24437331-24442331 GCA_963932145.1 Acanthosepion lycidas
TGAAACCTCCAATAACTTCAGTATTCCGACATTTCCGTATTCGGGGTCGTTTCGAATTTCAAGTTCATGCATCGTTGCCGTCAGAAATATTCCAAGTGCACAGTTTATTACTGACACTACCCTGTGTTTCATGATTTATTTAAGTTCTCGGGCGATCGAGATGTGAGGGTAGTGTTATGGATAGCGGATGTCGGGGAGTTGAGTTCAATTACGCGGAAGTATCTTTGGGAAAGGTAAAATTCCATCTTTTCTCTTCCCAGATATGGATAAATAGTAAGATTTGCATCTGGAAAAATATTGCTATCTCTCAAAAACTGTTTATGCAATATTCACTCAAAAAATGTTATTTTTATAATCCAAAATATTTGTTACTTTTAAGTAACGCATAAGGTGTTGGTAATCTGTAAAAAAACGAATCAATCTCAATTTTTTTTCTTTTCTGCAGGATTTTCTTTTTGCCCTTTAGATTGACCTAGCCTCAATTATTATTATTATTATTATTATTATTATTATTATTATTATTATTATTTCTTGAATTTCTGTTGTGCACACATTTTCTTCCAGGTCCCAACCAGAGATCTAAGATCAGAAATGGCTTCATGACATCTTTTTGTAAAAAAAAAATTAAAAAATACTAAGAACACACATTTTACGTAAATAAAGCTCTTCGTAATGTGTGAGCTGTTATTGTGAATACAATATTTTGTATTTATTATTATTATTATTATTTTGTATTTATTATTATTATTATTATTATTATTATGTTGTTGTTGTTGTTATTGTTGTATTCGTCATTACCATGTGTCAATTCTACTGTCCAATTGTCAAGAAGTTTCTTCTCTCCATATCAAAACGTATTCCTGTTTTTTGTAGTTATTCGTCATTACAATCAGTAATGTTTTTGTACGTCGAATTTTCATCCTAGTAATATCTGCTTATTTTCGTTACTGATCAAATGACAGCAAGTTTTCTCTACTTCAAAACACTTTTCATTAGTAATCTTGCCGGATTTAGTATGACTCTTCCCTTTCAGTTTTTTCTTCTATTCAATATTTCTTCTGGACTTTGTACCAGACTCGTGTGAACCACTCCAAAATGCGTCAATAATGATCGGTACACTTTCATTACTTGTCTGTCCCGTCGCCTCGTAAGATCTGAATAGTTTCTCTCGCTTTCTTTCTTTTTCACTCTTCGATCTGTATGAAAAAAGATCTTGAACTAGACAGATCTTTTTTTTTTTTTGCGTTACAATGATTATATCTAGCTGGTATACTGACTTGAATCAGGCAACTCGTTTAAATTTAAGTCTCGCAAAGAAATGTGTTTTTGGTTTTTATTAGCTTGAGTCAAAAAATAATTTCTTTTACGTGGAACCAGTTGTAATGACGAATGAAACATCCTAACTGCTAAATATACGTGGAAGTTAAAATAAATTTGGAGTTCTTTACACAGCAGTGGCAGCATCCACAGTTGATTAAAGAGAAAATGTTGTCTTCGTCCATAATCCATAACAACCCATCACATCCGTGAAATAATTGGAACTCGGGAGTCTATTCTACCTCACCTGAATTATTCACCTGGCCATGACCAATCTATTATTATTGCTGTGTAGAAAGACGAGCGACCTTCGATACACTAAATTGTTGAACATAGACTGTTCCATTCACTCTGAGAGGAACGTCAGCTTATAGGACCAGGGTTCCCAAAGTGATTCACCAAGTGTGTCGCACGGATTGCCCTACGAACTAGAGATTTCTTCAGTATTATGTTATTAATCCATGTGATTAAAAATTTTCTTTACTAATCTTTTGTTTCGGTGTTTTCTTTGTAATATTATTAATCAGAACTACGAGCTTATACGATCATCATAACAATTACATTTTCCGATCGCTGCAAAACGCTTTGATGGGGAAAACTTTTTCTAATGAAAACCAGATTCAAGAGCATATTCACTGGTTCATTTAGACGTCTGATTCCCTAGTGCTCTTCTCTGTTTAGTATTTTTACTTCAATTCACAAGGATTAATGACTACGCTTTTCCCTTTATACATGATCAGCCATGCCTGATCTCATTGTCGATTTCATTAAAAAGATATATATATATATATGTGTGTGTGTGTGTGTGTAAAGGAGTAATGGTTTTTTAACATTTTTAATCCATTTTTATTGCTTCAAACGTTATTTTAGTGGATACCCGTGTTTGAAATAGACATCCTGTTTTAATTTTAAGCAGTTTTTATTACGTCTTTCGGCCTGCGCATTCGAGAAATTTTAATAAATATAACGTGCTCTCTGGCAGGGTTCGAACCTGTGTCCCTCTGTGGAATGATCCGGCGTGCTCTCGGACACTCGGCCACAGAGAGCCTCACAGCCCAGTAAAGTTCTATTTTCCCTTTTAAGGTTGGCTAACGTCTTCGTTCAGATGTTTTCGAATGCCCATCTCCGCTGTTTCGTATCCGAAACGTAAACAAAGCATTTTCTGAAGAATTAATGGATTTTTTTAAAAATTTTAATCCGATAATTTTATTACGTCAAAATAAGAGATTAACAACAAAAAAATAATTTTAAAAAAATAGAAAAATTATAACAATATACATAAACCGTATGTGACGGATAGAAAATTTATTCTTGTCGTCGATTTGCTTCGACTCAATAAAAAATTAATGTCAATAAGTACTAATAAAATAGAACAATTATAACAATATACTGATCCATTACATTTACTTACGTGCTTGGGAAAGGTATGGATCCTCTTTTTCTCCCCTCAGCTATGGATAAATAGCAGGACAGACTAGATTCTATAGCATTGGGTGGCAACCGGTCCAGGAGAATGTAACTCTGAATTCAAAACTGTATGTTATCCTGGCGTAGCGCATCCTATACAGCTAAAGTAGCCTTCGTATTGACTCGATGATTCTGACTAGGGTTGACAAATGATGAATATAAGTTATGTGATAGAAGATAGCAATTTTTCATTTGCCAGCCATATTTTACACTCTGGAAACTAATTGTTTATTTCTGAATTTAACCGCAGATAAGTGAAACTGCGTTCACGAAACCGTGGATCATCGGGACCGCTGTCTTATTCAATATCTTCTTGTAGTAATAATTATAATAATTATTATAATTATTATTTTGCTGTTTCTACCGCTTTCTTTGCATTTTTTTCACGCTTTCATTCTGTTTTATATTATTATTATTATTATTATTATTATTATTATTAACATCAGACTTTCATCTCACGCGCGTCCATTATACAATTTTCGCTTTTGTGTCATCATCATCATCATCATCATCATCATCATCATTATCATCGATGTCGACATCGTCGTCATCGTCGTCGATATCACTATACTCTTGACAGATAGAGAATCCAGCTTTTTGCACAAACAATCTTCACTGTCACCCCATGGGAATGAAAATTGAATGGGTAATCCAAAGGCTGTGATTCGATGCCCGCCAGTTAATGCCCGTAACCAGAACTCGGCAAGGGAGAAGAAAAATTGATTGAAATCAAGGCGGCAAAAAATTCTCTTGCGATCTCTTGTGATCAGAATTGCTCGGGCATACGCCAAAGTATCCATGTATACATAGTTATCGATTTTACTTTGAAACAAATTCTATTCAACATTTGCGGCGAGTAGAGCATGATAGAATCATGAAACCATTTTCTGCTACCGCTGAGTTTATTTCATACTGCATTTATAGATTTGAAAGTGCATGTAGCGGAACAAAGTAGCACAATTCGTCACCAGAAATAAAAGGACTACGTGAAACTGGGATCGAAACAAACCAGGCGATTCATTTTTTTTTTTTTTTTTTTTTTTGACTGGAGACAACTTCAGGGGGATTGAAAAGTAACTCCCTATTTTATGTATGATGGACTCTCTCGTCTTTTAAAAATTATAGTTATATGGGGGAGTTCATCATACATAAAATTTACTTACCAATTACCCTGTACTTAAACTAGCAATATCCCTTAAAATCTCACCGTTTCCTTAATTTGAATTTTCTGATGAATCCTAATGTTTATTTTAATGATTAATTAGTCCCACGTCTACAAAATACCCGTGGAAATTTCACTATTCCACCGCGGTTTGAGTTTAACATCTTTAATGAAATATTGCAATAACATTTATAAGTATTAATCCAGGCTATTATTTAGTGAAGTGAGAGGGCACAAATGAAAATATTAAAAGGCGATACGGTTTTCCATTTCGCTGAAGCAGACGATAAACACATGAGAGTTTTCTCGCCTCCACTACCTTCTCTTTCTTTCGTATGCTTTGTTTTTCTCACTAAAACCAAACAGCATCTCTGGTATTATATATATTTTGTATGGCCATTTCGACGTTAGCAAGCTTTTCTCACATGATCAATTGCGACTGAAAAGAGAGTTCGATCTTCACTGGGTGCTCTATTCTTTTAGCCTTGTGCCACATGTAAGCTACGCTTACTAAATCTCTATATGTAGCTACGCTTACTAAATCTCTATATTCCACGTTTCCTCGAATCAACACGGAATGGTCCATTATTTAACTGAGCTAATGCCAGAGTATAACGCATGTACTAACTTACTTTCTCCTCTCTTATCTTTCAAATCTAATTTATTTCCAGTTTTCATCAATATATCTTTCGAGTCTGCTCTGTATCGCTTGGCCTAATGCCAAATGGAAAAGAAATTTGTCTTACTCCTGGAAAGTTCAGACAGATCTCACACTCCTTGCATCCTTCCGATTTTTATAATTTATTTTTATTTTTATTTTTATTTTTATTTTGTCGGCCTTAATAAAGTTAAGTTCTTCTGGCTATTTTTAATAAGGAAATTCTGTTATTGGCATTATAACTAGAATTTTATGTTAGCTGTAATTTTGTAAAGAATTCGTTGTGCCGACAAATGAAAAAAAAAATGGAACTTCTTATATTTTACATATTATTTTACTCGGATACTTTGTTCATTTCCATGGGCCAGTGTATGTATATGTGCGTATCTACAAACA
>OZ010602.1:24447331-24459831 GCA_963932145.1 Acanthosepion lycidas
CATAAAAACCTTTAAAAAATTCTTCTTTTATTTATCCGTTTCATGTGCATGTTAGTAAGCTTCAAATTCGCACAAACATATACACGCGTGTACGGAAACCCGCAAATGTACATACACACATAGATAGATAGATAGATAGATAGATAGATAGATAGATAGATAGATAGATAGATAGATAGATAGATAAGAACATACTGAGATAGAGAGATGAAACAGACTGAAATAGATAGATAGATAGATAGATAGATAGATAGATAGATAGATAGATAGATAGATGAGATGAGATGAGATGAGATGAGATGAGGACCTACTGAGATAGATGGATGTGAACAGACTGTCATAGATAAATAGATAGATAGATAGATGAGAACATACTGAGATGAGAACAGAAGGAAAACAGATAGATAGATAGATAGATAGATAGATAGATAGATAGATAGATTTCTTAAATAAAACACCGATTAAATGCAAACAGAGGTCTGGAAATTATGTGCAGTTTTCAGGAAAGTTCTTTATCCACTCTAATTTTATTCATGTACTTATAAAATGTACGTTTTGGATTTTGACGCATTGAACTTCTCGAATATTGATGAAGTTTAATCATCTTTGGAACGCGGCAGATCAATCATGTTCGGTTAGGAGCGATAAGAATTGAATCGAATAACAATATACTAAAACGGAAGTTCCACAAAATCATACGCTCATAGACATATACACTCATGTACGTCTAATACTTATGTCTGAACAAGCAGCTGGAGATGCAGTGGTATGCAGTCGTCTATGCGGGTAAATATACAAATAAAATAACTGCAAGCATATGTACTGCAAAGAATGTGTATATATGAAAGGTATAATTTAAATTAGGAAAATTTGAATATATTGATCAGTCTTTTAAATTAGCAAATGTTTTCCGTGTCTCGCCGGACTTTTCACCCATCCCTCGTAATTAATATACCTCATATTTTATAATGTTTTCTGTCTCTTAGACGGTCATTCATTATATTCAGTCAATTCCAAAGTTACTTGGGCATCATCTCGTCCATCTATCTCGTCAGAATCTATCTTGTACATTTACAAATCTATCATTCGTCCGTTCATTGAATACTGTTGCCATATCTGGTTTGGTTTGGTTTGGTTTAGTTTTACGGCATATCAACCACAGTGGGTTATTTTACGGTATATCAACCACAGGGGGTTATTTAATGCCGACAAAACTTTTATTGCTGCTAATATTGTTTTTTTTTGTTTTTTGTTTTTTTCAAAAATATATCGTTGATAATATTTTCTTTTTTCTCTCAAAAATGTATAAAAAATGTATAGTTTGGTTTGCATTGTTTTGTGGCATATTAATCTCAATGATGACAAAATTTTTATTGCTATTTTTTTTTTTCAAAAATGTATTGCTGGTAATATTTTCTTTCAAATTTATTGCTAGTAATAATTTTTTACTAAGTATTTTTGGTATTAAAACCTATTTTTACACTTTCATAGTGTTTTGAGTCAGGTCGGAGGTCAACCATTTGCCCATATTTGAGATCCTGACAGGTGCTACCACCCCGGGTCAGGGTGTGCCTGGGAACACCAGCAGTTAAGAGATGGTTCTACCCTTCTCAAAACCTCCTGATAAGAAGCCTTGCTGTTGGACGTAGTTTATCGTCTTACCCAGGACGCGGATGTAGTTTATCGTCTTACCCAGGACGCGGAAGTAGTTTATCGCCTTACCCAGGACGCGGAAGTAGTTTATCGCCTTATCCAGGACGCGGATCTAGTTTATCGTCTTACACAGGACAGGCATATCCGGTCTCATGCTCATGCTGTTCATCTCGAGATTCTTGACAAAATCCGAAGAAAGGTCTGTAATGTAATCGATCCTGACCAGTCACTTTCTCACCGATGTTACGTGACTTCCCTCTGTCTTTTCCACAAATATTTTCATGGCGACTGCTCTGACGAGATTTTTTCCTAGGTGTCCCAAATACATGAATTTAAACGTTCTACTAGATTAGCATCTAGGTCGCAAACTTTTACTGCAACGGTTTATTTTCTCGCATTTCCCACCTGTGGAACTCCCTTCCGTTTATTTGCTTCCCTGATAACTACAATCTTAAAAAATTGAATGCAGTGCCAATCATCATCTTCTGACTTCTTGAATCCCCTTCATCTTTTGTCCTTTCCTCACCCATCCCTATATTTAGTCTTTTCTTTCACTTACATCCCCTGTAACCCTCTGTGCACGAGCGATATTCTCGCCTTCCTTGGGATTAATTGGTTAAAACAAAAAAAAATTATCTATGTATAGAGATGAATTACGCTATCCAGCAACACCACTCAAAAAAGAAACAAAGTTCAGAATACTACTCAAGTTTCACGGTACCGCGATCGTCAGGCAACCGAACAGCGCTAATTGTTATTTAGACATTAAGCACTGCGTCTCTAGCAGGTATTGGTAGGTCCTTTAGTCTTTTCTTCTTAGTTTATGTTTATCTCTCTATTTAGTGTCGATTCTTCCCTTTGTTTTTTTTTTGTTTTTTTTTCATTTGCTTTGGTCAGTTTGGTGTCTGTTTTACCAATACTTTGTTTTGTCACACACAAATTTCAAATTCTATGTTAATAGGACTCGCCTGGATTATACCAACGGATTACTACACACACACACACAATTGTGTGTGTGTGTGTGTGTGTGTGTGTGTGTGTAGTAATCTGTTGGTATAATCCAGGCGAGTCCTATTAACATAGAATTTGAAATATATTAAAACTGACTCACAAAAGAGCGCTCAACGTTTATTTTCATTAAACAGAGCAAAATTTTCTTTACAATTGGAATTAAGATACCTTTAGTTAATGACCATTTTCACCTGCCACATCTCCCACCATATCCCTTTTAACGTTCTCCCTCTCTTTTACCCTCAACTAGCCAGTATGCGACTGCAAATTGATACGGTAAACGGTTTGAAAAATCCTGTGAATTTTAAAATTAAAATTCGTAGGTGAAAATGGTCATTAATTAAAGGCATCTTAATTCAAATTGTAAACAAAAGTATATATATATATATATATATATATATATATATATATATATATATATATATATATAGAGAGAGAGAGAGAGAGAGGATGGAGGAAGAGATTCCACTAAAAATGTATAAACAGGAAATGAAAAACTTGTAAAGATACTGTAATACTAAATTTATACATACATCACGAGTGTAATACAAGTTACTCTGGACGCTACAATCACGAGAGGTCCTCAAAATGATGGTCTTTAGCTTCCAGACATTTATTAGTATAACGAACTATTGCTTGGACAAAGTTGGTCAAAATGTCCAGTGGGATTGCTGCGAATGCAATTTCAATTTGAATTTTGTCTAAGGGCCGTCAATGCGGTCAGTTTTCTGCGATACACAATATCATTTGCGTTCGCCCATAGGTAAAAGTCTATAAACTACGAAAGACTTGTTTTTCCTTTCTTGATATATCTATACTTTTAGGCAGACTCTCTCTCGCTATATGTATGTGTGTGTGTGTGTGCGCGCGCACGCGCATAATTCTTCAGTTTACTCAATCATAATGCGAAAAATAGCACAACACTCACTAATATGCGAGAGGAACTCGAAAACTAGGTGCGCCAAGTATATATGTCTTATGCAAAATCGTTGTGCATTGGCTACAAGGCATCCGTTTTTACATACTTTTGATCCAGTGTAAATATCTCATCTTATCCTTAAATATGAAGTCAATCTGTCTTAAACAAACGATGAAATTTATGCAAATCTATTCAAAATAGCTTCATTTATTATTTCTGTGTAGAAGTAAATTTGACAAGAAAATAATAAAGAATCATAACGGCTTAAATTCACAGATGATCTGAAATCAGATTCCTTTGATTCATCGTGTTGAACATTCCTGTGCCCGGGTATATGCTTGTATGTTTGCGTGTGTCAAAGGCGGTGGGAAAATGACTGAAGCCGAGCCACCAGATCAGGACTAATAATATTGCTGATTCTCCTTCGGATTTTATTAAGGAGCTCAAGGTAAACAGCAGGAGCACCGGACCATTTGTGGCAGCAACATTCTAAGCATGGACGAATGGTAGACTTCTAGATGTGTATGATGGATTCAATATACTCTTTCCACTTCATGTCAGCAAAAACGCAAAAAGTCACTTTCCTGGAGCTTAGCATCAGCCATGTTGAAAGGTAGCGAGGAGTCTCTCAGATGATTAATCAGACTCTTTCCGCAATTATCATTACACCTGCAGTTGACCTAGAGAAACGAAATCCATATTACTTGTCTAATAAAATGCCCTACGCTGAGAGATAATGAACCAATTCCGCATTGATTAGGGCCTGTAGGAGTTTCCTAAAAAGAGGTAGAGGGCAATAAGGCGATATTTAAAAGTGTCGTACGGCTCACCAGAGTTCTTAAAAACTGGAACAAGAGAGGATGACTTCCAGCAGGCGGGAAAGCAGAAGGCGGTGAGACATTTATTATACAGTTTAGAGAGAACGGGAGCCAGTTAGAGAACACAATCACTCTTATCATCAGGTCCACATGCTTTGTGAGGATCTAGTTTAGAGACGATAGCAGAAAACATGCATATTACTCAACAGACACTCAGTTCTTGGAGGTAAGTTAGGGAGGGATATTCCGGATGAGTCAAGAGTGGGGTTTGAGGAGAAATTACGGGTAAAGCTTTCAGCTTTATCAGCGAAGGACGATAGCACTTCATATTAATTAAAGAGAGGAATTTACAATTTTATTTAATACCCTATAACAGAGCCGCCAGTAATCATGAGAGTCAAAGTTGATAGAGTCTATACGGTACCACATTTTCTCGGCAAACACGAACTTTGCTCCTTCGAGGACTTCCTTACTTTTATTGTGAACAACGACAAAAAGGCGCCTGTTGTTACGAGAACCGTCACGCCAGTATAGCCGAAAATAGTGGTTCCTGTGTGCTATAGAGGCCGAGCATGCTAGTGTGAACCATAGAGGGGATTGAGGTTTCACCTGATATTTCAGAAACCAGATTAATGCAGGTGTACCTTATATGTTTCTCTAGGAAACTGTTTATCTTGTGTTGTACTTTTCTTTTAGAGTAGGGCAACTTGTGTTGTATTTTTTAAAGGATTTTAGTTAGGGGTAGCGTAGGAAACCAAGCGACTGTGACCCAAGAAGAAACCTCAGTGGTGCAATTTTCAACTGGGAGATTAAAGATGTCAGTCTAAGGGGTGTCACGAAGGGAATCACGGAATGAGTCACAATCAGTATGCTGGTAACTGAAAGAGGTCTTGTAGATAGGGGATTGCTTTTTAATAGATGATTGAAACGAAATAACAATAGCTTCCACAAGGTGGTCATAATTACAAAGAGAGCATGTTGCGAAGGTCGGTAAGAGCGAGAAGAGGAGAGAAATAAATCAAGTAGAGATGCTTATTACTCTCTTTTTTAATAGAGAAACCCTTCTTCTTAATAACAGCTACCAATCTATTATCCATTAATTTTCTTAATTATTTTTACTTCAGCAAGTTCGCTTTCCGACATGGTAGTTTTAATTGCTTCCTATAGGTTTACTTTGCTGTCATATTGTTTGCCGTCTACATATAATTTCATCTTCACAATTGACCAGAGATTTTCGATCGAATTCAGATCGGGATTTGATAGTGATCATTCTATTATCTTCTCTTCTGTAAACCTTTTATGCTCAAACAATTTACGGGTAGCCTTAGATAAATAAGAAGAGCATTGTCTCGCATAAATACGTATATTAATTTGAAACTGCGAGATTGTAACTTGTACCATTTAAAGAAAGAATTGTCAATGAACTCGTAATAGTACTGTTCAGTTGAACTCCTTCATTGACTTTAAATCTTCCAATAATCATTTGGTTGATAATTCCAACTTATATCCTCACACTGGACCTCTTCCACAACGAAAGAGTACAACCGACAATACACATAAATACCGACAGACCGGAGATACTAAAAACCGAGGTGGATGCTGCATTGGCCAAATTGAACAGAAACAAAGCAGCAGGGTCAGACGGAATTGTAATAGAGATTCTGGCAACCTTAGATGATTTCCGTATGGACAAGATAACAGGAATAATAAATGAAATCTGCAACATTGGTGATATACCGGAAGACCTAAGCAGATGTATTTTCAAAACACTGCCAAAGAAACCAGGCAAAAAACGAATGTGAACTCCAACGAACAATCAGCCTAATGAGCCACATAACAAAACTCATCATCCGAATTCTGATGAATAGCGTGCGCAGCAGAATCAGACGAGAGATAGGATAAAAACAGCGCGGGTTCTTTAAAGACACCGGAACAAGAAACAAGATATTTATGCTCAGAATTTTATCAAAAAGAGCAATAAAAATGCAGAAGAACGTGTACCTGTGTTTTATAGACTATGCAAAGGCGTTCGACAATGTATGCTACAAAGATCTGTTAGAGCTCAGCAACCTTGATATATTTGAGAAAGACATTAGAATAATAAAAAAAAAATCTCTACTGGCAGCAAACTGCCTGCATAAAGGTAAAAATGAGTTCAGAATATATACAAAAGCAGAAAGTGGGGTGTAAGTCAAGGGTGCGTCTTCTAACCGGACTTATTCAACCTACACAGCGATGCAATTCTGAGAGAACTGGAAATCCTACCAGGATTTGTCAGTGAGGACCACAATCTTAACAACATAAGATATACAGATGATACAGTGTTGATAGCAGACACGGGAATGAAATTACAAAACCTTCTACAGAAGTTAGCGAAAAGAAATGACTAAGTCTAAAATACGAAAAGAAAAAATGCATGGTCATCAGCGAAAAGATGAGCCCGAGATGCGATTTACAGGTCAGGGACACTAAAATTGCAGGTGCGGAAATTTAAATATCTGGGAAGTGTTCTAACAGAGGATGGAAAGTGCGACGCTGAGATCCGAAGATATATTGGGATGGCCAAAGATGCATTCCAAAAGCTAAGCAGAGTATAAAGAGACGGGAAAATTTCATTGGAAACAAAGAAAAGAGTACTGATCTGTTACGTGATATCTGTCCTCCTGTATGGCAGCGAATGCTGGACAATCTTATCAAGGATGAAGAGACTCGAGGTAACAGAAATGTGGTTCTACAGAAGGATGCTGAGGATACCATGCACGTGAACACGTGAACAACGACGAGGTTTTGGAGAGAAGGTAAACAAAGAGAAAACTATTATTTATCACCATGAAGAGGCAGCTGAAATTTCTGGGACACCTAATGAGTAGGGAGAGTTTGGAAAACCTGGTACTCACAGGATGGGTAGAGGGAAAAAAGGACAGGGGAAAGCATTGCGGGACATAATGGGCTTGAGCGAGTGGATGGCAGGGCAGGGTTTGGGAGAAATAACAAAACTACAGAACTTATTAAGAGCTACAAGTGATAGGAGGAGGTGGAAGGCCATTATCGTCTACGACCTGATAAGGCACATAAAAGAAAGAAGGAGATGGCGGAAACGATAAAGTGACATAGGGACAGAGTGTGATTGAGCAAAAGAGAGACATTTGTTAATTTTATCAAAATCCACAAATATCGAGATATCTATGAACATCTATTTGCAAAGAGCGACAAAGGATGTGCGCATGAGAATATAACATAAAA
The DNA here is from genome assembly GCA_963932145.1 of Acanthosepion lycidas. Taxonomy (NCBI): domain Eukaryota; kingdom Metazoa; phylum Mollusca; class Cephalopoda; order Sepiida; family Sepiidae; genus Acanthosepion; species Acanthosepion lycidas. The sequence continues at coordinate 24,454,976 of OZ010602.1, forward strand.
TAGACATGTATATATCTGTAGAATAAACACTTCTTCTTCTAGGTGCTGTGTCCCTTTGGGATGTGGGCGATCATGGTTATTCACAACTTCTTGTCTTTTGTAGCTCTTAGCAATGTTTGATATCTCTCCTAATCACTGTTTTGTAAAACTATTTACACAAACTCGTCTGGTAGGTAATTCACTATATCCTCTGTCTCTCTTGCCTTTAATATGTCCTATGTGTATTAAATTTTCTAAGCCATCTTTCCTCGCCATGCGTAATTTTTTATGTGCCCTTTTTGTATCCATTTTCGTTAAAACGTTGTCATTGCTCATATGTCCCTTCTATGATATTCTCCGCATCCTTCTGTAGAACCACATTTCAGTTGTCTCAAGTGGGGTGATTGTCCAAGATTCGCTGCCACAGAGGAGGACTGATATGGCATAACAGTTCAGTACACTTTTCTGTGTTACTTCTTTTCGTTGTTCAAGTCTCACAACAAAGATTACTTTGTTCATTTTTTTTAGTTTCAACGGGTTGTTAATGTAAATGTTTCCATGGTCTTCGCAATACAAGCATTTTCTTATCTTTTTTGTACAGATTTTCAAGAGAATTTACAGTGTAAGGGAATCAAATACTCGCTCGTACACGCACACTTACAAACACACACATACGTATAGAGAAGCACAGTATATATAAATAGATTGCGCCGGCCCCGAAAACACATTGTTATTAACGTTTGCATTGCTTTATGAGCATTAACTAAGTTCTTAATTAACTCGCCTTTGATTGAACTTGTACAGCACTCAGGTTTTCATGCATATTTTTCAACATTAGCGTAGTTTTGTTTATGGAAGACTTTATAGAGCAACATATTCAACATATCATGTTTCGTTTTACATTTTATATGCAATTCAAACACAAAATGGTCTGTGTAATTTATATAGAACGTAATATGAATTATTAAAAATATTAAAAGTGGCTTGTAAAATTTCGATTCGAGTTTTCCCACTGAACGATGCTTCACGATCGAGTAGACTAGATGAGTTGATTAACAGTGATTAAATTAAAACAGAATAAAACAAATCGGTAAGTATATATGTATCTGTGTGTGTGTGTGTGTGTATAGATAGATAGATAGATAGATAGATAGATAGATAGATAGATAGATATAAAAAAAACCGTTCGTCTAGCATAGGCACTTAAGCCATTGCTGTTTTCGATTTTCAATGTGTGTGTTATCAAAGTAGCCTTCCGAAAAATCTGGCTTCGTCTACAGAGAGATAAGTGAACTAAGCCATATTTGCGGAGACGGGAAAACAAACTGTGACGCCTTCACATACACAGTCGGCAGTAGAGTCAGCTAATCAGGAATGAGAAAAGATTGTTATATCGCAGGAAAACACAACAGAGATGTTCAAACCAGACGTTAAAAATTGAAAAATAAAAACATAGATGAGCAAAAACATTATTATAAAAATCAACGTACGGTTTACAAAAAGTAAATTAAAATTAATGTGAAAGTTAGCGTTAATTCAGCTAAGTTTTAAGTGTGTGTATGTATTTGCAATTTCGAAAATAACGATTTCGCTAATGTATATATAAAGATATATATGTGTGTGTGTGCATATATATATATATATATATATATATATATATATATACATAATGTGTATATATATATAAATATGTGTATGTACATGTGCATATATATATATATATATATATATATATATATATATATATTTGGTTGGATAGCTCTATATCTGATATTGAGCGCTTTCTAATAAGTGCCGCGCATATAATATATAAATAATTATATATATATATTTATTTATATTTATATACACACACTTTTCACATATATATATATATATACACACACACACATATATATATATATATATACACACACACACATATATATATATATATACACACACATACATAACAAAAATTAAATCACTTAACTAATTATACCTTACAGAGAACGTAGCATATATATGAATACACCCGTATGCTTGCGATTTAAAAAAATTAAAGATTTAGCTAATGTATATATAAACATATATATGTATGTATATATACCTATATATATATATGTATAAGGTATATCATATATATATATATATATATATATATATATACATATATACTTATATAAATAAGTGTATGTACATGTGCGTATAGGAAATCATATATATATATATATATATATATATATATATATATATATATATATATATATATATATATATATAATTAAATCACTTAGTTAATTATACCTTAGAGAAAACGTAGCATATACACGTATACACACAGAGATATATCTGATACCAGTCTAATTATGGAAAAAGCATTTAAATTACTCAAGGAATTCTCATTTTTCAACATAATCTCCATCCTTTTCATTTCCCTACATTCAGTGCTGAATCAAATAAATTGAATACAGAGCAAGAATTCCAATGCAAACGTCAACAAATATCTGCGTCAAACCACAATCTTACTGATGCAATTTCGGATAGCTATTTAGATAGATAGATAGATAGATAGATAGATAGATAGATAGATAGATAGATAGATAGATATGAATAGACTCAGATAGATAGATAGATAGATAGATAGATAGATATGAATAGACTCAGATAGATAGATAGATAGATAGATAGATAGATAGATAGATAGATATGAACAGATTCGTATAGACAGTTATTATTTATGGGTATCTACGCATTAATAATAAGATATTTCTTCAGTCGTCACTCCATATGCACACACACACACACACACACACACACACACACACACACATACATACATACATACATGCATGCATGCATAATAGCCAGTTATTCTCGTTTTCCGATCACACTCATCTGCAAGGTTGGCTACTCTAATCCCTGTCGCAGCTTCCTGCTCTGGCACATTTAAGTTTGTTTAACACCCACAAACTTCACATGCGATTTATACTGCAATTAAGGTGAATTGAGCTTATTTAGAGTTTGAGGTGGAAAGAGAGCATAATCTGTCGGGATCAGTCGTTTGAGCAAGTATGCTCAAACCCTCGATCAGGATGACTTGAAACTGTGCTAACACGACCATCGACGGTTTCCCTACAGTTCCGTCTAACCAATTTCACCAACAAGTCTTGGATACACCCATGGTATGGATTTCAGGAATTTTTGAACGGTGACTCATGCTGAATATATATATATATATATATATATATATCTACTGGGTGTAACAGCAAAATTGTCTAATTGTTAGATTACGCTTTGAAACATTATATCATAGAGGTAATTAAATATATATTACTGGAATTATCCGAGGTTTTATAGCACTATTGGACTCTACTTTGAACAAAAGAATCTATTTAGCTCTAAGTTGAAATGATGATCCCTGTTGCTGTTGTCACTTTTTGATCCAGTTTTCCTCTTTACGGTTCGCTCTTTTTAACTATTCACCGTTTTCTTGGTGGTTCTTCAATGACTTTGAAGATGACAACCAGAGTATGAATGTTCGTACCATTAATGAAGGCCTGACTGATCTTTTTCCTCTCACCATTACTCATTTGGGAAGATGTAATGGGACTAACACAAAACGCTTTTAATCTGTTCTCTTTCTAAAAGGTTTTTCCAGTGATTCTTACGACGAATGGTGACAAGATTGCTAAACGTCATCTGAAAACCTAGAAAAAACCTCGATTAGTTTTAACTTTTTTTTTTTTTTTTTAGATATTAATATCATTTTGTGGGATGGACAATTATCCCATCCTGTGTGCAACAGGATAATTTGGACAATTTTGTATATATGTATATATAGACTGCGTGTAACAGCAAAATTGTACAGAATTCTCTCTCTCTCTCTCTCTCACTCTCTCTCTCTCTCTATATATATATAGGGAACAGTAGGCGGCCTGACGATTGCGTCTCGCATGAAACAGCCTGTCGCCTCTGAGTGCTGACTTCAATGTTCATTTTTATATCTACATACGCTCTATCTCTGATATTCAGCACTTTATCCCATAAATATAACACACCTTAAAAATATATTTCTTCATATATATATATATATATATATATATATATATATATATATATATATGAAGAAATATATTATGTATACGATATTTAAGGGTAAAATTGCTCAATATCAGGGATAGACCGTACGTAAATATAAATATAGACACTGAGGTCAACACTGAGCGACGGCAATCTGATTCGTGCTTAAACGCAATCTTCAGGCCATCATAAAACACACTGCCGGCGCTTGATGTTGACCTCAATGTCCACTTCACACACACACACACACACACACACATATATATATATATATATATATATATATATGTATATCTATCTATACATACCTATATATATATATATATATATATATATATATATATATATATATATATATATATATATATATATATCCCTTCAAAGATGTACGCAAACAAACATTTTTCAAAGTTCATTATCTGGCCTCATCTTAAATATCGGCACGAAAACTTATCATATATTTATTGAACTAACAATTCATTTCATAGTTTATCCTCCCCTGTCCTTTCTTCATCTACGGATGACTAACACTACATATTTTATTTAACACCACCTTCGGAAAACGTTCTAACGCCACAATCGACCAAACATCTTCAGTACCCGCATATCGCACACGTTAGCTCGCTTTCTACCTTTTATCTAATTACTGACTTTCATATGCACTCATAAATATTTACTATGAAAAATCTATAAAAATCTATAAGCATAAAAACAGATACATACGCCAAGTTCCCATTAAATGACTCCAGTTCTGTGTCTCCCAATATATATATATATATATATATATATATATATATATATATATATATATATAT